>JARHVA010002910.1:1942500-2287139 GCA_037957365.1 Torreya grandis | reverse complement strand
CTCTTCTACTATAGAAAGTGAAAACTTGAGGGCTCTCTAAGAGCTATCAAAGACTGCCTAAAATGGTTTTTCCTTGGCATGAAGAACCAATAGCTTGTCTATGCAATATAACACTTTGGAAATATTTTTTATTATTTAAATTACCTTTAATTACTTCTTTAAACCTTATAAAATTCTTGGACCTCCATTAATGGTAAAAAACCTATTTCATGCCTAGTTTGCAGCTAATAGCTTTTCCTTACCTTTGTTGGTTCTTGTGCTTGGATCTTATTTTAGAGTCATAAGAGAGGATATTATGGAAACCATGGATGTCTTCATATTATATCTTATCCCATAAATTAATAAAACATTCAAAAACTTGTTTAGCCAAAGCTTCAAAAGGCTCAAAAAAGCATCTTTTTGCTCTCAAACTCCTTTCCTCCACTCCAAATGACTTGAAATGGCCTTGAACATATAAAAATAGGTAAACATGCCATAATGACGTGGAATAAAGTCAAAACTAATTTGAATTCCTCAAAATTCACTTTTTCACTTAAGAATTTCTATTTAGAAGGTCTTCAAGTCATCTAATGCACTTTTGGGGGTCTTTTGGCATATTAGCTTCTATAGACATAATTTTTGATTCATTAGAGTATCTAAAACCTTTTATAAACCTCCTTCCTACCCTTGAATTCTCAAACACCCTGGAAACTAGATAGATGCTTCACTTGCAGTTTAAGACCTATTTCTAGGCCCTTTCTTCAAAATTTCCAATTCACCTTAAAACTTGCTTAAAGTGTTTCAAAAGATTCTGAGGGACATGGGGTAGGGTCATGAGGTTTATTTTATATTTACACCATTAGATCATCCAATACACTAGGACCCTATACATCTCCTCACACCACACCAAGACCTTTTAGGATATTGCACTACATCATCAAGTCAAGACAAAAAAGAGACTAGTCATGTGGGTAAAAGGTTACTGAATGGTCTAGGAGAGTGTCCTAATCCATATTAGCAAAAGTTTTATATGTATGCTAATTTTGGCCAGCTTTTTTGGCGACCTCCTGGGATTATATGCCTGCCTATATAAAAGACTAGTTGCCTTGGTCTATCCATTAGACTTATGAGGTCACAAATACTTTCTCAAATTAGTTTTCAACTAATCACAAGGATAAAAATTCTGATAGGAACTATCAAAATAGTAAGGACAACCCAAAATAAAATAATAAATGTGCTCAAAGAACTTAGGAAAATGAAACATAGAGCAAAAGGGAAATTTTACACAAGGCACTTAGATGAAAAAAAATAAATCTACTCTAATATGTATAAGGTTTCCTCTCTCCTTTTAGTAACAAGGCCTTTAGATGAATCCCATTGATTGGGATAGGTAATACCTCTCCATCTAGCTAGGCAATCTAAAAAGAGTTATGTTATTTGCATCCATGGATCAAATAAGGGCCACTCCACAAGATATTCAAACTTAGTATGAGTTTCCTGGATTGACCTTATTTGAATCCCACTTGAGGATTAGACCACCCTTCCTTGAAGTATTTTGCTATGTCTCTCTTGTCAAAGGATTTCTTGACTTGAGCTTGATGTGATTCCATTATCTTCATTATAAGATCCCTTATTTCTTCAAGCTCCATAACCTCTACCATCCTCCCACTCATAGGTTCACTCTCCATCAACTCAAGTTGATGGGCTAGCACCCAAGGTAGGTACCTCAATAGAGATGGGAAACATGGCTTCTTTCCCATTATAAGCAAGGACAAATGGTGAGCTTTCCAATGGAAACCTTGGAGGTTAGTCTATCAAATCATAAGGTTTTCCTTATTCAAATGCCACACTATTTGGTTCTCCTCCATAGTCCTCTTGATGATTCTAATCATGTTCTTATTTATTGAATCTGCAAGTCCATTACCTTTGGGGTCGTAATTGGAGGATGTGCTAAGGTATATGCCTAGATGAAGATCCTATTCACTCATATTTATACCAATAAATTATAAGGCATTATCTAAAATGATAGTTATTAGTACACCAAATCTTATCACTATATTATCATTGAAGTCCAATATTGCTATTTCATTGGCTTTCTTTTAGAAAAATTACCTCTACCCACCTTGTGAAGTAATAAGTGGTAATGAGTACCCACTTATGTCCTCCACTATAAGGTGGATTGATCATTCCTATAAATTCTAGGCCCCACTACATGAAGGGTTGCTCTACCTAAATGGTATTAAGAGGAAGGGTTACCAACCTTTGCTTGCTTGTAAAGAGAGCACACTTTTGGCACTTTCTCACCTATGCATATGCATCCTTAAAAATTCTAGGAAAATAATAACTAGACCTCATTATTTATGTAGATATATTTCTTGGTGAAAAATGACCTCCTGTAGGTCCATCATGGAATTGATCCAAGAGTCTAGTGACTTGATCATCATTAATGCATTTGAGTAGCATGCCATTGAGGTCTTTTTTGAAGGGAACACCATCAACCAAGGCATAAGGTATGGACTAAAGTCTAAAGTATCTTATCTTTGTTCTATCTTTACCTTGAGGACACTCACTTATTAGCATATTTTTGTCATATCTTGAACCCAAATATGTGAGGTGGAGGTAAATTTGTCTATAAGTCATCTTATGTCACCAAAATAACCTCTTTCTCTTCATGAAGGTCAGAAACCATGTTTTCACATAAGCCTTTACCTCTTAATAGCTTAGTGACTTTGATTTCTATGTCATATTCCATGAATCTTATAATCCAACCAGCCCTCTTCTTATTCAAGTCCTTATGTAGAAGGAAGTCTCTCACTCCAGGATGAGACATCATAAGGTATATTTTGTTGTTAGACAATATAGGCCTAAAAAATTTTAGACTTATCATAGCTGGAAGGACTTGATTTTTTATGAAAGTGTACCTTTACTCATACCCTTCAATCCCTTGGCTAAAAAATTCAATTGGTTATTCAAATACTTCACCATTATTTTGCATCAACATAGTTAATATGTTTTCAATGTTGGCAAAGGCATACCATATGGAATCTTTTGAGAAATCGGGATTCATGACTATAGGTTCTTGATTAATAACTTATTTGATAGCTTCAAATATTGCTTTTCCTTCTCTTATCCAAGTGAACACCTAATTATTATTCAACATAGTAGTGATAGGTTTGACCAAGTTTTCAAAACTAGGTATAAAACCTCCCTTTTTATGCTTGGGCAAGAATAAGGCCAAAACTACACTTATTCTATCAAGATCAATATCGAGTCCCTTATTTGAGAAAATATGCCCCAAGATTTACCATCATGGATATAAAAAACACAATTATTTGGATTCAATGAGATCTCATACTCTCTACACCTTTCAAAGATCAACCTCAAGTGGTCCAAATGTTCACTAGCCTTCTTGGAGAAAATTGTTATGTCATTTACGTACACAAGCACCATTTGATTAAGAAAACCTTGTAAATACATGTCCATGTCTCTTTCAAAATCATATATAGAATTTGAGAGGCCAAAAGGCATCTTATTATAATCATATGTGCCCCACTTTGTGGTGAAGTCAGTCTTGTATTGGTCTTCTTCTCTTACTAGCACCCAGTTGTACCCTGAGTACCCATCCAAAAGAGAGAAATTTTGAACCAAAAACCATTTTAAGGAGTTCTCCATGGATTTAAAGGGGTAATGATCTTTCAAAGAGACCATTTTCAAGTCTCTAAATTCCCACACAATCAAATCTCACCATTCCTCTTTCTCACATGCACAATTTTAGCTACCTATGAAGAATGCTTGATAGGAAAAATAATATTAGACTCAATAAACTTGGTTAACTCTTTTCTCTTCAACTCTTCAATCTTTGGGTTGATTGGCCTTTGCTTCTACCTAATAGGCTTGGCATTGGCATCCAACTCTATGGTGTGTTGGGATAGCTTGGGGTTAAAACCTCTTACATCACTATATTCCCAATCAAATATATTTGAGTATTATATACAATGATCAATAAATGCATGTTTTTATGCCTCATTTCTCACCTTTCCAATCTTGAGAAGTTTTTTTTTAAAGATGAGGACTCTCTCATAGTTTTAATCATTAGTAAACATAACTATCTTGTCCTTACTCATGTGATCTCCTTCATGGAAAATACCATCAAGGGTAACCAACCCTTTAGGAAGTTTATTTGAATTTAGCTAAACAATTTGGTCCTCATACTACTATTTAAGTATACTTTAGTTTGATGAGGAAAACTCTACCTCTTATTTTATAAAACAAGCAATCTTTTTATCACTATTAAATACTTGTTGGTGAGCCTCATTATCTTGAATTTATGGTCTCACTATCACTTTGACATGTGGCTATATTCTAGACCTTTTTCAAATCATTTACGATGTCAAATTGAGCCCCTATAGCTACCAACCTATCAACATGTTGATTTTTCTCTCTAGGCATTGTTTGAATATTAAAGGCTTCAAAGTCCTCAAGTATGTCCCATACTTTGTGTTTATATGACTTCATTAATGGGTTCTTGGCTATGTTTTGACCTCTCAACTGATGTACTATCAAATCACTATCTCCATACACCTATAACTACTTTATTAACCTTTTAATGGACCATTGAAGACCATGGATAAGGCCCTCATACTCAGCTACATTTTAGGAGCAACTAAATTAAAACTTGTATGATGAAAAATATTTTTCATTAGAAGGGGATATTAGCATTATGCCTGTACCTACTCTATGCTTTCTCCTTGAGCCATCAAATAAAATCTTCCATAATCCACTAGTATCTTCCAATAGCCTAGTGAGTTATGGCATAAACTCATTCTCCTCATGAAGGTAATAAAATCCCATATCTATTTCTTCAACACCTTCCAAAGGATCAAGTAGTTGATTTTCACTCCATAATTCATCTAAGAACATATCAGGTATCCCTTCAGGATGAGTTGTTAGATCCTAACAAACAAGGTGGTCATCTTCATCAAGACTGGTAAAATTTATGTTTGAGTTACTTGGCCCAAAAGGATTAATGTGAAATTGGTCAATAGGTTCATCTTTGGTAGAGACCTTGGTCCCATACCTTGTCCCAAAATCCATATAAGACCAATCTACTACTAAGTAACCCCTAATTTTAGTTATGAATTCTCTAGATAAGCATAAATTAAAGTGAGGATAAACCTCTATAACCACTACATACTAAGCCACTGAAACACTAAGAAAAACATGTATGGTCAAGTTTAGACCTCTGATAATACTATATGTTTTGGAAGAAGATCTATCAAGCTACAAAACCCCCTAAGATTAGGGTTCATACTTCAAACCAATTTGATCTGCTATTGATTTTGTCATTATTGAATTACTTGATCCACTGTCTACCATGAAATTATGTACCAAAGATTTTCCAATGATTATAAAAAGGTATAAAGGAGGAGGTTTTATTTTCCTTTATTTCCTTTGGTTATATTAGTGAGAACTACATTCTCCTTTCTTGGTGGCTTCTCAAAAATATTGATCTTTGACAAACCATCTTAAAGGATATCCACTTGACTAGGCATAGAGAGAATGTCCCATATTGGAGCACTCACATTTCAATTCTTCATTTTCTCAATAATTTTGATGTGCAAACCACCAACCTTTGTTTGTGCTTTGAGAGCAACAACTATGCTTTGAACATGTGAGTTTTGAGGTACAAAAGTGTTTCCTTGGTTCTAATTTTTCTAAGTTATTAGAACACATGGGGATATAGTAGGATAATTTGGCTTTAATAGTAATGGATTAAGATTAGGATACTCTTTGACTATTTTTTCCCTCCAGGTTCCATCTCTTAAACCTTGTGCTGGCTATCATTGAAATGTTTGCTTGGATAGATCTAGCCTATTGATTGAAAGCATAACACTCTTCTTGTTCATAGTTAACCATTTTAGCACCCAACTAGTTTGTTCATTCATTAGGCCCTTAGCCTTGTTAAGGCACTTCTATTTTCGTCATCATAGACACTTCTATATTTTGAGCCATGAGAGCTTAATTGAATTCATAACTAGCACCCTGCTACCACTATTCATTGAAAGCTTGATTGAAATTAGTGTTTGGAACAATATATTAATTAAATGACTGATTTAAAGGCATGGTACCCTCACCTTATTATGAAATGTTTTTATGAACATGGAACAAGGTATTTCAATCACTCATAGCATTAGATTGTAATTGCTTTGTCTATCATAGTTGGATTGTCCTTGTCATCCTTGGAAATTTGCCTTGAAGGATGGCTTAATGGCTTTGTAAGACTATTGAGGCTGATATGTAGGATGATAAGGCCTATTATGTTGATCTTGATACCTATTTACATTTACCAACTCATTACCCAGGGCTTGAAACATATTCATGAGTTCTTAGAAGTTCTTATGTTCTTCAGAGTCACTAGACTGACTAGTTGAAGCCTTTTTCTTATTTTGGTGTAGGTATGGCAGCAAGTGTTTACAAAGGAAGAATGGTAGTAAGGGGAGGAATAACAATAGGAAGTTGTTGAATCTATAGAAACAAGGGCATAGGTGGCCTATATGTAAGTTTGTTAGCCTATATTAATCTATTCTCTACTATGATTGCCACCTCATAAGCATTTGGCAGTATGTTCCCCCCATAGACTATATCATCACTTCAATGTCACTATTGAGAGCTCTTAGATAGTAGAGGAAAAAATAGTTAGGATTAGTCCTAATAGAGATTGAAATCCTATCCCATGTATTTTGAAACATATTATTAAAATCATGCATAACCTCATGAGGAGTTCTCTTTATTGTATTCAACTATTCAGCTAGTGATAAGTGGTCACTCTTATCTTCAAACCTCTTGCACAAGGCATCCTCTAACTAGTCTCATGATGTGATGGAGTTAAGAGTAATGTTTCTATACCAATTAGGGCCTTTCCCTTGAAAGATATGTCCAATAACAAAATAGCCACATTTTCTTCATTAATGTCATGAATATGACAAATTTTGGCTATATCCTTGATGTGTTCAGAAGGGGTTGTAGAATTCTCTTTTGTGAAGCAAGGCACACTCTTAAGGGATGCCACTAGGATAAGGTCATGCTAATTGAGGTCCAAATTAATTTGACCATTGAAATCCACAAAATTCAAAGCTCTATAGGTATCCATGGTAGTGAAAGGGCCAAACAAAGATCTTCTTATAGAGGTAGACTTGAAAATTTATTTAAGAGGAGAGTTTCCTTTGTAGGGATGAGTTTTAGCAAACCTCAATCATTTTTTTGAGTTAAAAGGTAATTCAATAGATTCAAAAGGAATACCTATATAATTTGATCTTATAGTCACCTTTGACATGAAATATAGGTTATGTTATACCACCAGAATGTTGAGTGTTCTTCAAAGTAGCCAAATACTTAGAGTGTGTATGTAATATCTAATACAAATATACTAAGACTAACATCAATATCAATCAATATTATTCAAATTTTATCCCATCGAGAGAGCCATAAACTATTTTATCATAAAATTTCACCCTTGTGAGAGAGTTATTCAGGCTCTCTCACTCTTAGTTACAAAATGGGAACAACCCTATGCTATGGGTACCTTGTGATGGGTTGAACCTTCAGAGAAGGTTAGTTCCTCTTGGTAGCTCACCTAAACTATTGATTCTACTTGGAAAATGGATATAAGGGTTGAAAGGGATAACTAAAAACATAAAAAATGTGATGCACCAAACTTAAAGACACTCCAATTTGTATGAAACTAATAGTGAGGTAGTTTAATGACAACCCTCACTCACACAATCTCCCTAAATGACCATTTTGCATAAGTATTTCCAAAACTAGGCCCACTAGGTAAGATATGAAGTATGGAAGCTTATTAAACTCACACAATACCTTCACTAATGACAAAAAATCACAAGTTTTAGACTACAACAATGGTGTAAAACCTACAAAAAGGCAAGAAAGATGGATAATTATAAAATAAAGACACCCTTCCACAAAAAAATGATGAAAAAAATGACTATATCACTAGATGAAAGAAAGAGATAGGAAAAAAATGATGTCTTATTACTTTAAACGTTGTTTTAAAAAATTTAGATAGGGTTTTGCCTTATCAAATGAGAGTATATCTTTAAAAATGGGGGAGAAATGGGAGACATAGGAGAAAAGGGAAGAAAGAGGAGAAGAAAGCTCTCATAATTCAATAAATAACACTCAACCACCTTCCATGGAGTCTCAAAAACATTTATATTAATTAATAATTGATCCTCTCTCATCAAATTAACCTCCATTTGTCCAAAGGGTCTTCAAGCCTTTTCATTGGCCTAAAAAGGAACTAGAAGAAAAAAAATTGAGGAAGATGATGTCACTCTCCACTATCCTTAAGAAAATTATTCAAAACTAGAAGCCTCATTTAATTCTCCAATTTTCTCTTGCAGCCTCTAAACTCTCCCACTTTCACTTATACATCCAATTCCACTTGGCGTCTAGAAGGACTTGATATGATGGTTAGGAATCTTAACAAATTATGCTTAAATGAACTTGAAGTTTATCTTTTAGTGTTCAATTTTATGTTTTCTTTTTGTATTCACTCATGCTTTCTCCTCCAACCTATAAAAGACTCCATGAAACTTTCAATTCTTCTAAACTCCATTGATGGAGGTCTCCAAGCTTGAGCAATCCTCAACTAGTTGTGCTAGAACTTATTCCCAAGGCCATTTATCACCATGATAACCACTTATGGACCTGTATAAGGATTCCATACATCCATATCATTCCTATTAGGAAGAAATTTAAGACTTAAGACACATTTAAGACCTATAACAATGATGCAAATCACCATTAAACCTGCAACCATTCACAAATTATCAAAAAATTTAGGTTTTTGACACTTCAACTTTTCAAATCACCCTATAAACACATAATAATAGATCCAATTGTCACAAAATATTTATTTAGGTCCCATTAGGTGTTTTTCATTCATTTATACCATTTCTCTCTTTGAAGACTTACAAAAATAGGCTTTTTTGGCCATTTTGGGCCTCTTAGGCACCCACATGTGCCAAATTCTTATATAAAACATGTTATACAAGAGTTTTATAGATTCTTATACATGTTTTAGTTGGTTTAAAAGTTATTTTAGGTCATTTCCATGGACCTATGAGTTCAAAAACCCAAAACTAGTCAAAAAGGTTCTTTTGACAGCTTAATAAGCCTACCTTCTTAATGATTGTGTATAAACTATAGTCCTCAATTAAATAACTTATTTAAATGAACATTTATCCTATATACCCCTTCAAATTCTCTAAAAATTTATGTCTTCCATGTGCAATGTGTGCAAAGATATGAATGTAAAGAAGTTTTCCTATGGGATTCTACATACATTCTGGGCCTACTTATTGTCTTAACCATTGTTAATAAACCTCAAACCCTCAACAAAACACAATAATTAACTATTTTAAATTTCATTTTTTTAATCAAAACATACTAAGATCATTTTTCCCAACTCCTTATGTAGTGAAAGATATGAGCATATGAAGAGAGAGCTCAAAATGTGTGTCTTAGGCCTAAAAAGTTTAAAGTTGCTCTTTAAACTAAAAATGAATCCTTCATTTTTTATTCCCACTTAAAACACCTCATTAATTCATTTAAACATCTCATCATACCTCAATAATGCGTCATCTTTCATTGATAGATTTTTTTAGTGCATCAATGTGATATAGGCCTTTTAGGCCTTAAGAATAGCATATAGGCTTAAAACTAAGTTTCAAGGATTGAGGCACATATAATATGGTATTATGTAATCAAAAACATGGTTAAACATTCATTTACATCCTTCTAAACCTCCTTTTTATGTTCAAGTTTCACTTTTGTCTTCATGTGTTTTTAGGACTGCCTATGGGAATGGTTGTTTGCCTACTTGTCCTAGCCCTCAAGGACATGGTTTGCATTGAAATTTGAGTGTTATAATAACTAAATATGTTTATAAATACTTATTATCATCTTATTAATCATACCAGACACTCCCATGAGATTCAAAACCCTCCACCAAACCTGTAGATTTTAAAATGTCTCCTAGTTTTAATAGTGGACGCCACTAGACATGTGGATGACTGTCAAAAAATAGTGGATACTTATACTCTTAATTATACCAAATAAATATTTTATGAATTTATAATTCATAATTAAAAACATCTCCACCAATATTCATACTTGGATCTTGCATATTAAGGTTTGTAGATGGATTTTTGTCAAAATTTACTTAAGTTGCCTGCATCTTTGATTGTCAATAGATAAGGGGTTGAATGTGACAAAATATTGAGTATTTTACCTATTATATTAGACTAAACAAGATTTTTTATATTAATATAAACTCATTATGAACATATCCACCAATTTTCATGCTTGGATCATGCATATTGTAGCCTATAGGTGGATTTTCCTAAAATTTACCAATAGGCTACTTGAATTTTCATGGAGAGTGCCTCAGGTCTAAGACAAAAAAAAGGATATGTCCCTTTTTTTCATGTAAAATATAAATCACAATGGTATCTAATATTCCACAAGGACCCTCTATACCAAACTTAGGTATTGACTCTATGTGTAGGTACTCCAAAACTTTAAAACCCTTCAAAACTACCTTCAAGAGTAGACTGTGTCCTTGACTATGTTTTACATTGTTGTATGTGGATGATTTATGAAATTTAGGTGATTAAGATATTAATTAAAATAAAATTTTACTTTCATACCTTATTATATCATACTTAATTTTGAACAATGATTTTTAGGCCCTACACAATCTAAATTCGTATACATGCATGTGTACTTATTTTGATGAGTTAGCAGTAGTTTCATGATCTTGATAAGGGTTTACATATATAAAATAATTATTAGAGTTTATATTTTATATTACAATATTATCTCCTTGAATGGATGCATATTGATTTTCTTGAGAGAGTGTGTGACTATACAAGATGGAATTGCTCTTTAGTGTGGTTGTACGCACACATTTCAAGGTTAAATTTGACTATCAAGTAGTGTTTGGATCCTCTTAATGGTATTTGACCTCATTCAAACATTTATTTTTCATATTAAATATATTTAAATCTTTCATTATTCCCTTTTGCTTTCGTTTTCTTCATAATAAGAGGTATGCTTGTGTCAACCCATGGCTATAGGTGTACACTATGAGGTGTACCTGACTATAGCTTGTTTGGACACTCACATTTATCATTTGGATTCATTTCATCACTCATTTTTTTATGAAAATTCCATTTAAAAAATAAACTCTACCATTTCATCATGAAACTCAAATAAATAACACTGTGTCATCAACTCTATTAGCCTGGATATAGTCATATACCCTCATAGTTGTAGGTGGATGCTCTCATAAAAATGCATATTAAAATAAGTTTGAGTTATCATTTATGTTATGATATTTATCCAAATATTATATACACTTCCTTTAAACACTAACTCTTTCATACCACCATCCCTCTAGAAGGTCATCTTCTCTTGAAAGTCTCCCTCATCACATTACCCACTCTACACAAACTCTTCTCCATTCAACATACCAAATCTTATTATGGGATTTTTGAGTGAAATATAATGACTTGGATGATATTTCCTTGTCATATTACACTTTTTAAAAACCCTTTAATACTCATTTTGTTCCACCAATACTCACTTTCATATCTCAAGCTCATAACAACACCAATAGGTTAATAACCTTTTTTCTTACATTTTCTCTTTGTTATATCACTCTACAAACTTTATTTTATAAATAAGACCTTACTTGACCACCCTCTATCTCCATTCAACCTTCCATAAAGTTTCAATCTCTAATTATTTTTCTAAAAGGTACTTCTTTTGTTAGAATCCCTCTAATTAGGATTTTTAAGCCCTATCACACTTACCTAGATCTCAAATCCATACTATATCGTATGGTATCAAACAAAAACACCATGATTCACTTCATGCATGATAAAATATACCTAATTAAAAAATTTTAGTATTTTTCACTTGTTAAAATAGGATATATAGGGTTTTATTGTTGGAAACCCTAGCTAGACCAAGTGTGCAAGGCTCTAAAGGCCAAGAGCCTTCAAAAATCAATTTTTTGATTTTTAGGACGTTTCAATGCAAAAAAAAACCATTCCCAAGTCTATATTGACATTATTAATATTATAAAATAGGTTAGATTCATTTAACAATATTATATGTCCTTGAACTGATCAAAATATAGAATTTTGTACCCTCTTTACAAGACTGTGCATGAATGTGTAAGGTTTAAACTCAAATTTTTTGTTTCTAGTTCCTTCCACACTAACTAATACATAGGAAAGGTATTTCATACCTCTTTTCACCCTTTCAAATAATTAATAAGTTTCCATGTCACCTATGCTCCACTTTTCTATATATCTTTATGCTTAATTATTTAGGGTTTCTTACTTTGGTTACAAAAGTGAGTTGTATGTGGTGATTGGACTAGGTTTGAGATTGAAATAAGAGGATAAAGATAGTGAAGACCTTATATAGGTATGAATAGACACATTGATAATTTTATATATTTCTAACCTTGAAGGCATTTATTCAAACCCATTTTGACTCATATAGTCCATACACAACTCTGTCAAGTGCACAATCTTTCTTAAAATGAGGTGAAGTATACCTTGTTGAAGAGATTTTATAGGTATAAAACCAATTCCTAAAAAAAAAAATTATATAGTTTTTGTATTCACTTTTGTCACAACCCCTTCCCACTTTTTTTTCTTTCCAAACAACTTGAATCCACCTTCAACCTCATATGATTGTCCAAGTTAAAAAGATGGTTGTGTGTGTTGAGATTTATATGACATGAAGAAAAATGACCTTTTCCATCCCTATAGGTCTTGGTCATATTTAAAACTTGATATATTATTATCATAGTGGATTAAGGCCTATTTTATCCTTGTTTTCATTGGTTGTACCTTCTTACATTGGTTGTAGGTGGGTAAAATGTCTAGTACAGACTAAGATAATGTACTTTATATGGAATGAAGAAACCTAGGTGAACACACAATCATCATTCTTGTCATTTTAGTTTAATCCATCTATATAAAATATACCCCACAACTTTCTTTGGTTACTTTTTTACCAAGACATCCTTTCACTATATACTCCATACCAAAAAATCATGAAACTTTGTCTCCATGGCAAGCCATATAATATATGGCTATAGGTGTGTATTTTAGGCTCTAGGCCTAGAATATTTTTAAAATAAACCTCTCTCATATTAAATACACATTTTAAAAAAACTTTAAATCTTTCAAATACCACCACCTCTCACTGATCATGCTAAAGTCAATCCATGATGGTTATAGGTCATTATTTTACCCTATATGGACTAATTATAGGTGGAAAGTTGGTAACAAGAGAGAGTGAATTAAAACCTTCATTGGCACCTTCTAACCTTAGGTGGATCCTTATTATGTTTGAAGAAACTACAAATAATCTTAAATCCACCTCAAATACATATTTTTTCTTCATATCAAGTCTACCCAAGGAGGATGGTTATAGGTGGTTGTTCTTAGCAGGGTTTTATGGTTTCTACAGTCCATCTCCATGACCATGATGTTGCCTACAATTCTTGACTCCTTCATGATAGTGAATCCATGAGATGGAGGTAAGTGTTAAGGTGGTAATATTATAATGAAATATGTAAATATTGAATGAAGGTAGAGATGAAGATTACAACAATAATGCAAGATAGTGACAAGATTTTGAGATGAGATGACATGATGCAGGTGAAAGAGGGAATGAAAAGTGCATATCAAGACCATTTTGAAAGATATTAATATGGAATAGGAATATATTATATAATAATTATGAATTTCAAGGCTCTTAAAGGAGGTATTTATAGTGAAAAATAAACCTAGGACTCTGTTAAAAATTGAACACATCCTAATATACCTTAATATATGCTAATAAGGGTTTTATAAGTTATTACTTGATCAAGACAAGATTTTCATGATTTTATTATTTTTTAATTTGAAATTTATGGTGATATAATCACTTATTTCACATGAAATTCACTTAAATATACCCTTAGAATCACTTAAAACCTCTTCTCCTTTTGAGGCAGGGCTAAAACTGTTGTAAGTGTTGATTTGGCTCATTGGTAACATTTAAGAACAATCTATTGTATCTTGTCTCTCATTCATCATGAAGATTGAACTATATGACATTTAATTCCAATTACCTCTGAAAACATTAATCCAATCATCAAACCTTTTTTGCTCTCTTTACACTCATCCTCTTATGTATGGAAAGTGTACGAACTATGTACTTGATCATGTGTTGAGAGTGAAGGTCTTGATGATCTCCCATACTTTATGATGAGATAATGGGATTTGGATAAATAAATTAACCCTATAAATTATTTCATTACATGATAAACATGTATTTGGATCTCCCAAACCATGTTAGATGGATTTTTAAACTTGAAACTTCTTTTCACACTCCAATAACTTGCTCAAAATGGCATTTTGGATCATGTTTTGCATTACATCTTGGTAATAAAAAGCTTGAGGGTGGTTATTATAAGTAACCATATGGATTCCTTAAATTTTTAGGATTGTATATTATTTATTTAAGTTTTTAAATTTTTGATAATGACCACCATGAAGAGAAAACAAGGTTTGTAGCAGAATCCATCGAAGTAACTTGTACACTAAGACCTTATAATTTCAATTAAAAATTCATAATAGAGATTAATTATAAAATGAAACTACCATTAAATTTATATAAAATAATTTTATATAACATCCTAAAAATCATTCCTCTATGATATACTAAAGTAAAGAAATAGAATAAATCCTGGACTCTATCTCAATGAATAGGCCATCTAGACACCCCTTCATTGTTAGCAATTGTTCATAAATATGGGGATATTAGATAGACCACAAATTACATAAATTGGAATGAAACTATGGTCCCTATCACTTCCCAAAATATTCTATACCAAATCTCTCTCTCCTGACCATACCAAGTGAAAACCTAAGGCTCTCCTAGAGCTGTTCAAGACTACCCAAAATGATTTTTCCTTAACATGAAGAACTAGAAGAATGTATATGAAATAAAACACTTGGTAAATTTTTTTATGATCTAAATTACCTTTCATTACTTTTTAAAACCTTATTGAATTCTTGGACTTCCATTAATGGTAGAAAATATATTTCATACCTAGTTTGTAGCTAATAGGTTTTCCTCACCTCTAATGGTTCTTGTGCTTGGATTTGATTTTAGAAGTCTAAGAGAGGATATTAGGGACAAAATTTATTTTTTCATATGATATATTATCCCCTTCATTAATCAAAACCTTCAAAAACATGCTCATCCAAAGCTCTAAAAGGCTCAAAAATGCATCTTTTTGCTCCCAAACTCCTTTCCTCCACTCCAAACGACTTGAAATGGCCTTGAACATGTCCAAATAGGGAAAAAAATCCATAAAGAGGTGGAAGTAAGTCAAAACAAATTTTACTTCCTCAAAAGTGACTTTTCACTTTAGAATTTCTATTTATAAGGTCCTTAAGTCATCTAATGCACTTTTGGGGGTCTTTTGGGCATATTAGCTTCTCTAGACAAATTTTTTGAATTGTTAGAATATATGACACCTTGTAAAAACCTCCTTACTACCATGTGATGCTCAAACACCCTGAAAACTAGCTAGATCCTTCACTTACATTTCAGGACCCATTTCTAGGCCCTTCCCTTAAAATCTCCAAATTCACCTTAAAACTTGCTTAAAGTGTTTCAAAAGCTTGCAAGGGACATGAGGTAGGGTCATAAGGTTTGTTTTATCTTTCCACCATTATATCATCCAATACACTAGGACGTTTCATAACTCTTCATACCACACCAAGATCTTCCAGGATACTACATTGGATCATCAAGTCAAGATTAGAAAGAGACTAGTCATCAAGGTAAGAGGTCATTAAATGGTCTAGGAGAGTGGTCTGATCCATCTAGGAAAAAATTTCATATGTATTCCAATTTTGGCCAATAGTAACCATCTTTATAAACTAAATCATCCATTGACATTTCTAACTACATCAGCTTGTGTAATATTAAATCAGTGCTTTCTTTCTCTAGCATACTACATCATCTATGTGGTACACGATCGACCCTCTTTTAAAAAATATATTAGATATATTTTATTAACTAAATCATCCCTTTGTTACATAGTCATACATCAATTCCCTTCAGACTACATTGGCCTACTACTATGCAATTGGCCACTTTTAGCAATACTATGCTAGCCCAATTGGCCCCTACTTTCTACTTGACTTATAAACTCAATCAACCAAGTCAAATATATTATTTCACTATGATTAATTTTTGACCATTTATCATAAATTCCTTATTCATTTATTTCTCTAAATTATACCTACCCAATACCCCATTCTACCCCTAGTCTGCATAAAAATTTCCTAGGGTTAGTTTCGATGTCTATATATAGCCTATCATTCAAATTTTCTAAATCTAGCTAAATTTCAAATTAAGTTGCTTAAATTTTTTTTAAATTCATGATTACTTACATGTGTTGCACTTGTTATGACCACAAAGCATACTCCTCATCTCAATTATTGTTTCCTCACCATAATGGCTTTTTAGTCTCAAAATGGGTCTCTTAGAGCTCTATTTTCTCATAATAGTAAAAATAAAAAATGAATTATTTTCTCTTTATATTTACTATTCAAAATTATTTACCTATCAAATATTTACCACCGAATTTTATTTTTTATCATATCTTTGTCTCTACTACCTCTATTTCTAAAATGTAAGATGTTTTAAGATCCTGACATTGTAGATAATGTTTTCACATATTACATGTATATTCTGAAAAAAATTGTATTTTCACTCTTGTTGCTAATTTATACATGTTCACCTAATGTTCCCTATTTTAGACACCTTTACATTTATTGCGCTTCATTCCTTATCTACAACACTAAGGTAAGTAAATGTATGTATTTTTTAATTTTTTCCTTTCATTTATCTAACTTTCTTCTTACTGTAATTTATTTAGCTTTAGCATTGTGTGTTGATATGTTCTTTTATCAAAGCACCATCCTATTTTACACCTACATGAAATGTGATGAAATTCAAGTGGGGCATATGTATACAGACAATATTTTCAAACTTTATCAATTACTGATGCTTTATCTATTATAGGAACCTATCAAATCTTAATCTCTTTGAATGCACACCTTAAAAGGTGCAGTGGGAAAGGGGTGGGTGGACCATTAATGCTTTGCAAGATCTATGTCCCCTATACCACCACTTTTTATCAATCCAACCATCTCTTACACACTTCCCTAAGCCTTGTATACTCTATTTTACCCTTATCCAAACATTTACTACCTTCATTATCCCCTTTCTAAGCCTAAAACCCTTTTTGATGGTTTATGTTACATTATCGGCCCCTTTGACCTTGTATTCAAATTGATAAAACATGTTAAGGGTCTAGGGGTCGACCTAGAAAAAGATAATTTTTTTTATCAATAGAAATAAATATTTGATTTGGATGACTCTATCGACTAAAATTTTGGAAAGGTTTAGGGTTAAATTTAGTTATATATACACATCCATTTCCACTATTTAAAGAGGAGAAGAAGAAGAAGAATATATTGTGCATCTGCTTATCCACCATTCTACTTGAGGAGCATAGCTTAGGGTTTCAATACTTTCTTTGGAGATTTATATTTTATCTTGTGAACAAGTCTTTTAGATTGATAGAGAAGTTGTGTAGCCTAGACCTGACTTATCCTTGTTATCCTTACATACCACAATAACCTCATTTGAATCACCTTGGCCAAGGGAGAGATTGAGGCTTGGTAGGTTCATCTTCAAAAGTAAGTATTCCTAAATTTTTTCCTCTTTTATAGATATATTTTTATTTTTACTTCTCTCCCATGCATTAGAGTTTCCTATACATTGACTTGAGTATAGATCTTCTATGCATGTTTACTTTTTATGTATTATTAGCCCCACTTTATGCCACAGGCTTTGGTGAGAATTAGATTAAATTTTAATTTAATTTTCATTTAAATTTATGGATATGAAAACATAAGACTTCTCTAGGGTTATTATGTGGTGTTACTTGACTAGAGGCTTTGGAACCCTCTCTAGTAATGGCATTTTGGTAATAGATCCCTTGGTTAGGCCTAGTGAATCCATCTTGGTCATGACCCTGAATATCTAATGTATCAATAATCAAAAGTGTAAGTTGGATTTATCTTCTCTAAGCTAGGATTGATTAATATATTAGTTACATTTCCCTTTATATACATATTTCACTTTTATACATTTCTATAATAAAGAGAGAGGGTAAATGTAGTCACATAAAATGTCACTTGAGGGCAATGAGTGTTACTTGAGACCATCATGCCCCTACCTTATCCATAGATTATCTTAGGGCCTATTTTAATCCTTATCCATGTTTTATATGGGTCTAACCCATTCTTAGACATTCCAAAAATAGTTTATACCTCCCCTAGGTAAATAGGCCCCCAGTGCCCTAAGTTATACCACTTGGACACTAACACACCCCTTTGGACACAAGCACATTACACTAGTGACTAAGGGACCATGCTAGTGTCCCTTACCTCTTATTAACCCTAATAGACTCATTTATAATTTTAAATCAATCTTATGGTTAGCCTAAACTAAAATCACATCTAGATAAGCACTAGATCAATATATATACACTAGTTTTATCCCTCTGCCTATAAGATGGAAATCAGATATAAATATTCATGAAAAAACTTATAAATAGTTGTGAAAATCAAGGGCATTAATCCTAATTATACCTAGATTATACATATATCCATATATAACATTACTAAGCTCAAATTACTTATATTTTCTATCTAAAAGACACTAGCATTCACTTGCACTTACACCAAGCACTTAGGCAGGAGAACTACATTGAGATTAATCCCCTCTCAAGGTATTTGTATTTAGAAAACTCTAAACATAGTGTGTGTTGAGGTCACATCTATTATGTAGATAACATTGCACCTTTTATACATGTGCTCCTCAAATACCTTAATAATGTGGAGATATAGGGTTTTGCTTCCAAATCAATCAAATACAGTGATCTAGCACATACACACATAGGCATAGATATTTTAAACTCAGATGAAGATACATATAAAAGCTCATATTCCTTACCTATAAATGACACACCCACACCCTCAAGAACACTAGCATGATGTGCTACTATCCAAAATATTATGCTATTGTCTAGGAGGAGTTACGATTCTATATTATAGTTTATGACACCTTGATCAGCCTCTATTCCATTTTTTAGCCTCTAATTGAGTCATCTCAATTAGTTTCTAGCTAAGTACATAATTGTTGATTCATTACTATTATTAGAATAATCAAATTAGGTCAATTATTGTAAAAATTAGTGGCTATATTTATTGTATATTTTATACCCTAATTTAATAGTCTAACCCTTTAACAACCTAAGGTTTACATTCCATATATTCCATAAAAGTTAAATCATTATCATAGATATAAGTAATATAAGTGGTTTTATCTTGTTTTTGATATTCCATAAGATCTTCATATGTAATACATTGATCATTAGGCACATTAAATAATCAATCCAAAGGATGTGGGTTTTTTTCATGGCCTTTAATTAGTAACTCCTGTAATGGTAGTTTTTTTCATTTTTTTCCTTTTAATTTAATTATCTAATAAAAACTTAAAGAAATACAAGGTTTATGAGGAATACCTAGAGATAAGAATATAGTTGCTCACTATTTGAATCTATAAAATGTAGGAACTTATTTTTGTCTTAGAAGAATAACCTACACATAATTAGACAACTTGGACAAATTTGATTAATAGATAGATAAGTGAGCTACCTAGTTAGGAACAAGTCCTGAGAAGTTATGAATTTCCTCAAGTGGATGTTAACTCATTGATTTCACAATTAATGGATAATAAATAATGAAATTTAAAAATAAAAAAGATGCAATATGGATGTGATAACAAAATGATTAGCAATTAATCTTTATTTAAACTATTAATATAAGCAAAGTATTCATCCCAATAAACTCTAGTAGAATTCACATCTTCTTGTATAGTATCTAATTGGTCAAAAGTGGATTTTACTGAAGGAGAATAGATAATGGAATAAATTTTTAACTTAAGAGATATGTCACTTTGGTTAGCAAAGAAATTTTGAGAGATTATGGGTAGATCAGTGATGTTAATTACTTCATGTGAAATTTTGGGCAAAGTCATCTATAGATAAATTCCATGTTTAGAAAGGTAGAGATTAAATCAGACTGATCCAAGATAGATTTTTAGGATTAAATGGCTTGGATTTTAAAATAAAGTGTAGGGATCAATGTTGATCCTACAAAATTAGTGTCGATTCAGATAAATCAATGTCAATTCTATTAAAACTACACAAGGTTATAAACTTAGATCTAAAGGATGACTAAGGATATTCAAAAGGGAAATAGAGGATATTTGATATGTCTTAACAGTGGAATGAGAAAGAAAATACATAAATTAAATAATAAATGAGATATTCTAAATAGATAACTTACCTTAAAATGGATGTAGATAGAGTGTATTCTTTCTGCAAGTTCAAGCAATCTCCCTGGTTTGTGATGACTATTCTAGACTGGGTAGAGCTAACTTCATCAGTGTGGAACTAGCATTCACCTTTGATTCTCTAACAAAATATTAATAGTGTTTCAAGATGAAAAATTCATGGGGGACAAACCAAAAGGTTGCCTATGTATATATAGATTGACACTGATCAAGAGAATCAACACCGATCATTGAATAATCATTATAGATTTGCCCTTTTTGGCAAAAGTTTTCTTTCATTCATTTTGGTTTTTTCTAACTATAGGTTAATTTGGGATTAAAATCATGGCCTTGTTATCAATGTATTTATATGAGGGTAAGTTGTAGGGTTAGGATTTATAGGTTGTAAATTAGATTTTGGTGGTTAGAAAGGTAAAATGGTAATTTGTAAAAACAAATTATCGAGTATCTAATGGTAAATAGTTTAGACTTTAGGATAGGAGTATTTAAGATGAAATAATACTAATAATAATAATAATAATAATAATAATAATAATAATAAATGCCTATGACACCCAATAATTCATATATGACATATGAAATTATAGTGTCTACGATTACCACTTTTATGAAGTAGTATGCAATAACATGCTATGAGACAAAAATTGAAAGAGATCCACTATACCAAGTTTATGTGAGGAGGTATTCTGCCTCAAACCAAGAGCTAGTTTAGGATGATGAGTGGGTGATGGTTTTGAAAGATAGAGTAATAGATGGGATGAATAAATAACAAATGGGAATAAAGAATATGGATGCATAACATGAAGTATAATTTTTTGTACTGATAAGGTGTGAGATAGTACAAGCAGAGATGCCCTAAGACAAATCACATAATAAATTACAATAGATATGAATAAGTGGGCTTAAACTAGGAAAATCAATAAAATAAATGATAGGGTTTTGTTGACTAAAGCATCTAGTGTGATGTGTAGTGTGCGAGGTACCTATAGATGGTTATTGTTAAGATGAGATATACTCTCGGGACCCACAGAGGAGAAATATCTAAAAATGTGCATGCCTTACGTAGGTTATGGGACCAATATGGGGTATATGTCTACAAGCCTAAAATGTAATAGGACAAATAATGAGATAGGTGTGGAAAGGTATCAAGATTACGCTTTGGAGTAGGACTGAATGCATAAAAACTATAAGTAGTACAAAAAGAGAAAAAGTGAAGCATATCAATACCGATTAAGTAAATCAATGATGATTCACATAAATTTACACTAATATAAAAAAACTGATGTCAATCTAAAGTTGCATATATAATTGAAATATGATGTGGAAAATAGCTCATTTGTTATCGATGCATGGTGAGTGGAGAGATAAAATTTGATAATGAGTTTGAAATTTGGTGTGATGGAGGGAAGAGACAGTGGTTAGAGGTGGATAAAATGGTCTCAAGAGGAGGTAGGCCTTGATTTTATTTAATTTTTTTGGTTTTTTGTGTTTTTTGTGTTTTTGGTTAGGGTAATGTGTAAGGTATTTAGGGTAGTGTAGAGACCTAGGATCGATGTCGATTATAGTGAATCATCACCAATTTAGTGCAAACATCATAAATTCATTAAAAATTTCACTAATTAGAAATGAATCAACATCAATTTGATAAAAAAGGAAAAAAACTAAGTTAGAGAGTTTAGGGTTAACTAAGGGAAATTATTAGAAAGTTTATGGCTTATATAAGATTATGATAATAGGCACAGACATTGTTAAGGATGAAAGACCAAGTATCTCTTCTATTAGAGTGGTTACATGATCATCTCAGTGATGATGATTGGGTGCATATGGAGTCATGGGCTTAGGAGGAGGATGCTTCTACTATCATATTCACATAGACATAATTTTACTAATAGCATTACTAGAGTGGTGGGATGTGACCACTAGTACTTTTTGGTTACTTATAAGGGAGATGACCATTATAGTTGAGGATATATATAGGATTATATGAATTCCATTTTAAGGGACTAGTATTGTACCTATGGATGAGTGGGGTTTCATAGTAGCATTAACATGGTTTTATGGTGAAGATGTAATGGATATCACATTCACAGTAGGAGGATTTATTTTTGAGCCACTATATGATGCAAATATCAATGGAAGATAAGTGTTGATGATGATTACACTAGCCATTTCATTTTATACTCTTCTTGACTCGGGTGGAGGTAGGTTCCCATGAAGCCTCATAGGTGTCATTACAGATATGTGAGAGTAGTAGATATTATTTTTTTGGGCCTTGACCTTACTATAATAGGTATATAAGGAGTTATATAGGTGGAGGACCTAGAGGATATATGGTTTGGATGTGAGATTCATTTTGTAATGTTGGGGATATGAGCACATTAGAGTGATGTGGCCCATCGACACCCCATGGATACCATGATATGATACTAATTATAGTGTGGCCTTTCTTCAATCAAAGGAAGACTTAGTGTAGGCTTATAAATATGGAGTGATATGAGACCTAGCTTATTATCGATGACTCCTTAGGGAACTAGAGGATGGGGACATCATTTGGAGGCCTTATGTTATATTTCCTTCATGGCCTGGGATAAAGTTAGAGTTGGCAAACATTTAGAGGGAGAGATGGTTGACATAGAGGAGGATGAATTATGTAGAGTTTTTTTTTTGGAGAGTGAAAAAATAGTTTGGGATTATTTAGGATATACCATGGGCCCCATAATTCTATAGATAAGATGGTATAGAGACCAGACTACTAAATTCAAATGTCACAAATATTCTGATCGGGTCTAAAGAAGAGGCGATAGATGCAAAGATAGATGATGCAGTGTGTACCCAATATATTTAGTGTGGTATTCAGGGCAGTTAGATGCCATATAGGATAGGGTGGTGTGAATTAGATAAGAGGGAAAAAATGAGGAGATGTAAAATGTAGAGGAGGAGGGAGGAGGATATGAGGAGGAAAGTGGGGAGGAGGGATGAAAGGAGGAGATAGATGTGATAGGTATTATTATTGAGAGGGATGCACTAAGAGCCCAGTGCATCTCCTTATAGGGATATGTGACCATAGCATAAATGGTGCTCACTACCATTTAGATGGAGCAAGATGGTCTATAGACCTAATTAGATGCTTTATAAGTAGAGTATGAGACCCTTTGATTGAGTCATGATTTAGAAATTGAGGCTCAAGACAAATACCATATGAAGAAAGATATATTATGGTGATAGGATCCATGGGGTGGATATTTATAGGGAGAGTTTGGATGAATATAGGATAGGTTGGTAATATAAGTGTGGATAGGTACCAGATGTTGGTGGCCGAGATGCATTACTATAAGTAGATTATACTAGATTTGCATCCTAATATTTCTCAAAATGCCACACATGTGGTCACATTGGGTAGGTCCTATAGATGGACACATAAAAGTTTGGTTAGCATAGGGAGTGTATCATGATGGAGAGATATTAGGGGAGATGGGATTGGGAATGGAGGTGGAGGGGGTAAAGGTGGGGGTGGAGGTATTAGAAGCATCCATCTGACCCATCTCCAATTTACTGAGTAGCTTACTTTGTATTTAGATAGAAAGCCATCTATTTTGTATACTAAGACTTAGATGATGTATATTTGATCATTTATTTATATAGATACATGATTTTGATTATGAGTTATGGTGTTATATTTTATGATTTATGGATTTTATTAGATTATGGATTGAAATGTTATGGATCATAGAGTTAGTTTAGGATGTATTGTATTTAGATTATGTGATCATGGGTTTATCTATTTAGATGGCATGACAATGTGATAGATTTATTATGTATTTAAATGTTATGAATTTTCATTAAAATGTTTATGGATCAAGATTATGTGATTATGGATTTAGCTTGGGATTTTATGGATTTATACGATGAGATGGATTAGAATAGTTTTTGGATTTTCAAATTTTGTATATCATGGATTTATGTGATGTGATTAGATTAGATTATGGATTATGGATTATTAGATTGCTTTTTTAAATGATGTCATGGATTTAAATATGATACTCTTATATTGTGATCAAGATATATGTGGCAATTTTGCTTTAAATATTTAATTAGTTCAATTTTGATGTATTTAGGAAAAAGAGACACAAAGAGTTTATTGCATGTTATTGGATTATACCACAATCCAAGAAAAACCTCTTGAAATAATTACATGTGCATCCTTGACTGTTAATAAATACCCTAACATCCTTAGGTCAACTAAGTTTAGGATCTATTGATTTGAGATGGAATTTTCTAAGGTTTTGCTTTTCTTCAAGATTTTGATAAAAAGTGGATTCTTTTTTTAAGATGTTTTCATCCTATATTCTAAAGTTAAGGCTCACCCTAGGATCTTTTTGTGCCAATCCATGTAGACTGATTAATGTAGGAAGTCTATTAATTTAGAAAATTTTGATCAATGCAAGAAGTTTTCTTGGGATATTTCATGCATGATAGCCATCCTTCAAGGGAGTGGTCTATATTTTAAGAGATGTTTTTCAAAATATTTATCCTTTGAGAAAACAGTCTACACTTTTTCTATTTTTATATATTTTACATCTATTCTTTGAGCTATCAATTTGTTATTTTTGCCATTTTTAGAGATGATTTTCTTTTCATAGTTTTTGATCCCAATGTTATTATTTTTTTATGGATTGCCTTAATGTAACCTAGAATAGTTTACAAATATTTGTTATACAAGATGATATTCTTATTCCTAAAATGATTTACTGAGGTGATAGGGAGGGGTTTTAGGAAATTATGATTTGGGGCTCCTTCCCAATATATGCAAAACTTGTCCAGTTTGAGCATGCTATGAATAAAGCCAGGGTATTCATATTTAAGGTTAGAATAAATAATGTTGCTAGATAACCATGTCTCTATATATCATTATTTGGTACTATTAAGAATTAAAGGGATATGGTCAAACCAAAAAAATAAAAACTAGGTTGAACAAGGTGATTAAGACTTATTAACAATGGAAAGGATGCAAATGCAACACATTAAGAGGTTCTCATTCTAGTTTTCCATCAATAGAGGTTAAATGATATGCCATAAATCCATATTCATGGGTAATAATATACAGTCCAAGCCAATTTTTTTACATTTTCTCTTTTCCATATTAGTGACATATTGATTTTATTTCAAGACAAAGTCACCAGCATTAAATTCATGCTCTTTTAAATGTTTATTATAAACACATTTTATTCATTCTTGATATACATGGAGATGGTCAAGGTCAGTCAATTGATGCTCATCCAAAAATTCAAGCTGGGCTAACCATTCTTGAAGGAAGTCATCTTCAAAAATAATA
Source organism: Torreya grandis (assembly GCA_037957365.1). Taxonomy (NCBI): domain Eukaryota; kingdom Viridiplantae; phylum Streptophyta; class Pinopsida; order Cupressales; family Taxaceae; genus Torreya; species Torreya grandis. Next base: position 2,261,230 of record JARHVA010002910.1, on the reverse strand, counting down.
TCTTTAAGAGAGATTTAAATGGAAGGAATTTTAACCTCAATAAGTACATCTTTGACACCATAAACTAGAGAGAAAGGGGTAGAACCCATAGGGGTTCAAATACTAATTTGATAAGCCAATAAATCAAAGTGAACATGAAGATTAAAGTTCTTTACATATTCATTAATGACTTTAGTTAGGATTTTGATTAGAGTTTTATTAGATGTCTCAGCCTATCTGTTAGTTTAAGGGTAGTAAGGTGAGGAAAAACTTAGTTTAGTATTGAAAGAGTCACAAATTTTTTGAAACATTTTATTTTTAAAATATTTTCCAATATATATAATCATCTTATGAGGAATGTCAAAGTAATAAATAATATGATGATTAATAAACTCCATAATTTTTTCTACTTTGGTTGAGATAAGAGGAATAGCTTCCACCCATTTAATGAAATATTTAGTGGTGATAATGACAAATTAATGACATTGGGAAAATTTAGGATTGATTTGACCTATAATCTCAAGCCCCCATTAGGAAAATGTCCAAAAGTCTTGTATTACCTATAATTCATGACTAGGGACATGTTATATATTGGCATGTTATTGGCATTTTATGCATTTCTTAAAGTACTCAAAACAATCCTAATTTAAAGTGGGCCAATAATTAAGAGAGATTTAAATGGAAGGAATTTTAACCTCAAGAAGTACATCTTTGACACCATAAACTAGAGAGAAAGGGGTAGAACCCATAGGGGTTCAAATACTAATTTGATAAGCCAATAAATCAAAGTAAACATGAAGATTAAAGTTCTTTACATATTCATTAATGAATTTAGTTAGGATTTTGATTAGAGTTTTATTAGATGTCTCAGCCTATCTGTTAGTTTAAGGATAGTAAGGTGAGGAAAAACATAGCTTAGTATTTAAAGAGTCACAAATTTTTTGAAACATTTTATTTTTAAAAGATTTTCTAATATATAGAATCATCTTATGAGGAATGTCAAAGAAATAAATAATATGATGATTAATAAACTCCATAATTTTTTCTACTTTGGTTGAGATAAGAGGAATAGCTTCCACCCATTTAATGAAATATTTAGTGGTGATAATGATAAATTAATGACATTGGGAAAATTTAGGATTGATTTGACCTATAATCTCAAGCCCCCATTAGGAAAATGTCCAAAAGTCTTGTATTACCTGTAATTCATGACTAGGGACATGTGATATATTGGCATGTTATTGGCATTTTATGCATTTCTTAAAGTAATCAAAACAATCCTAATTTAAAGTGGGCCAATAATAGCCTAATCATAAGATTTTCTTAGAAATTATGCAGCCACTAAAATTTCCACCACATGATCAATCATGAGCTTATTTAATAGTGAGGGTAACTTCATGATTTTGGAGACAATGAAGAAGGATATCATCAAAACCATGCTTATAAATAACACCCCCATTATGAAAAAATAAGTGATGCATTTATGGAAAGCTTGCTTGCCATTTTTGGATAAATCTAGAGGAATAATCCCCCTTGATAAATAATCTAATATTTGTGAAAACCAAAGATCTAATGGGTTTTCCTCTATATTATGGATGGAAAAGAGATCAATTTTGGTAAAACAAGGTTTATTGATTTTTTGGATGAGAAAAAATAACTTAGATTATTGATATGAATATGGGATAAATGAGGCCAAGGAGGCCAAGGTATCCACAAACTTGTTAGTTGATCGAGGAGTGGCTTGGATAAAATAATGTTCAAAAGTGGCTAGTAATTGATCAACCAAGGTCTTATATTTATGTAGGGTGTCATATTTACATTGATGTATGCCCTTTATCTAATTGAACATAAGTTGGAAATCACCATAGATATTAAGTGATTTAATACCTAAGGCTAAAGTAGTTTGGAGACCTATGATCAAAGCTTCATAATCTACCATATTATTGGTGCAGTCAAAATCAAGTTTAAAATATAAAGGTATAGGTATCCCCTTAGAGGGATTAGGATAATTATAACTTCCCCACCACACTCACACTTGGATCCATCAAATAATGGAGTAATTTTATATTATAGATCTAATTGAGATGTGGAGGCTATGGATTCATCTAGGAATTCATAATTGATTATTTGATTATCAGAAATAGGCACCTCAATAAGTTGATCAGCAATGATCTGACCTTTAACTAATTTATTTTGGATAAACTCAAGATTAAATTCTACCAAAATCATGAGCCATTTGGCAATTCACTAATTCTGATAAGGCTTCGAATGCAAAATTTTTAGGGGATCTAAATTCATGATCACATAGGTTTTGTGATTGAGTAGATAATGATGAATCTTGGAAGCTACAAAGACAAGAGCCAAACATAATTTTTATGTATGTGTATAGTGTATCCCATATTCAATGAGACTATGAATTATATAATATCTTTCTTACTCTTTATGTTACTCATCACGATGGTCAAGCATGGCTCCTAGGGCATGGTCTATGGCTGAAATATACAAGAAGAAAGGTTACCCATCCTTAGGAGGAATGAAAACTAGTGGTGAGAGAAGATACTTTTTGAGGTCATCAAAGGCCTCTTGATAGATATAGTCCCAAATGAAGAGGGTATCTTTCCTTAAGAGATGATGAAATGGTTGACATCAATCGAATAACTGGGAAATAAAATGATGAATGGATTGTAATTTTACTTATAAACTACAAAGTTGATTAAGATTGGTTGGGGGTGTAATTTATATAATGCATTTGATTTTAGTGGGGTCAACCTATATCCCTCAAATATAAATGATGAAACCCAGAAGCTTACCTATCAAAACCCAAAAAATACATTTAATAGAATTAAGACAGACACAAAATTAGACCAGGGGAGTGAAGATTATTTTAAGCACTGAAAGATGGTATTTTCATACTTTTTACTTATCAATGAGATCATCCACATAATCTTCAATGATTTTAATAATTATGTCATGGAAAATATAAGTCACATCCCTTTGATAGGTGGACCCAACATTATTTAAGCCAAAATACATAACTCGATAGCAAAAGGTCCCCTAAGTAGTAATAAATAAAGTCTTATGTTGATCTTTTGGTGCAATGAGGATAGGATTATACCCAAAGAAACTATCCATAAGTGATAAAATTTCATGACTAGATGTTAAGTCCACTAATTAGTCATTATGAGGGAGATGGAAATCATCTTTAGGACAAGCAAGGTTAAGGTAACAAAAGTCAATACAAAGGTGTAGTCCTCCTATCAGTTTTATGATAGGAATGATATTAGACACCCATTAAGGGTAGTCAATAGGTTGCATAAAATTGAAAGATAATAAACATTACAATTCTTATTTAACCAAGAGTGCCATGCAAGGATGCATTTTTTGAAGTTTTAATATTACAATTTTGACATCAGGAAATGTGACAATATTATAGATGATAATAGTAGGTTCGATACCAGGCATGTCACTATAGGACCAAATGAATGCTTCACTACAATTTGTTAGAAATGTGGTGAAATATTGGTACTCTTAATGATATAATTATTAGATGACCTTATCAATTTTTAGAGTCTCATGATATCCTATGGTAATGTCAATGGTAGATTCATTTAATAGACTAGAGGTTCATATGAAAGGGAATTGCATAGATGGGAGTTCTCCATGCCTAAATGAGTTAAGATTGACTCATTGTCCTGACACTAAAGAACATGGATGGTGGTAAAATCCTACCCTATGATGTCTAGGTAGGAGAGAGGAATGGTTTTGACCTCCCATTAATATGATAGATGGTGAGTTCTATAGTGATGGAATTGAATTAAAAAAATCTAGAATAATAGATACAACCTTGCCTATCTTAGAAGGGGTATTGGATGGTGAGGATGATGTGTCCTCTTTGAGAATAGGTAGAAGAGTGGTTTCAAGGATGGTTTTAGGATTTTTATTAAAATATAAGTTGTGTTTTTCATAGGGTTTCCTAAAATCCCATAACATGACATTATGTAGCCCTTGTTTATAGCATCCTATGCCAAATCCATTCCAAGCACACCATTTTAGGTATGATTTTACAAAGTGGGGTTTATCTAGGAATGATAAATTTGAGGTGAATAGTTTGGCATAGGTTTGACTATTAGGACTTAAAGAAGGCTAATCAATCCCCTCATAGATTAAATGAGTGTGGAGGAAAGGTGAACAGAAAGGAATGAGTTCCCTAAAATTAGGACAATACACATGTTGTTTATTGGGACACCAATATTCCTATGGAGTGGGGAGAGTGTTGAGCATCAATAATTATATTCTCCCATAGATAGCTACTAAAACATAGAATAAAGGGAATATTTTCTAATAATTATTGATGTATGGATTGTTGTACTAGATGATGCTTAATTGGATGATGATGGGATCATGCTTTGTAATAAAATTAAGACATCATTTGGTCAAAAGGTAAAGTTACAATTTTTAAATAGATGGGGATCGACCAAAACATTATGGACCTTATCCTCATATTTGAATTTAAGACATTGATACAAGGTTTAAGAGATGCAATACATAGTACATATCCAAGGACCTCCTAATAGGATATTATATTAAAACTCCATTTTTATTACATAAAATAACTCGAAGAGGGTATGTATATCTACTTGGATGGGAAGGATAATTGTTCATAAGGTAGGGGCCATAATAACATTGAATGCTCATAGAATGGCTGGAGATTGATCTACAATAGTTTTTGGTAACTATAGTTGAATAAAATTATAAGAGGAGATAATATTTATGTTTTCTCTATTATCAATCATTACTCATTTGATTCAGGTGTGATTAATTTGGGTAGTGATAAATAGCAACAAATCCTAGTCATTAGGCTATAATGGTGATATTTCATAATTATGGAATGTTATAAATGATGACTTTTGAAATTATTCAATAAAATATGATATAAGTTGGGGTTCATTTTATTGTATCTCAATACCTTACAAGGCTTCTGTCATATTCTCATGATGCTATAGATATTTTTGGACAAGTTCATATAAAGATATCTTGATTAGGAGTTGATGAAGTTTCTTTAAAATGGATATTTTAGAGATAGAATCCAAAGTGAGTTAGATCATGCATTAGTCAATAAAACTCAAATAATAATAAAGAACATAGCTAACTAATCCAACTCCTTCATGGGGTTTTACAAATTAAAATTAAGAGCTATTAAAAGAAAGAATACAACATCAAACCTTTCCTAAAGCATCCCACCTCCAAGTACATGTCAAAAAACATGATTGTCACCTGATTTGGTGCTCCAAGTCTTTGTCAATGATGAGTGTCTTGCTCCTCCATCATCTCTCAATGCACCAATGAAACTAGGTTCATGATATTTGATCAAATGTATGCCAATAGTGAAGTTATCCTATTGCAATTAAGCATAATAACACTACACAAAAATAGCTTATGAGGATGATTTTTCATAATGATCAAAATCAACCATGACCATCCATCTTGAGATCAAGATGTGTATCCATGAACTATTCAATTTTGGAAGCTCAATCCATAAACACCCTCATTAATATTTGGAAGAAAGGGGTAGTAATGAGGCATGGGAGGGTTTAAACTAGATATTTGTTCCATTTATAGCTTATGGATGCCACCCATTGATGATGTCATCATATGTTATAGATATTATAAATGAATTTATAATTAATATATCTTCAATAACTTCCATATATTTTCCACTTAAGCCCTTGATTTGGATTTAATTTGCTTAAGTGAGGTTAATTAAATTTTATGCAATTCTTTGGAAATTGATTGCCCATTTAATCAAACTAGTCAAAATATCAAGTTATTGAATCATAATTTGAATAGAATATAATTAAAATAAGGTGTTAGTTGCATACAAACCAATATCCCATTTAGGACATTGTCAACATGAAATAACACATACATGTGTTGTGTGCTTCCAAATTATAAGAATTCATTGGTTCAAAGCATTAAATTGCATTTTTGGCATTTTGACTCAAAATTTGAGGAAAGTTTATAATCACATAAAATGCATTAGCCCATTAAGGGATACATTAGCCTAAATTAGAAATTTTATATGATAATCTTGAACTATTTAGCACATTTTAGTGATTTTGGCCCAAATTATGTGTTGTCATAGAATTTTGAGTAAGATTGACAATTTCAACACAATGGTGGTAGGAATTGGATGTCTACATTTTTCCCCTATTTGATAAGGTGTAGCATGACATTTAGTCCAAGCAACATATTTTCAAATAAAATATTTGTCAATAATAATTTGGAAGGAAACAACCCATGATTCCCCCCTCAATAGTACATATAAGGATGAAATAGAGGGATGGACTCTTGAAAAGAGAGAGAAAAAGTGAAATCAACCCATGGATGAGTTTAAATCCATATGAGATAATGCTTGAACATGTTGATTCTTAATAATCAAAATATAATAGAATATAATGGGCCCTAAGGTGGGGCAAAGTGGGAAGAATACAATCCCAAAATATAAGTGACACACTTTGAACACACCCATAAGAGGGTGAAAGTTGCATGCATATGGAATGATTGATATAGAGACAAGTTTCATACTTAATAATTTCCATAACGAGGACAAAATCTATAGAGCTTAGACTTAGAAGAAATAAGAGAGAATTATTTTAGAGAAAGTAAATAATAATGTACTCCAGTAGAGCAAATGTGATTGGTTGATAAATTAATTTTGCCCCAGTAGGCAATATTTTGATCACTAATAAAGGATTGTACCCCCAAAGGGATGATTTGATCAATGATTAGTCTAAATATTATGCCCCAGTAGGGAAAATTAGTAAGCATATCTCAAGGATATAACCTATTGCATATATTAAATATGATTGGGCATAAACATAGATGTGAGGGTCTTAATGACTAAAACAACCAAAAAAAAGAGGCATACAAGGATGCACAAGGTGATGAAAGAGATGAATAGAATAATAAATGTGGTCAAGCTGACCCAAGATACATCGTGTATCCAATTGTTTCATAAATAGTCGAGATGGACCTCAAGTCAATCTAGTTCACCCAAAATTGGGAGAAAATATAATGAGAAATGCAGAATAGAATAAAAATGGACCATTTTTCTATTAGACTCATAGTGTATGTCAATAAATGCATTTATTTCATAGATTTAGGTGTGGTATGGTGCATACAGATCTGATCCTCAGAGCTACATTGACTTTTGGACTTAGAATCCAAAGTACTTGGTGCTTACTATAGCAAAATTGAAATTATGCATCATAAGTATGTATAACCTATAATGACATTGTATTTTGATTTTGATGATTTGATTTAAATGTGAATATTTCTAACTAAGGGTAATGATAAAAATCATCAAGACCAGAGTTATAACTATTTACATTACAACAAAAACAAAGAGAAAAATAATACACAAATGTAACCTAACTTAAAATCAAGATATGAATAATCAATATTTAAATAGGAACAAGAATGTGTAGAAGAAAATCAAGAAAAACATAGTAAACAACATGAAAACAAGATTGAATAATCAAGATCTATGTATATTATAAGATGTACTTGGAAGACAAAACAAAAGAAGAAGCTAAAATGGTAGCAAAAAAGACCAAGAATAAAAAAGAATAGACAATAAAGGAATAAAAATGAATAAAATATTAACAAAATGAATGGAGAGACCACAAAGCACAACAAAACAACAATAAAAATCATATAAACACACATAAACAAGAGTTATTCATAATGTTAGTGAAAATGAACAATAATTATTTGTGTAAGTGTATTAGAGGCATTACTCTCTATGATAGGATGACCCCTAATCTAAGAAATAATGAGACTAGCACAATGAAACAAGAATAAAAGAGACCAAATTACCCCCAAGTGATAGGGAATCAACTAGACAAAACCAAATGGGGGAAAAAAAGAAAAAGAAGGAGGTGGTCGATCTGACTCCAAATGTACAAGACAAGTAGACATTGCCTACATATTTTTATGGATGCAAGGTCCAACATGAGCTTTAGGCCAAATGTAGTTCTTTTAAGAGATGGGATAAAAGATAAGTGATGATAAGAAAACATGATTAATGTTTTAGAGGAAATAAGAAAATGGGATTTCAAAATGGAGAGATCATTTAAATCATGCTCACAAAATTGTGAGAGCATGGGATCATAATAAATAAAATGCAACGTGATATTTTTTTTTTCAAATCAGTTTCTAATATTATTATGTTTTTGGGATAAGCTATAAAAATGAAATATTTAAAAAAAGGCCCAAGGAATTATTTAATTAAGGAGATGTAATTCTAAAGGTAAGATTTCAAACAATAACTAAACCAGATGAAATAGGGATTGTGAATATAAATAGTGGCACAAGGAACCAATTAATCAAGAAGATGCATGTCCAAGAGTATCAATTTCAATAATAGCTAAAGCTGGTTGTAATGGACCATGCTTGCAAATTGGTAAGAGAAAGATCATGTAAAGGCAATAATGCCTACCAAATAGCAAAAAAATAATAAAGGAACAATATGCAGTTTGAGATAAACCTAAAGTTCCATTCAGCAAGTAAAAACCATGTGTCAATGCATCCATGTTCACTTGTCTATAAGAGGAAGCTATAAAATACTACTCAGGCTAAATTGCTTGTAGAACTGGCATTAAATGTGTCTAAAATTCCTATGAGGCATAATCAGGATCATAATTAGTCAAAAGATATAATAGTCTAGATTACAGTGGTCTAGGATATGAAAAGAATATGGTTCTAAATTGAATGGTCTAGAATAAAATGAGACAAAATGAATAGGGTCTAAAATAGGATGGCCCAGGGTTGGATAAAAAGATTCATTCTAGAATATAAATGGTCTAGAGTGCCTATGGTCTCAATTGTCCAGAGTCATAAAAGAATATGGTTCTCATGAGAATGGTCCAATGTAGGTCAAAAATAAAATGGTCCAAGATAAGATGGTCTAGGATATAATAGTGGGACAAAATGACTTCAACACAAGTTACCCCCAAGTAAGGGGTCTTGTAGACAATGGTTCAAAAAAATTTCAAGTGTATAGTCACTTGAGATATACAATTTTCATGGGATCTAGGAGTTCATCACCATCTAAAGTAGCTAGCTGATATACCCTCAATCCATAGTTTGTTATGATAACATATGGGCCTAGCCAATTGGGTTGGAACATAACCTTTTTCTTACATTTAACATTAGTGTTTTTCTGATTCTCTTTCAAAACTAAATCACCAATTTCAAAATCCTAAGAGAGAATGCACGTGTTTTAGCTTCTACTTAATCTATTCTAATAGGCTTACAAGTTATCTAGGGCAACCAAAATCTTACCATCAAGGAGTTCTAGCTCTTGCAACTTGGAAACTATATAATCTTCATCATCTTTAATAGTCTCCAAAGATACTCGCAACGAAGGTAACTCATTAAAAATCAAGATAATAGCTTCTATGCCATTAACAAGGTAGTATGGAGTGGCTCTTGTGGGGTTTTATGACTAGTGCAATGATCCCAAAGTGTAGAATTTTTTTGAAAGTGCTAATTATAGCCAGCGTTATTGACAATTTTCTTCAGAATGGCAACAATGGTTTTATTTGATGCCTCAACTTGATCATTTCCTTGCAAGTTATATGGTGTGGATTTCTTTTGATTGATTTTAAGCTTTACACAAAGAGATTTAACATCTCTATTTACAAATGATCTACCATTACCGGATATAATATGAGTTGGGATACCATATCAATAGATGATATGGTAATGTATAAACTTGGCAATCTACTAATGTAAGTGAGATGAATGGACTCAATCCACTTAGTAAAATACTCTATAGTAGTGAGAGTATGTTTGTGGCCATCAAAAGATGTTGGGTTTATTTTCCCAATGAGATCGAAGACCCATGTAGAAAATAGTCATGGTGTAATAATCGACTACAATGGTAAAGAAGGTGTGTGTATCAAATTACCATGTTGTTAACAAGTAACACACTTCTTGACATAATTATAAGCATCTATCTCTATTTTAGGCTAATAGTAACTTTTTTTAGGATCTTTTTAGCTAAGACTACACTATTGGTGTGGGCTCCACACATTCCTTCATTAACCTTATTAAGCGCTAACTTATATTTTCCCAAAGATAAATAATGAAGTAGGGTTCTATCATATCCTTTATGACAATACATGTTTCCAAGTAGGGTATAACTGGCTATGTGGCAAAGGAAAAAAAAATTATGATTATTGGAAAGGTCAGGTGGAAAAACATGGTCATGAAAATTATTAAAAATGTCTTGAAACCAAGGAAATTTAGGTGGGGGATGAGGACTAGCAATGGTGCATACCCTTTATGAATCTAACAAGACATGATTAAGTTGTAAAATATTTTCAATGAGGAACTGATACTCTTTAGCACTATTAGAAATCTGTATCATGGACCCAATTATTTCCATTATATCAAAAGATATGTTATTGGCCCTTGGTACTTGTTCAAACTGTATGGATTTGAAATGAGTCTTGAGATTATCCATAATCTACTTATAGGGTACAAACTTGTCATCTCTAGTCTGATACTAATTGTGGTTTGATTAATAATCAATTGGGAATATCCATAGACCATTAAATGTTGGATATCCCACCATACTATAATATAAAGTACTATAATAAGTTCCTCATATTTGGCCATATTATTGGTAAAATGAAAATTGATATGAAATTCCTTAGGAATAAAATCCACTTACGGTGTAATTAATAAAATGCTAGATCTAGATCCATGAGAAGTGAAGGAACCATCAAATTATATCATCTATTAGTCAAGGCCATGAATTACTTATTCTATTGTCATAATGGAAACATCTAGAAAATCAAATCTAAGTGGTTGAGTGTCTATAATAGGGGCTTTTATAAGTTGATCAGCAATAACCTTTCCCTTGATAGCCTTCCAATGTTGATACTCAACATCAAATTTTCTTAGGATCATGACCCATTTGGCCATACTACTTATGAGAGTTACTTTGGATAATAAAAATTTAAGGGGGTCCACTTTAGTAATACCAATAGTTTTATTATTCAACATATAGTGTCACAACTTTTGGGATGTGAATACCATAGCTAAACATTCCTTCTCAATAGGTGTATAATTATTCTCATAAACCAATATCATGTGGCTAAAATAATAAACTACATATTCCTTTCCCTGATCATCATATTGGGCTAAGAATTCCCCAATTCATGTTCAACCACTAAAATATAAAGAAGCAATGATTGTCTAGGTGTTGGCAATCTAAAAATTAGTGAGTTGGAAAAATATGTTATGAGCTTCACAAATTTTAATTGACACTTATGATCCCATTGAAACATGGCCCTTTTATTCAAGATATGTCTAAATGGGTGGTACTTATCTACCAATTAAGAAATGAACCTATGAATAGATTAGATCTTTTCTTATAGGCTATGGAGTTGTTTGAGATTTGAAGGAGGAATTTCAATAATGGACTTGACCTTAGTATGGTCTATTTCAATCCGTCTTTGTGATACAATAAAGCCTATAAATTTTCTTGAAGTGATGCCAAAGACACACTTCTTAGAATTTAGATGGACCTTGTAATCATGAAGCTGCTCAATGATTCTTTGTAGAATGTTAGGATGTCCATCACATGTTCTTGATTTAGCTAGGATGTCATTAACATAGTCTTCAATAATATCATTCATCATGTCATGGAAGATGACAGTCATAGCATGCTAATAAGTAGCTCTATCATTCTTCAAGCCAAATGACATGACTTGATAATATAATATTCCCCATGACATGGTGAATGAAGTTTTATGTTAGTCTTATTAATCTATCTTAATCTGATTATATCTAAAAAACCCATCCATGAGGGACAACATCTCATACCTAGTAGTATAATTGATAATCATGTCAATGTCAGGCAAAAGAAATTCATCTTTGGGGCATGCCTTATTTATATCTTTGAAATTAGTGTAAAGGTATATACCCTTTGGATTTTTACTAACTGAAATTATATTTGATATCTATTTAGAATAGTTCATTGGTCTAATGAAGCTTCCTCCTAATAATTTCTCTAGTTTTACTTTTACCAAAAGAGTTATGCATGGATTCATATTCCTCAATTTCTATTTAACTATCTTGGCATCTGGATGGACAACAAATTGATGCACAACCAAGTTAGGGTCTAAGCTTATCATGTCAGAATATGCCCATGCAAAAATATAAATAAATTTTCTCAAAATGGTGAAAATGTGATCTTGTTCCTCATCAGTTAGATAAAATCCAAGATAAATAATTTTGGGATCATCATATATTCCTAGGTTCACTTCAATAGTGTTTTCTATAAGGAGTGTAAAACCATTTTCTATAATAGTAGGCAACATTTGATCTTGATCTTTCGCTTCTTTTATATGTTTTTGTTGTTCCTCCCAAAGCTCTAGATAATGTGACGAATATAAATCAATTAGTTTAGGTAATGTCCAACTAGAAAATATATCAGGAAAGTCAAGAGAAAAATTCTCAAAGACTTATTGTTGTTCTAACATGATGTTGGTACTAGATATGGAGCTAGGACTTGATAAACCTTATGCATCCATTCGAGATGATCAAACTTTTCCATATAAGAGCACCAGAAATATGTTTTCACTCAAGGGCTTATCTTTTTATTTACTATTTCCCTGACTGACGAGCAACTCAAAGAGGTTTTCACTTGAGGATCTCAATGTTTTATCTTTTTCATGACCAAGAAATTTTGCCTACTCTCCAAAGTAGGTAGAAGGATCTAAATAAAAATCAAAACCTTTCGTATAATCACCAATTAGGAATTCATTTCTAAGGCCCATGTACTCTGTAATAGATTCTTCATGTTAGGTTGTGGAGCTAAAAGCTTCACCCAAATGCAAACATGGAGGGTTGCTGAGTGTCACAGTCATCAACGTCGGTCAGGCCAACCGACGTCAATCAGGTGGAGACAGGAAGCTGCCAACATCGGTCAGGATCGACCGATGTCGGTCATCCCCAGATAGACAGGGACCGACATTGGTCACCTATGTGGTTCAGAACTAGGAGTTTCATGGACAGTTTGTTAATGAACTAGTTGTTTGCATGTTAAAGAGTAATTTTAGTCTTGAGTTGCGTTTCTAATTATTGTTTGGTAGGGGATATATATATTAGACTCATAGGGCTGTATTGTAAAGTGTAGAACCAGAAGAGTTCTTTCGATGGTGGAATCACAAGGGTTCTTCCAGGTATGTAAGATCAGGTGGGAGATCTACATGGGTAAGTAAGGTTGATTGATCTGCAAGTGTGTGTGCGAGGTCAAAGGAGATATACGGGGTAGCAAGATCAAAGGTGATAGTAACACATCAAGGAGCAAGATCAGGTGAGATCTACTTGGAGTACATTGTGTACTTGGTTGTACTGGCAGTATTGATACTGACTGGTTGAGGTGAACAATAGCTCTGTGTTTGAGTTGTTTGTTATGACCTGTATTGAGAGAAGATAACTCTTGAGGGAAGATTATTGGTATGCCCATGAAGTGGATGAAAGAGTGTGATCTCTTTATTGTAATTTCCATCTAGAATGAGTTGAATACAATTGTGTGTTGCCTCTCATATTCTGTTTATTTTTGATTTCTAGCTACTTGTTACTTCTGGTTAAATTCTGCATTTAGTTGCTTATACAAAGGTAATCATATATGCTCTTAATTCTGACAAGTGGTGTCAGGGCTTTATGGAACCTAGGTCCTATCAATTGGTATCAGATTGAGGTTGGAGGTTCTCAGAGCGAGGTTCACTAACACCTTGGTCACAGAGTGTGTTAAGTGTTTTTGATTACAGGTCACTCTTAGGGGTTTTTGATTGAGTGGGAGTATAGCAATCGTAGAAGAAGGTAAGCTGAGAATGGAGAAATTTAGTCACAGGTGTAGCACCATAGGGTGTGTGGTGGTTGGTCTTCAGGATTGATCTTGAAGAGGGATTCAAGCCAGGAAAAAAATTAGAAAGATGTACAGGTATAGGTACAAGTGTAGCTATTTATCTCCAAGTGGGAGATTGTTAGGTTGTGGAGCTAAAAGCTTCACCCGAATGCAAACATGGAGGGTTGCTGAGTGTCACAGTCACCAACGTCAGTCAGGCCAACTGACATCGGTTAGGCAGAGACAGGAAGCTATCGACATTGGTTAGGATCGGCCAACATCGGTCATCCCCAGATAGACAGGGACCAACATCGGTCTCCTGTGCGATTCAGAACTGTGAGTTTCATCGATAGTTTGTTAATGAACCGATTGTTTACATGTTAAAGACTAATTTTAGTCTTGAGTTGCATTTCTAATTATTGTTTGGCATGGGATCTATATAATAGACTCATGGGGCTGTATTGTAAAGTGTAGAACCAAAAGAGTTCTTCTGATGGTGGAATCACAAGGGTTCTTCCAGGTATGTAAGATCAAATTGATCTACAGGTTGTGCAAGATTAGGTGGGAGATCTACATGGGTAAGTAAGGTTAGTTGATCTACAGGTGTGTGTATGAGGTCAAAGGAGATCTATGGGGTAGAAAAATCAAAGGTGACAGCAACACATCAAGGAGCAAGATCAGGTGAGATCTACTTAGAGTACGTTACGTACTCGATTTTACTGGTAGTATTGATACTGACTGGTTGAGGTGAACAACAGCTCTGTGTTTGAGTTATTTGTTGTGACCTATATTGAGAGAAGATAACTCTTGAGGGAATATTACTGGTATGCCCATGAAGTGGATGAAAGAGTGTGATCTCTTTATTGTAATTTACTTCTAGAATGAGTTGAATACAATTGTGTGTTGCCTCTCATATTCTGTGCTATTTTTGATTTCTAGATACTTGTTACTTCTGGTTAAATTCCACATTTAGTTGCTTATACAAAGGTAATCATATGTGTTCTTAATTCTGAAAAGTGGTGTTAGAGCTTTGTGGAACCTAGGTCCTATCAATTGGTATCAGAGCGAGGTTGGAGGTTCTCAAAGCGAGGTTCACTAACACCTTGGTCACAGAGTGTGTTAAGTGTTTTTTGATTATAGGTCACTCTCAGGGGTTTCTAATTGAGTGGGAGTATAGCAATCGCAAAAGAAGGTAAGCTGAGAATGGAGAAATTTAATCATAGGTGTAGCACCACAGGGTGTGTGGTGGTTGGTCTTTAGGATTGATCTTGAAGAGCGATACAAGCCAAGAAACAAATTAGAAAGATGTACAAGTACATGTACAGGTGCAGTTGTTTATCTCCAAGTGGGAGATTGTTAGGTTGTGGAGCTAAAAGCTTCACCTGGATGCAAACATGGATGGTTGCTGAGTGTCACAGTCACCGACATCAGTCATGCCAACTGACGTCGATCAAATGGAGATATGAAGCTGTTGACATCGGTCAGGATCAGCCGATGTCGGTCATCCCTAGATAGACAGGGACTGACGTCAGTTGCCTGTGCGGTTCAGAACTATGAGTTTCATGGACAATTTGTTAACGAACCAGTTGTTTGCATGTTAAAGACTAATTTTAGTCTTGAGTTGTATTTATAATTATTGTTTGGCATGGGATCTATATAATAGACTCATGGGGCTGTATTATAAAGTGTAGAACCAGAAGAGTTCTTCTAATGGTGGAATCACAAGGGTTCTTCCAGGTATGTAAGATTAGGTTGATCTGTAGGTTGTGCAAGATCAGGTGGGAGATCTACATGGGTAAGTAAGGTTGGTTGATCTACAGGTGTGTGTGCGAGGTCAAAGGAGATATATGGGGTAGCAAGATCAAAGGTGACAACAACACATCAAGGAGCAAGATCAGGTGAGATCTACTTGGAGTATGTTGCGTACTCGATTGTACTGGCAGTATTGATATTGACTGGTTGAGGTGAACAACAGCTCTGTGTTTGAGTTTTTTGTTGTAACCTATATTGAGAGAAGATAACTCTTGAGGGAAGATTATTGGTATGCCCATGAAGTGGATGAAAGAGTGTGATCTCTTTATTGTAATTTCCTTCTGAAATGAGTTGAATACAATTGTGTGTTGCCTCTCATATTCTATGCTATTTCTAATTTCTAGTTACTTGTTACTTCTAGTTAAATTCCGCATTTAGTTGCTTATACAAAGGTAATCATATGTGCTCTTAATTTTGACAAGTGGTGTCAGATCTTTGTGGAACCTAGGTCCTATCAATTGGTATCAAAGTGAGGTTGGAGGTTCTCAGAGCGAGGTTCACTAACACCTTGGTCACAGAGTGTGTGAAGTTTTTTTTATTATAGGTCACTCTCATGGGTTTCTGATTGAGTGGGAATATAGCAATTACAGAAGAAGGTAAGCTGAGAATGGAGAAATTCAGTCACAGGCATAGCACCACATGGTGTGTGGTGGTTGGTCTTCAATATTGATCTTGAAGAGGGATAAAATCCAGGAAACAAATTATAAAGATGTACATGTACAGGTATAGGTGCAACTATTTATCTCCAAGTGGGAGATTGTTAGGTTGTGTAGCTAAAAGCTTCACTCAGATGCAAACATGGAGGGTTGCTAAGTGTCACAGTCATTGACGTTAGTTAGGCCAACCAACGTTGGTCAGGTGGAGACAAGAAGCTACTGACATCAGTCAGGATCGGTCGACGTCAGTCATCCCCAGACAAACAGGGACTGATGTCAGTTGCCTGTGTGGTTCAAAACTGTGAATTTCATGGATAGTTTGATAATGAACCGGTTATTTGCATGTTAAAGACTAATTTTAGTCTTGATTTGTGTTTCTAATTATTTTTTGGCATGGGATCTATATAATAGACTCATGGGGCTATATTGTAAACTGTAGAACCAAAAGAGTTCTTTCGATGGTGGAATCACAAGGGTTCTTCCAGGTATGTAAGATCAGGTTGATCTGTAGGTTGTGTAAGATCAGGTGGGAGATCTACATGGGAAATTAATGTCAGTTGATCTACAGGTGTGTGTGCAAGGTCAAAGGAGATCTATGGGGTAGCAAGATCAAAGGTGATAGCAACACATCAAGGAGCAAGATCAGGTGAGATCTACTTAGAGTACATTGGGTACTCGATTGTACCGGTAGTATTGATACTGATTGGTTGAGGTGAACAATAGCTTTGTGTTTGAGTTGTTTGTTGTGACCTATATTGAGAGAAGATAACTCTTGAGGGAAGATTACTGGTATGCCCACGAAGTGGATGAAAGAGTGTGATCTCTTTATTGTAATTTCCTTCTGGAATGAGTTGAATACAATTGTGTGTTGCCTCTCATATTCTGTGTTATTTCTAATTTCTAGTTACTTGTTACTTCTAGTTAAATTTTTCATTTAGTTGCTTATACAAAGGTAATCATATGTGCTCTTAATTCTAACAAGTGGTGTCAGAGCTTTGTGGAACCTAGGTCCTATCAATTGGTATCAAAGCGAGGTTGGAGGTTCTCAGAGCGAGGTTCACTAACACCTTGGTCAGAGTGTGTTAAGTGTTTTTTGATTATAGGTCACTCTCAGGGGTTTTTGATTGAGTGGGAGTATAGCAATCGCAGAAGAAGGTAAGCTGAGAATGGATAAATTCAGTCACAGGTGTAGCACCATAGGGTGTGTGGTGGTTGGTCTTTAGGATTGATCTTGAAGAGGGATACAAGCCAGGAAACAAATTAGAAAGATGTATAGGTACAGGTATAGGTGCATCTATTTATCTCCAAGTGGGAGATTGTTAGGTTGTGGAGCTAAAAGCTTCACCTGGATGCAAACATGGAGGGTTTTTGAGTGTCACAGTCACTGACGTCGGTCAGGCCAATTGACGTCAGTCAGGTGGAGATAAGAAGCTATCAACATCGGTTAGGATCGGCTGACGTTGGTCATCCCCAGACAGACAAGGACTGACATCGGTCGCCTGTGCAGTTTAGAACTATGAGTTTCACAGATAGTTTGTTAATGAACTGGTTGTTTGCATGTTAAAGACTAATTTTAGTCTTGAGTTATGTTTCTAATTATTTTTTGGCATGGGATCTATATAACAGACTCATGGGGCTGTATTGTAAAGTGTAGAACCAGAAGAGTTCTTTCGATGGTGGAATCACAAGGGTTCTTCTAGGTATGTAAGATCAGGTTGATCTGCAAGTTGTGCAAGATCAGGTGGGAGATCTACATGGGTAAGTAAGGTCGATTGATCTACAGGTGTGTGTGCGAGGTTAACGGAGATCTACGGGGTATCAAGATCAAAGGTGATAGCAACACATCAAGGAGAAAGATTAGGTGAGATCTACTTGGAGTACATTGCGTACTCAGTTGTACTGGCAGTATTGATACTGAATGGTTAAGGTGAACAACAGCTCTGTGTTTGAGTTGTTTGTTGTGACCTGTATTGAGAGAAGATAACTCTTGAGGGAATATTACTGGTATGCCCACGAAGTGGATGAAAGAGTGTGATCTCTTTATTATAATTTCCTTCTGGAATGAGTTGAATACAATTGTGTGTTGCCTCTCATATTTTGTGTTATTTCTGATTTCTAGTTACTTGTTACTTCTAGTTAAATTCTGCATTTAGTTGCTTATACAAAGGTAATCATATGTGCTCTTAATTCTGACAAGTGGTGTTAGAGCTTTGTGGAACCTAGGTCCTATCACTTCATTCTATAATTAATCAAGGCATATGAATGAATTTTTTTGGTCCCAATTAACGAGTTTAGGATGGCAAAGGGAAAGGGAACAATGAGGTGTTATATTCATAATGGATTTTGAATCAAATAATTCCATGTCAATAATCTCATCATAAATACTATAATGGGATGCTACATCACTACCAAGAGTCTCATCATTAGTTGATTCATAATAATCACTTTCTTAAGTCAAGAGGTTAGCACCAAGTGGTATAAATTTGAGACCTTGATTCATTTTTGGTTTACCAACTGATAAAGGTTCCAAGATTCCTTAATCTCATGGACCAAGGCCCTTTCTTGTATAATCAAAATTATCCATAATTTGATTAAGGATAGGATATTCAAGATTTTAAAAACAATCAAAAATGTTGTTAGAATATAACCATTTTCCTTCAATGAAAGATTCTTGATCCTAATTTGGTGAAGTAGAAGGTACAAATACCATGGTTGGTTTCTATATATCTTTATTATTTTACCAAAAAATGTTGGGTTTACAAGAGATCTTAGAAGGTTTGGGTTTGCCAAAATATTGGGGAGACTTGGGTAACTTAGCAATATGAAAGGAATCTTTAAGATGGTATGTGGAAATGTCTGCATCTTTTATATTAACCTGTTTTGCTAGTGTTATGGGAAATAGATCAATCAAAGTGGAAGTAAGGTCACTTGGGTTGATATAATTAGATTTGGGTGGATGAAAAACTATTTCTTTGTTCTTATTTTTAATGAATTCATAACCAAGTACAATAGTTATAATTATGAAATTTAGACTTTAGATGTTTACAGTATTGGTAATGTTGTAGATCAGTCAGAATGGTGACTTCAATCCCATCATGGGGAAATTTGAGGTACTGATCTAAGGTAGATGAGATAAATTGTACTTCATGGATCCAAGGATGACCAAGAATTATTTTATAAGGCAACTCAATATCCATAATATGTAATAAGGTATGATGGGATACAAACCCAACAATGATAGGCAAATAAATAGTACTCAAAGTTTTCCTTTTGGTATTGTTGTATGCCTTGATCATAATTATCTCTAGCTAGATGTCCTTCACATTATAATCTAATCACTATAAAATATTAAGAGATACTATGGTTATCCCTAAATCATTGTCTATAATAACCCACTTGATTTTATGGTTTTCAATGATGACCTCAATATACAAGGGGTTATTATGGCTAGGACCAAATATGGACATGTCTCTTTGCTCAAATGTAACCTATCAAAATGAAGACAAATACCAAGTGTTTAGAATTACTTAGAGTTAATGTCTTGGGTAATAGTGGATTGTTGAATAAGATCATTCAAAATAGTTCTATGGACTTAAGATATATGCAAAAGGTCTAAAATAGAAATTTGTGCAGGGGTTTTACTCAATTGGTCTGAGATACTATATGTTTTTTTAATAGTAGGATGAGATGGTTTAGCCTTGGATAGTAAAGTGTTTAAATTTAGATCTGAAGGCATAATGTTTACATTGGGTTTAGTGATATAAGAGGGAAAAGGTCCCTGAAGGGTAACTCACAAGCATCTAGTTATAATTGTGGAATCTAAAGGTGGAAAGGAGCCATTATAATTAGAAGATAAAGGCAAAGGGCCTTAAAGGGTAACTCACGAGATTTTATTTCCATTGGAATAATTTTAAGGTAGAAAGGATCCATTATAATTATAATATGAAGGTAAAGGGCCTTAGAGGGTGACTCGTGAGTGTCTAGTTGCATTTACACAATTTTGAATCAGCAAGGGGGTCCATAAATAATAACCCATGGAAATTGAAATGCTTTTACTCGATGAAAAATTACTTAAAGGAGAGGGTGTTGACCCTATAATGAGGGGTCTAATACTTTGAGAAGCATGGGGTGATTCACAAGTTTTAACAATGATGGTGGTAATATGGTTTGCAAAATATGCCCCATAGTATTATTGTAATTATAAGGCATGTTATTATAACCTAGGTTATTAACATGGGTATTATGTCTTAATTATGATCATGTTGATTACTATTCTAACCTTGGCCTTATTACCACTGATTTTTTCCTTAGTTTTGATTATTTCTTGTCGATTGTTGATTATGTCTAGGAAATGGATCTTCGTAAGTGCCCACATCTTGATTAGTGTTTTGTGAGGCAAGTTTGATCTCAACTTCACCACTTTCAATCAAATATTTAATGAGATGTCATAATTGGACACATCGATAAGCACCATGAACAACAACATAATGGAAGTTGTAAAATTTAACTACCCGATACTAATTTAGTTTGGGTTGATCTTCAGGAAATGGCCTAGGTATATGCCATATATTCAGATTAACTACTATAAGCTTTTGAAACATGGCATCTATAGGCTCTCCTAATTTTCTAAAGACTCTATATTTCTTATTGAATACCCTTTGTAGAGAGACCCTTTATAAAATGATTGGTGCATTAGGTGGAGTTAATTGCACATTTGGAGATGGTAGAGCCTATACCATATACATGCCTATATTTAGTTACTTTATTCCCTACCATGTTCTTTTTTATTAAACCCCTTAGGATTATCTATTACAATATATTGAATAGGTGATTAGGTCTGATGTTATGTTTGACCCTGTGAATAAATCTTGACAAGACCTTTAGTGATAAGTGCCTTCTCAATCTACACACCCTTGTCTATAATTTCTTCAAATGTGTTTCCATAAGTAAGTCATAGATTATGCATCACCTCAGGGTGTAGGTTTTATACAAAGATATCAACCAGCTATTTATCTAGAAAATTATGTTAAAAGCATCTAGCTAATGCTCTCCACCATTGTAGATATGTTGTGCTGCTTTCTCCATCTCGTTATTTGGCTTAGCATAAGTCAATCGTAGTCAACTTGTGTTCAATATTGTAAGAGAAGTGGTTGACAAATTTTTTAGATAGATCATTCCAATCTATCAATGATCCCTTAGGTAACTTAAGGAACCATTCTAAAGTTTGTTCTGCTAAACTTATGGAAAAAAATGAAGCAAATAAATGCTATTGTAAGCTACCTCTTTGCATAATATAAAAAATGCCTGAATATGTTCATGAGGGTCACCCTTTCCTTTATATTTTTAAAATTTGGGTGCCTTAAAATGAGGTAGAAATGGAACTTGGATAATACTCAAATCAAATGGATATGGACATATCTCATCAAATTTGTATTTCTTGACTCAGTTTCTCATCTATAATCTACACACAATTTCTTTCATTGAATTCCACTCTTACATGCTTGGTGCATTCATGGGTGGAATATAATTTTTTTGGGGTGGTATGTGCCCCTGTTGTGTTGATTTATTAAGGATATAAACCCTACAATCTATAAATTTGTTTTGGTTCACTCCTTGAGTCAAGGAAGTGAGTTGTTGATTCTTGGGTTGTGTTGACAATATGACCACAGGTCAAATTATCACCCTTATCATTATAAAATTTGCATAAGCATGATTCTTTATCAAATTTTAAATAATTGGGCTTGTTCAGATTTTCCAAAGGGGTTCTTTTCCTTTTGGTAAAATTCATCTCAAAGTTCTGATGGTGCATTTCAAAATTCTAAAGGCCTCTACAATTTTTTTGAAGACTATTTAATAGAGGCAAAAAGGGGTTCTCTTTTCCTTTGGAGAATTATATTTAAAAATTTCCAATAGGACCATTTCAATTTTCCAAAGGGTTACTTGGAAAAGGTCTAAATGATTTGTTCCCTTCAAAAAAGGACTTTACAGAAAGCCTAAAGCGCAATTTTCTAAGCCTGAAAGACCTAATTCCTTCAGACTTAGGTTCTAGATTTCTATGAAGGTTTGCTTACTAGATTTGGAGTTCCTTTAACTATTATTTTTTATAATGCAATGGCTTTTGTTGGATCTAGGATCATTCAATGGCTTGTCCAACATGGAATGTACCTCAGCAGTTATCAAATTATTATCCACAAGGTAATGGCCTTGTTGAATCTACAAATAAGAACCTATTGAGGATCATAAGAAGGACTATTGAAGACAATCAAAGGTCATGGCATATCAAGTTGAATTCAGCTCTATGGGATGATGAGATCCCCTACAAAATATCAATAACCAACTCTACATACAAGCTGGTATATGGTAAGGAAGCAAGGTTATCCATTTCTCTTGAATTTCTCACTTTGGAACTAATGCATCATATTGAGCTATTAGAGAATGAGAATATGGAAATTAGGTATGCTAAGCTAATAGAGATAGAAGAGATAATAAATTAGTCCATGCTATCAATGGAGATTCATCAAACACAAGTGAAGATAGCTTTTGACAAAGGAGCTTCTTCATTAAGTTTCAAAGAAGGATATTTGGTCCTCAAGTAGGATGATGATAGAGCTAAACTAGGAAGGCACACAAAGTCTGATTCCCTTTAGAGTGGCCCATACATAATCTCCAGCTTAAAATCTCACAATGCCTTCTAACTTGTAAAGATGGATGGAAAGGAGCTTCCAATCCTACTCAATGGGATACATCTTAAACATTTTATTAAAGAGAAAATCTCCTTGTACATAGTTTGTTTGCTTTCCTCCAAGTTTTGTTTAAGCACAGTAGTTTCATTTGGTTTTGTTTTGAATAGGTACTTTATTGCACATTTGCTTTGTTAGTTAGTTTTCATGTTTAATGTGTTCCCCTTCTTGTTTTGAAGGATGAAGGTTATCTCATGCCAAAAGAAAGTTTGCAATCATGTATTAGATCTATCATTTCTTTGTGAATTCATATATCATGTATATGTCTAGGCTCTCAATCATAATATGGATGTTTCCTAGCTAAGTCACCAAAATGTTGATAATTTATCCACAGGTAAAATTATCGCCCTTGTCATTCTAAACTTTTCATAAGCATGCTTCTTTGTCTAAATGTCAGGAATTGGGCTTGTGCAAATTTTCCAAAGGGGTTCTTTTCCTTTCATGAAAATTCATCTCAAATTTTTGACGGTGCATTTCAAAATTTCAAAGGCCTCTACAATTTTTCTGAAGACTATTTCATAGAGGCAAAAAGGGGTTCTCTTTTCCTTTAGAGAATTCTATTTCAAAAGTTCTGACATGACCATTTCATTTTTTTCAAGGGTCACTTGGAAAAGGTTTGAAGGGTTTGTGCCCTTCGAAAAAGGACTTTACAGAAAGCCCAAAGGGCAATTTTCTAAACCTAAAAGACCTAATTCCTTCAGACTTTTTGACTAAAGGAATTGAACAGAAAAGGTTGTGAAATAAAGTTTGAAGGAATTCCTTTGGACAAATTGTCTGAAAGAATTCCTTCAGAAGGTTTACCAAGGGGAAAGTTTGAGCACAAGTAGAGAAGGAAAGATAATTCCCATAGATAATTTATCCATGGGAAATTGACAAAGACAAAGAGCCTGAAGATAGAATTCCTTTAGATGTTTTGTCTAAAGGAAATATAAAAGAACAAAACTATGGGTAACAAGCCTAAAGATAAAAAGTCTATGGAAATAAATGATCAGAGGCAAAAGGGAAGATCCAAAATAGATTGCCTATAATATATATGCATAGAAGAAAAGAACCAAAAACAAAATGCAAAATATTTCAATAGCCAATAAATAGATTAATGCTTCTACAACATGTAAAGTGGCCCAAAATAGGATTATACACATCCAAGATGTGTAACCATTTTAAACATGACACCTTCAATTCTAAAATAGAGACTCATTTGCATGAAGGACTCAAGGATTTTAACATTGGAGAGCTCAACACAAAATTTCATGCATGCACTCTCATTAATCTGAGCCTTTCAAATGTTTCTAGTAGTTTAAGTAGAGTTTTAAATTCAGATGTGGCATAGCATTTTCATGTAAGTGGAGTTGAGTTTTCTTAGTTTATAGAGTTGACTAGTTATCAAGTGCCACATCTACTCGCGCTTTCCACACAAAGAAGGACTTCTCTTGTTCTAAATCAGCTTCAAATCAGTTCAATCTTGAGTTGAGACATCCAAGATTGGCTTAGATTTCATGTATGAGGTAGATTAGTCCAAGCTTTCACCCACCATCTATTTTCAATGCCAAAGTGTTTTTCATGCAAGACAAAAGATAAGAAGATATTCTTAGAAGGCTTTGTTATCTTGGCATAACATAAAATAGACTTGGTTAATGTAAGAGTTAACCTCCTTTTCTATTTTTAGTGCCAACCTCTTGGTTGTTTTATGTTTTATATATAAGTTGGCTTTTCAGCCTTGAATTGTATCCCTCTTTTGGAAAGATTAAATTCCACAAAAGACTGAGTTTGTAACCTTTTTTTAGATTAATAAAAGGACTATTTTTTTTCCCAAAATGCCAGTATAGTGTATTCATGTCAGTGATTTTCATAAGTGATAAAAAAAAATTTCCTTGTCAAGTCTTTATTCTTACGTAGCAGCATAGTTGATCAATTTATGTAGGTCATGTTCTATGTTTGATGTCTCTTGGTTGAGTTTACAGTGGATATAAGTGGTTATTTAGTGCCTTAAATCAAGCCTATTCTTTAATTTCCCTCAAAATTGGATCACCATATAAAACCTTTTCATGAAATACTTATGCATATTGGTCAATTATGTTGTTTCCAAAATCAGTTGTGCTTATTTTTAGAACTCTCCTCGAAACTTGTCCGTTTCATCTTTTCGTCTCCCTTGGTTCATTCTTCGAAATGGTTTTCGAATTCGCTTTCACCTTGGCCTCAGAACGAGAAGTGGTTACCATCTCGTTCTGGCCAAATTTTCCCTCCCCTGGACTCCTTCCAGAGTTTGTCTTTTCTTCCATTTCCCCTGTGCAAGGGCGGCAAATTTCACCGCCTCTGCATTTTTCTTTGTTTTTTGTGTAAGGGCGGCAAAATTTTCCACCCCTACACTTTTGCCTACAAGGGCAAAAAATTTTACTGCCCTAACCTGTGTTCTGCATCCCTTTTTCACCGCCTACGCAGTGGGCGGTAAATTTATCGCCGACTGCCACGGGCTGTTTGAGCCAATCCTGCCAACGTCGGCCGATATGTCTACCATGGTCGACAGTTTTGCCAATGTCGGTGGTGTTGTCTGTTGACGTTGGCAGTGTTCACCATCTCCATTCTCCCACCCATGTTGTGGGCGGCAATTTTTTCTACCCTTGCATCTGGAACTCACATTTCTCCAGCTCTGGAGAAATCTTCATTCTTTTCATTTTCTACGTCTGCTCCCCTTTTTCTTCCTCTTTTCAACTTGCTCGCATCTCATCCCTTTCAAACGCATCTCCCTGATCATGACCAGTGAACGTGCAGTTCTCCCAGATCACTACTTTCTTCCTCTAATTGCACAATCATGGTTCCTGCTGTAGTTTTTGTGAAGGGTCCCTCTTCGTCGGCGTCTTTTCAGCAGAAGTTCTTCCAGGTCACTGAAGTTTCCCTGAAGCAGTCCAAGACCAAGGAGAAGACTGAAAATAAAGATTGACAATTTGGAGAAAGATCTCAGCAAATGGAAAGAAATGAAAGATCCCAAGAAGAGCACTCTGATGTCTGTTGGTGCCATCTCTAGTAAGGACTCCTATGTTGAGATCAAGGAGTCACTGATCTTCAAAATCCAGAAGAAATGATCCAGAATTTCAAAGGGTTGATCCAAAAATATTTTGAAGAAGCATCTTTCTCAATGACTTCGGTAGACAGCATTCTGGATGCTCAGTTAACTTTGGAGAATTTGAAATTCAGGTTAACTGGCCACTCTAAAGCCATCACAGCATTAAAAGATGCACTGATCAGAGCGAGAGTCATCTTCAAAAACGTAGTTGCGCTAGATAGCATAGGAATTTAGGCATCGATCGCCATGTACGATGCTCATCTGAAGAAGTCTGGCAACAAGAATTGACACTCTCTCTCCCCCTTCTCTCTTCTTCTATCCTTATGCATTTCTGTTTTGTGTAGAATGCATGCAATTTTGTAATGCATAATTACATGTAAATATTTTAGAAAATATCTAAAAGTCAAAGATGAGTCATCTTTGACCAGGATATTTTATATTTTATTATTTTCTATTTTTGAGGATTTTCTCCCTATATATAGTGGAGACCTCATTTGTAAATGATCTTGGAAAATTTAATAGCAAACACTCTGCTGAAATTGAAGCAACTTTTGAGACTTTGTGCTCAAATTTGTAAATCATATTCTGTTGAATGAATGAGAAGCAGGTTCAGACTTTGTGTTGAGATTGTCTGTGTTATTTAGGAAATAGTTCTTATGTCTTTTTCCTGGTAACATCTTGTTTATCTGATTTAATAAGCAAGTGGGTGTGTTATTATTATCTGAGGGCACTTCTAGAGGGTAGAAGATAGACTTTGTGCTACTTTTACCTTTGAGATTCTTTTATCTTTTGTAGTTTTAGGTGAAGACTTTGTGCTTCACTTTATTCTAGGGTTATACTTGTTCTAGATCTATGGAGAAGCTACGGAAGACTTTGCGCTTGCGTGAGCGTTCTTGTGGACTTTGTTACTTCAGGTGATTCTTGCTCTTCGTTTGACACCATTCCTGAAAGAAGAGGAATGTTGTTAGCTTTAGACCAAGGATTTTCCTCTTTTGTCCTTCATACATTACCTCTGAAAAAAGAGGGGTAGATGCTGTTATACCACCCTCATGTGTTATTTTCTACTTAATTATATATCCGGCACGTAAATGTTGATAGGGAACCTCCCCTTGATGAGAGGAGAGATTTACTTTGTTTAGATCTGGTAAACCCATACTTTTCAAGGTGGTAAATCTCCCTTATGCTGTGGATGATATCCCCATTTTGTCATTAGTTAGTTGACAACAAAATATTCACCCAACAAATTAGAGTTGAAAATTTAGCCCTTTTCTTCTCTAAATCAATATTCTTAGGATCTCAAATTGAGGATCAATCAAAAAAATATAGGTGTATCACCATCATTAGATAGTTTTTCCATTCAAGCTTCCCTCTCTTTTCTTGGTAGTTTGTAGCATAGAGAAAAGATCCTAATTGATACACCAAAGGGATCTAGCCCTTAGAATCAAGAGATTCAATCCACCAATTAGGTCACCCACAACCTAGGATTATTTCCATGTTTCAGTAGACTATGAAGGCCTAAAACTACCTTCACAAGGGTGCAAATCTAATTGGCAATAGGTTGATAAATATTCCCTAAAATCTACTACCTTGAATTGTAAGTGTTTTGTTGATTTTGGGGAGTCTATGGTCGATTAACCAAAGTGCATGTTGGTTGAGAACTTTCCAAAGTGTTTTAAACAATTTCATTAATACATACTACATTTTTCATTCCTTGATTTTATGAAGGAATAAGAGGTTCTTGATGATTGAAAAATGTATGCTATGTGCTTGATGAAACATGTTTTAGAACATGTTGAGGCTTATTTTTATCAATTGTGATACCATGATCCATCATAGATGTGTTCTCAAATAAAGTATGTTGTGTTTGTTCTAACACATTATCTTATTCTATAGAATCATTGTTATGTATTGAAGTGGTAGCTAAAGAGTCTATCAAGTTTTTAATAAGTTATTTTGTGTATCATTGAATTATCTTCTTGATCTTGGTGGCAATATCTTGATCATTAGGTGTTGACTCTATGAGCGCTTCCTTCCCTTTGCTAGAAGAATCAATTTTTGATTTTACAATATGAGTGAGGGATTGTTCTCTTTGTTTTTATTCTAACTTAACCAGGGTATGTACTTGTTCCATAATAAATTCCAATGTCAATCTAGTACCTAATTCAATCAACTTTAGGATGGCTTCATCTTTGTCCTCTAGGGATTGATGTTCAAAATAGTCTTCTTTTGATCTTATGGTTGTTGGAATGTCTTCAAATACCATGGGATTATCTTGTCCATTATAAAAATGCTCCTCCTTGTAGCTAGGACCTTAAGAGACCCCACTACAAGTATACCTTTGCATCATGTCTAAAATATTACTCTATATGTTTTCTAAGATTTGAAATGTGTTTTTGCAAATGTTAAAAGGTGTGTTTTGATTTTCTCCAAACAAGTGACAAGGAAAAAAGAGACTATAATAAAAGAAAGTGGCATATTACCACATAATTAGAAGAAATGGTTATGAAATTACTTTATTTTAGTGTGTCGAAGTCATCAAATTGGAATAAAATATGATAAATCTTAAACTTCAAGTGTAAGATAGCACAACAAACATAGGTCAAACATACATCAATACAATAAAATCTAAGTACAACTTCTGTAAGTTGCAAATAGAAAATTAGAAGATGGTATTTTTGATGAGGAAGGTAACAATGTAAACTAAGAAGATTAAGACAAAAAAACATGTAATAACTCCTAAGTATAAAACTAAAACCAAATGGGTAGCACAACGCTACCACATGGTAATAGGAAATAGAATGGTCCTAAAACTTAGATAGTGAGTGAACACAAGATAACCTAAGTTCACAATGATAAAAAATGATGATAATGAGTATATATAATGGCCTTCAACCCAAATGGGAAATCTTACCCAAGTTAACTCAAACCAAGTGCAAATGACAAACCAATTATCACCTTAGCCTAGAACTTAGAAAGGTGAGATTCTAAATTTCGATTAAAAATGAAGGACTTGGAGATTTTTGCAAAATGGTATAGACTCAAATA
The DNA here is from genome assembly GCA_037957365.1 of Torreya grandis. Taxonomy (NCBI): domain Eukaryota; kingdom Viridiplantae; phylum Streptophyta; class Pinopsida; order Cupressales; family Taxaceae; genus Torreya; species Torreya grandis. Next base: position 2,232,010 of record JARHVA010002910.1, on the reverse strand, counting down.
GGTAGCATAACAACAATGTTTAGGAAAGACAAACACAATGTTTCAAATGATGATTTGAACAAGGTAAAAGGTGGTTTTTATTTGATTGGCATAATGCCTCCTTGTTCAAATAAAATAGTGGATAACAAAGGTGTTTGGTTGTGACATGTTTTGGTTTTCAAACAAGTTTTAGACTCCATAAGACCAAGCAATTAAAGGATAAAAATACAAATATAATTAAGTATAATGTTCATACTCCTAAAATTGATAAGGTTGCATCATACCATTGAATTATATCTATATACATGCTCTTGGGAGGATTTTAAGTGATAATGCAAAAATAAAAGTGAATGAATAAGTAGGGTTTTTACACCCCTTCTCCCAAGAGATTGTACGATGACATGGAACTTTGGGCTACTCACCCTACATCAATAATATGTTTGTGTCAAGTGGGGTTATTCTAAAATTAAATTTTGATGTGTGTCTAGATGATCTCAAGTGTGGCTAAAACTAGAGATGCCTCACATCAATTGGATCCATGTCAATCAAATTATTGTGAAATTTTTTTATCCTTTTCACAACCACTACATCTGTCACTTGCTCAGTGTAGTGTGATGTCTGAATTTCCCCTACGATCTAATATAGAGTATCACTAACAGAGTTTGCTTAACCACTCAAGTAAATGTCCCATTGGGTCACCCTAGATTTGTATACCCGCACATGGATTGGGGTTGAAATGATGTTAGGAGATGAATTCCTAGGTCAACACTCCCCTATATAACTTATGAGGAGGCGATGAAATCTTGCTCACAAGCCAAATTACATAAAAATAAATGAAAAAGTGAAAAGACTTTAAGGTTGTTCTTAGATCACCCAAACCATATGTATTTAGGAAGTTCATTAACAACATCATTTTAATGCCTTTGGACAAGGCACAAATGTAAATAAAGAGTGATTTTGGTCACCCTAGATCCATAAAGGGGAAAGGGGGAGAGCACACATGCATTCTTCATTTTGTGAAAAACAAACAAGTTTAAAATATCTAGCATAAAATAAATAATTGTGAATGTTTATTTTAATGCACCAAAGTGAAGTGTCTATGAAACTTGTCCCCTTGGCCTTAGTTTAAAACTTGTAAAACTTCCACTAAACAAACTAAGCATAAAACATCTAGATTCTTTTTAAGCACCAAAATAAAGTGTTCAATACTTAACCATTTACAAATTTAGCACTTTTTTTAGCTTGTGACCTAAAATTTTTAAAGGGTTTATGTCTACCTTGAAGCACAAATATCAATGTGAAAATAAGATTTGAAAAATTATTCTCAATTTTCTCTATTTTCTTGACATAAAGACTGATGTTGTTTACAAGAAAACTGATGATGGTTATAATAAAACTGATGCTAGTTGATTGGAATCGATATTGTTTACCTATAAAAATGCAATAAAGACAATGATTTCATAAAAAATTTGTTATCAAAACAAGCACAAAAATAAAATAAGTCTCTAGATCCTGCAAGAAAATAACCAAACAAAGACATTGCAAGCTTTTAAAACATAGAATAACCACTAGAAACTTTAAGAAAAATATAATAATCTACCTTCTGTCATGTTATGACCTTCACATAAGGATCGATTCTAGTTAGGATAGGATTGATATCGGTTAAAATAAACCGGTGTCGATCACTGTGTAAATTATGTCCTCAAAAAGAACAAAAACACATGAAAATTAAAGATGAAACTTGATTTTTAGAGACTTTTAAGCATTTGTAAAAAAATCTAAAAGTGTCAAATTAGTCTCCGTTCTTGTATAGGATGTGTGGTCCCACTAGGTATGCCAAAATGTAGATATGGAATACAAAGTGAGTTAGATCATGCATTAGTTAGTAAAACTCAAATAATCATAAAGAACATAACTAAGTTAACTCCTTCATGGGGTTTTGAAAATCAAAATTAAGATCTATTGAAAGAAAGAATACAACATCAAACATTCCCAAGAGCATCCCACCTCCATGTTTGGCTCAAAAACATGATTGTCCCCTGATTTGGTGCTCCAAATATTTGTCAACGATGAGTGGCTTACTCCTCCATCATCTCTCAATGCACTAATGAAACTAAGATCATGATATTTTATCAAATGTATGCCAATAGTAAAGGTATCCTATTATAAATTAAGCATAATAACACTACACAAAAATAGCTTATGAGGATAATTTTGCATAATAATTTTACACCAAAAAAGCTTAAGAAGATGAGTGAGGACCCTTGCATTTATAGTTTTTTGGAAATGATCATAATCAACCATGACCATCCATCTTGAGATCCATATGTGTGGCCATGAATCAATTAAATTTTGGAGGCCCAATCCATAAATACAATCATTAATATTTGAAAGAAAGGGGCATTGATGAGGCATAAGAGGGCTTAAATCAGATATTTATTCCATTTACATGTATGGATGCCACCCCGTTGATTATGTCATTAGATGATGTAGATATTACAAATGAATTTAAAATTAATATATCTTCAATAACTTCCATGTATTTTCCACTTAAGCCCTTGATTTGGATTTAATTTGCTTAAGTGAGATTAATTAAATTTTATGCAATTCCTTGGAAATTAGTTTCCCATTTAATTAAACTGGTCAAAATGTCAAGATACTGGGTCATAATTTGAATAGAATATAATTAGAATGTGTCAATTACAAATGGACAAATACCCCATTTAGGATATTATTGATATGAAATAACACATGCACATGTCAAGTGCTTATAAACTAGAAGAATTTATTGGTTCAGAGCATCAAATTATATTTTCATCATTTTGACTCGAAATGATTTGAGGAAAGTTAATAATCACATAAAATGCATTACCCCATTTAAGGATACATTAGCCTAAATCAGCACTTGTATATGACAATCTCAAACCATTTAGTGTATTTTAGTGATTTTGGCCCAAATTATGCATTGTTGCAGAATTTTAGTAAGATTGAAAATTTAAACACAATGGTGGTAGAAATTAGATGTCTACAAATATATGTATCAATTTTAAAGCATTATTATTTTGTGATTTTCCTAAAATAAAAATATTAGGTTGTAGGATGGGCATTGTAGGATTATTTGCGGTACAAGCAAGAGCTTTTTCAATAGTCACTTTGGCTTTATTGAGATTTTGGGTCTTATGACCCTAGGTCTGGGATGATGTAGCTATGTGAATCACATCTATATAAAATAATAGTGGATTTATCATATTTTTAGACTCATCCAAAACTAGAGGGTTTTGAAGGGGAAATCAAAGAACAAACACACCTGTTCTGATTCCTCTTGTTAGGATCTTGCTCCTCAGAAAGAGCACAATATGATTGCCAAATATAAGGAATTAAATATGTGGAAATAACCAGAAACACAAGTAACTAGAATTCACCAATAGCACAGAATATGAGAGACAATACACTATCTTGTATTAACACTTTACAAAAAAGAATACTACAAAGAGCCGCCACACTCTTCCACCTTACAGAGGTTTCCCAAACCTCAAGTGTACAGTAATTCTTCTTCACAACACTCTCCTACACAAAAAAATGGTCCCAACAACCAACTCACACATAAAATTGGTGTTCACCTCTCCAACTAGTCAGTAATAACCCTGCCGGTACACCAAGCACTCTATAGCACTTCAAGTTGATCTCCCATGAACCTGCAACCTGCAATTCAATAGACCAAACTTACATGTAGATCCCCTATGAGCTTGCAACAACCTGCAACTCAATGATCTTACAATGGAAGGAACTTCCTTGCCTTCCTTTCTATCTCATACATATACAATACATGCCAATGGGTCTATAAATAGATCCCAGACTTAAACAATAACTTAGACTCTTAATTTAGACAATTATCCTCACAGCTCAAGACTCTAACTGGTCTTTACATGCAAACTCTTTGTTCACTTAACTAACTATGCGTGTAACGAATAGTTTTGGAACACACAGGCGACCGATGTTGGTCCCTACTTGCCTAGTTTTGCCGGCGTCGACCGACTCTCTGCCGTCGCCGATGGCCTTCTGCACTGGTCACGATCGATGTCGGTCCTGATGCTGATGCCGATGCTCCTAGATCTCAGCAACCTTCTGTTCCTACTGTTTGCAAAGAGTTGAAGCTTTTAGCTCCACAACCTAACAATCTCCCACTTGGAGATAAACAGTTGTAACTTATACCTGTACCTATACTCCGTCTAGTTTGTTCCCTTGGCTTTGTATCCCTCCTCAAGATCACTCTTGAAGACCAACCACCACAAATCCTGTAGTGTAAAACATGTCATCCAAATTACCTACCACATCCGCATCTACAACCATGTAGATAATAACTTGACCCTGCATAGCATGTGCGCCTGCTGCTGGTCCCACTGAACTGCCCTTCAGTATTACTTTCCTGGATTGACTCCAAACTTGTGACAACTCCCACTGCTTGGGAAAACTCAGGTTTAGTACATACCATGCACTCAACCTCATTATGTGAATCAAGACACCTGTTCTGTGAACTATCCAACCATCGGCGTGCTAACCGGTCTCACACAATCATCCTGAAATAAAGTCAATAAGACCTTCCATGTCTCTAGAACACACTCATGCCAAAGAATCTTGCTGCTCCCAGATTCTCCATGACACACCCCTGAACTAGCTTTACCTTTAGTTCAGCAATACCTGTATATGTAACCCTGCAACAAGCACATCATATAGAAATAGGATAATGTAGCTAATATTATCCAACCTAGTAAAGAGAAACACAATGATCAAACCTCCATTGTCCTTTAGCTAATACAAGACCATATATCCTGATCTTCTATCTCACATATCCATTTTCGCTCTTCTTCATCCTGAACATCCATTCGTCTCTCAGTGCTTTCTTCCAGCTGGTACCTCTACCCAAAACACCTGTTTGGTTATCCTCCAAGGAATCACATCCTCATCCATGCCAAGGTCCCACTGTTTCCTGGATCTACCTATTCTGCTTCTTTAACAACTTCTTGGTTTTATACCATAAGTGAGAAACAAGTAGTGTAAAGAAGGGAAATGACGAATTTAAGAACTTACTTACGCCTTTAGTCCTCCATATGGGTGCTTGAGACTCCATGACAGCTGGCTGTCCACCCAAAATTCATCTCAGTGACTGATGCCGGTCACATCTCAGTCTGTAGCCGATCGATGTCGGTTCCCTGCGACTGCCACCTTGCCTACATCGGTTTCCCCTGGCCGACACCAGTCATTATCTGCCCCGAGTCACCGATGTCGGGCTGCACATAGCCGACGTCGGTCCCTGTCTGGACGCTGACGTTGATTTTCCTACCGACATCGGTCTCTGTGTTTTTCTAGTGAGACCTAACCTTTTCTCGCGATCTCCTTTTGTATCAAACTCTTGTCCAAATCACCCTTGCTCTGCTCAAAATTCCTCTACACCTTGTGTTGAACTCTATCTGTCACCTTCTCCTTGAAAACCAAGGCTTTCCTATTTTTGTTACTAACATCGGATTCCTCAAGAAACTTCACCTTCTTCTTCTGCATACAAAAATCACGATCCATACCTTCCAAATCTGAAAGCATACCTTTGACTCAAGAACAAGCATCTCCTTCTTATCTATGTGACCAAGCCTATTAAGCCACATCTCCGAATCTACAGCTGAAGTAGATAACCCAGAAAGAGAATCAGTAATACAAGTAGATAGATAAAGCATACCTACTTTATTACCTCTAGCTACAACAAGTGTACCTTTGGTAACCTTCCAAGAGTCCACTGTGAGAGTTACTGTGCAACCCTCATCACCCAAAATTCTAACAGAAATCAAATTCTGCTCTAGAACTGGAACATGCATGACCTCCTTGAACACCCATGTGTCACCTGTCTACAATTTCAGCTTCACTTTTCCTTTGCCAACAATCTGACAAGGCTTACCATCCCCTACACAAATTTCTCCAAAGTCTCCCTGGACATACTCATGAAAAAATTCCCTATGTGGGGATGCATAAAAAGAGGCACCAAAATCTAAAACCCAAGATTCTACTTTATCCAAAGAACATACCAGAGCATCCTGTGCAAGGTAATCCGCAACATCTACTTTTTCTCCATGTCCTCCATGCTGATCTTCACCCGATCTGTAATCTCTCTTTAAGTTCCCTTGCTTTCCACATTTCTAGCAGGTTATTCTACCATACCTGGACTTGGATCTACTGCCTATCTTCGACCTTGATCTCCCACGCTCTATCTTCTCTCTTTGCCTTCCTCTACCTTCAACACTCAAATCATCTCCTGATGATTCACCTGTGATTTTCCTGCATATCTCTTCATTCAAGATCACACTCACAACATCATCCACTTTTAAGACTTTTGAAGCAGACACAGTGTTAGAAACTGCCATTACCAAACCTTCCCAACTTTCAGGTAATGAACACAAGATTAAGAGAGCTCTAATTTCATCATCAAATACAATATTGACTGAACTTAACTGGTTTAGCAAACCATGGAAATCACTAAGATGGCTATGAACAGATCCACCTTCCAACATTTACAAATTAAATAAATGCTTCATAAGAAATACCTTATTAGAAGCTGAGGGTTTTTCATATAAATTTGCCAAAGATTCCATCAACTCCACCGTTGTCTTACACTGTGATAAGCTGGAAATCACAGATGATGCAAGACTCAATCTAATAGATCCCAGAGCCTTCCGATCAAGAACCTCCCATTCTTCATCCTTCATATCTGAGGGTTTGCAATTAACCCCACCCAACGGTAAGTACAAATCTTTTTGATACAGATAGTCCTCAATCTGCATCCTCCATAATTGGTAGTTCTTGCCATTAAACTTTTCCATTCGTAGCTTACTGTCTTCTGCCATTGCTCAACTCCCACTCAAACAGAAACCCTGTGAGTAACCTGTAATCAAAACACACTACCCAGATCTAAACCAATCTGTTAGTATCCCAACCAAAATCTCTGATACCAATTGAAGGGGAAATCCAAGAACAAGCACACCTATTTTGATTCCTCTTGTTAGGATCTTGATCCTCAGAAAGAGCACAATATGATTACCAAATATAAGGAATTAAATATGCGGAAATAACCAGAAACACAAGTAACTAGAATTCACCAATAGCACAAAATATGAGAGACAATACACTATCTTGTATTAACACTTTACAAAAAAGAATACTACAAAGAGCCGCCACACTCTTCCACCTTACAGAGGTTTCCCACCCCTCAAGTGTACAATAATTCTTCTTCACAACACTCTCCTGCACAAAAAAATGGTCCCAACAACCAACTCACACACAGAATTGGTGTTCACCTCTCCAACCAGTCAGTAATAACCCTACCGATACACCAAGCACTCTATAGCACTTCAAGTTGATCTCCCATGAACCTGCAACTTGCAATTCAACAGACCAAACTTACATGTAGATCCCCTATGAGCTTGCAACAACCTACAACTCAATGATCTTACAATGGAAGGAACTTCCTTGCCTTCCTTTCTATCTCATACATATACAATACATGCCAATGGGTTTATAAATAGATCCCAGACTTAAACAATAACTTAGACTCTTAATTTAGACAATTATCCTCGTAGCTCAAGACTCTAACTGGTCTTTACATGCAAACTCTTTGTTCACTTAACTAACTGTGCGTGCAACGAATAGTTCTGGAACACACAGGTGACCGATGCTGGTCCCTGCTTGCCTGGTTCTGCCGACATCGGCCGACTCTCTGCCGTCGCCGGTGGCCTTCTGCACTAGTCATGACCGACATCGATCCTAATGCCGACGTCGGTGCTCCTATATCTCAGCAACCTTCTGTTCCTACTATTTGCAAAGAGTTGAAGCTTTTAGCTCCACAACCTAACAGGTTTAGGATGAGTTGATATTGAGTTGTATCAGAGACTCTATCTTTTTTTTAAATTCATTTTGATCCTCTAATTACTATATTATTTCTTGTAGTGGACGTGACCCTAGTAGTTTGACTATGGGGATAGTCATGACCAAATTATTCCATTAAAAGATCATCCTCTTCTAATAAGTTTAAAACCACATATTTTAGTAGGCTACAACTTTTAGTATCACTATTTGATGATATGCATATTTCTTATTTTCCTAATACCACGTCAACTTCTGAATATGGGGGTTAGTAGGTTTTATGGGTGGTAGTGTGATAAGGGAATTTTGAAGAAGTTGATCAAGAATCTTAGAGTAAGACCACACTTAATGGATCCTAGCTAGTTTTTTGACCTTTCAAGGCATTGGCATGGAGGTTATATTTGATTTTGAGTCTTGATCCTTCACATTAGTTGTTTGGATATTCCCTACAGTAGGTACTTTGTGTTTTGGATAAGACTTTACACCTAAGCCTCGTGGGTAGTAAGTATTTAAAGGATTATGAATTGGCATTATTACATTGGGAATATCTATTTGTAATGGTATATACTATTTATAAAAGGATTATATAATTGTGGTTTTTAGTCTCCCTGAAGGATGAGGTCCCAATATGGATGCTCTAGTGCAAATACGTGGTAGTGGCATCTTTCCTTTTTTAATCTAATCAAGGGTAGTAGGGATATCCTCTTTAGTGAGTTGATTCCTTATGGGAGGATGTTGTAAGGATTTTCCTCATGATGTCTTGAGGTTTTTATTTCCAATTCTTAAAGCATTCCCCGTAATTTCTCTCTTTACAAGATTTGGCTCTTCCTGAGCTATGAGAGAAGTTAGTCTTGGGTTTAATTAAGGTAATGTAATAGTCTTATTATATGGGAGTAAGCTATAGGGGATGGGTATGAAACATGAATGTTTTGTAGTGATATAAGGAGTGGTATGTGTATCTTATTAGATGTCTAAATAAACATCCTCTTTGATAGCTTTCCCATCCTTTGTTTCGAGTTCATTATCTTGAATGGGTTTAAATAATGTCTCCTTAAGAGTATTCCAAATAATGAGATTTAGAAATAATAAGTTAGTCTTAGGGATAGCTCTACTTGATTTATATAGTTTAAAGGCATATCCTATAAGGAGATCTAGGATTTTAGTAGTTGTGGAAGATCATTCAAAATCACTACCAACCTTTTAGGTAGAAGTTGATCATGGATCATACATATCACATGGGTCTCATGGTCCAAGGTGCATTCTATATTAGCTTGTATGGAATTAAATGTAGAGGCATCATTGGGGAAAAACTACCTAAAATATGTATATGTATTGATCAAGAGGAGCATTAGGGTTATCTAACTATACATCTCATTGATCAATAAGGTTTTGCACTAGGCCTTTGAAGTAGCAAAACCTATTGACATCATGACCTGATACACGATGGTAATTTCAAAAGTCATTTTCTTTGAACCAACTAGGCTTAGGTATTGAGTCATCAAGAGGTCTAATGGAGTAAGTTATATGATAGACACTTTTAAGATCTTGTCTAAAATAGAAGCGTAAGATTCCCCTAAGGGTGTGTACTGACACATAGGAAAATTTGTTAATAGTTTTTATGATTGTGCTTGTGAGGTATAGGGTTTGGATTGGCTTTTTGTCTATGGGGGTGTTGATTTTAAGACCACTGCATTAGTAGTGCATTTGGTTTTGGTATTGTTATTTATTTTAGAGGGATCATGTTTGATGTTTTTACTACATAAATTTACTTTCCCTTCTTCTAAATTTTAGATTTATAGTTTACGGGCCATAGAAATGGATTCATCAAAAATTGTGAAGGATTGAACCTGTACTGTTGATGATAAATGTTTAGCACATGATCTCACAAATAATTTTATTAGTTCTAGTAGAGGAAGGGAAAAGGTAAGTTGGTTTATAAGACTGTGCCATCTAGCCACAAAATCAGTGATAGATTCATCATCAAATTGTCTAATGGCATATAGGTCAATTATGGTCACTTTTCTTATGATGTTAATGGAAACGTTCTCTAAAAAAATTTGGTCTAGTTTCCCAAAAGAGAATAGGGAATGTTGAGGGATAGAACTACACCAGTCTAAAGTTGGTCTAGATAGTGACATGGGAAATGTTCTTAGGAAAAAAACATCATCATGGTCTATAAGATAGCAAGCCTGTTTAAACACTTGATTATGTTTTTTAGGGTCTTCCTTATTTTGAAATATCATAAATTTTAGAAGTCCTCATTGTAAGGGGTATGGTCTAATAGGGATAGTTGGATTAATGGGTTCATTACAAAGTTTCTCATATTTGAGCATATTTTTTTGCCCAAAGGTAGAGGCTTCCAAATTTTCCATCCTATTCATAAGGTTAGGTTGGGTATTATATTGATGAATACCCCCTAAGACATTATGTTTTACATGTTGATAGGTATGAAATAGAGTGGAAAATAGTTGTGACAAGGGGTAACAAATTGAAGTGGTCATAATTAGTTGGGATGTTGCCTCATACTATAGGGCTTGCAAGGGTATATAAGTAGATCAAGGGCTTGATATGGATCTACATATTGGGTAGTGATTAGAATATATTGCTAAGGAGGTTGACTCAAGGGAGTTTGATGCAAAGGTTGAGTTTGGGGTTTCGAAGCTATGTTAGTTTGGATGGGTGGGAAAGTTATAGGGATTGAAATCACCATGTTCTTAGTTATCATGGTAGGAGGTGGAGTAAATGTAGGTTGAGGTGCATTAATATTTTGTTATTGGGTAATAGTTAGAGATGGACCACTAGATATTATTAGAGGTGGATTGTTTAAAGTTTGCATAGTGTTAGTATCAGAACCTATTGAGATAGGGTTGTTGAGAGAGAAAACCATGGTTGTAGTAAACCATTGAGGTTATTTTAGGGGCATGCCAAAAACATTCCTAGAAGACTGTATATGAGGGGAGGTGGGATACAGATGGCTCAAGTTCTAAGGTAATATTTAAGAGCAATTAGATTACTATCTTATATGTGGTGAATTTAGGATCTCCTTGAGTATAGACTGGGGAATACCCTCACCCATAGACTGAGGAGAGGTAGGAGGACTTGGGGTGTTCTCCATGGATGAGGATGAGATTGGGGATTTGATTTTCTTTAATGATTACTATCAAATCAAAACCATGTAACACTAAATAAAAATCAATAAATGAAAAAAAAAAAGGCACTTAATAGTATTTTTTATTATCTCTTTTTAGTGGAAACAAGCACACGCACTACAAAACATACTTAAAATATTTTACATTTTTTAGGAAATTAACTATAGAGTGTGATAAGGAAAAAGTCCAATGAGGGTACTAAAAAATAGTAATCTAAGGATGGTTTTAGGTTTTTTTTAAGGATGGGAACCTCTATATACATGAAGGTACATTCAAGCCTAATTCCATGTTTGAAGAATGTACATGGCTTGGTATTGGGTCCTACCCCCTCACTTCACACACTACAGTGATAAGGGTGTTGGGTGTTAGCCTTTATACTTCTTACCAAAAATTTTATACTCAGCTGGTACACTGAGTTGGTTTTCTCCTTGGTTATTACATCTAAGTGGGTAAACCTTAGGTAGGAAAATGTTTCAAATTCTTATTTTAAGATTATGTATTTTTGGATGTGTGGGAGAAGGTGTGATTACTAAGATATATTGACCCACCTAGATTAGTCTATGTGAATTATCTAAACACGTAGAGGATGAATGAAATTCTTTTTAAACCTTAAAAATAAAATTAATAATTTTGGGATTTTTTATTTTTTTGAATGAAGACAAACAATTAAGAAAAGATGTAATTAATGAATAATTTCACAATGAAATATAACAAGAACAATGAGACCTTAGTCATCCCATCAGGTGTGCCAAATGTAATAGTAGTTTTTTATTATTTTTTCCTTTTAATTTAGTTATCTAATAAAAACTTAATGAAATGTTGGGTTTATGAGGAACACCTAGAGATAAGAAGATGGTTGTGTACCATTTGAATCCAGTGAATGTAGGAACTTATTTTTAGCTTAGAATAATAACTTGCACACAATTAGACAACTTGAACAAATTTGTTTAATAGATAGATAAGTGAGATGACTCATTCAAAACCAATCTTGAGAAGTTATGAACTTCCTTAATTGGATGCCAGCTCACTATTTTCACAGTTAAGTGGATAATAAACATTGAAATTAAAAAATAGAAAGATGTAATATGGATGTGATAACAAAATGAGTAGGAATTAATCTTTGTTTAAACTATCAATATAAGCAAAGTATTCATCCCAAAAAGCTCTAATAGAATTCATATCTTTTTGCATAGCATATAATTGGTCAGAAGTGGCTTCAACTGAAGGAGAATAGACAATGGCATAAAGTGATAAATCAAAATCTATGTCACTCTGGTCGGTGAAGAAAGGTTGAGAGATGATGGGTAGATCAATGATGTTAATTACTTCATCTAAAATTCTAGGCAGAGTCATCTACAACTAAATTCCATGTTTAAAAAGATATAAGATCAAATCAGACTAATCCAAGATAGATTTTTAGGATTAAATGGCTTAGATTTTAAAATAGAGTGCAAGGATTGATGTCGATCCTATAGAGTTTTTGTCAATTTAGATGAATTGGCCTCAATTCTATTAAAACTGCACAAGGTTATAAATAGAAATCTAAAGGATGACTAAGGATATTAAAAATGGGAACAAAGGATATCTAAGATGTGATGATAGTGGAATGAGTAGGAAAATTTAAAAATGAAATAAGAAATGAGATATTTAAAATGGAGAACTTACCTTAAAATAGATGCAGGTAGAGTGTATTTTTTTTGTAGGTTCAAATGATCTCCCTAGTTTGTGATGACTATTCTAGATTGGGTAGATCCTAACTTTATCAGTGTGAAGCTAGCACTCACCTTTAATTATCTACGGAAATATTAACAGTGCTTTGAGATGGAAAATTTATGGGGGCCAAACCAAAGGGTCACTTATGTATATATAGATAGATGTCAATTGGGAGAATCAACACTGATCACAGGAGAATCATTACCAATTTTTCCTTTTTGTCAAAATTTTTATTTCATTCATTTTAGTTTGTTCCAACTGTGGGGTAATTTGGGATTAAAAGTGTGGGTTTGTTAGCAATGGATTTATACAAGGGTAAGTTGTTGCAGGGTTAGAATTTATAGGTTGTAAATTAGATATTAGTGGTTAGAAAGGTAAAATGGTAATTTGTGAAAACAAATTATCAAGTATCTAATGTTAATAGTTTATACTTTAGGATAGGGATATTTATGATGAAATAATAATAATAATAAAGGCATATGACACCTAATAATTCTAATATGACATATGAAGTTATAGTGTCTAAAACTCCATAAGGATGTTAACTTTGGATAAAATCACAAAACATACAACCATAAGAACCAAAGAAAATATATAACTAAACATTAATAAATGTGGCCCATGTAATAAATTCAAATCTAAAAAAATAAATATATAAATTTGAAATGAATTTTTAAAGGAGAAAAACGTATATGCAAACTAGTGTTTTGGTTTAACAAACAGAGGACAAGTTCACCAAATGTTTAACCCTCAATTAGATGTGGATCCTAATATAGGATATAGGGTCCATAATATAAAAAATAATAATCATAAGGGTGTTAAATATATTTATAGTAGGCTAATTAATTTCAAAACTTAGACAGAACATATACTGAATTTATTATGTTGAGATATACTAAAAATGGAAAGTAAAATTATACTAGGTATTGCAATGATAATGAAAACAAGATACTTAGATAATTATGATTCTAATATAGATCTGAATCTAGAACATGCATGAATTAAACTAGAATAATGTCCTATAATAGTCAACAAATTCTAGATTAAGTGTCTCTGTAGCTATGGACACTTGCATTAGTCTATGATGGTGACATTGATGTTAGTGTTTGGATTAGATGTAGGCGTTCAATATAGAATAATTAATGAAATAGGATGTGATCACCTATAATTTTTTGATTTTATCATTAATTTCACCTTAGTGTATTTAGATATGGGTCATGGACTATCATTCCTTGTTAAATGATCAAAACCCTAGTTCTTAATCTTCATAGTGGTTATGGGAAAAATGGGTTATTGGGCACATAGTGTTGAGTTTCCCCAAATACCCCTCTATTAATGAGCACTACCTACATAGATAATACTCTGAAGAGATCCTCATACTTATGTATTTCTCCCCTACATTTTGGTCTCTTTAAATATTTTCTAGGTGAGGAATGAATGAGGGTTGATCTTACATCTATATCAATTATCTTGGAGAATATATTGCATTAAATAACTTAGGATGACCATTAGGATACATTTCATCTAAAAATTATATGACTTAATGGCATTAGATACTTGCATCAACATATATATTTGATTAAGATGCAAGTGTATGATAAGTTTAAAAGTATATACATGTGAAGAACTTGCAGAGGTAGAGATAAACATGTTTTAAGAATTTTCGTAAAAATAGAAGGATTGGGTAATCAAAATAAGGTAGGTCTATGGTTAATTTTAAGAGGCCCTACTGGAAAACCTATTGGAGATATTTGGCAAATCTATGGAAATTTGATTTTTAGCTGTGGTGAATCCTCTATGAGAGATGGCAAATCTATGATGATTTTGAAGGAGTGAAAATAAATAGTTGCCTATATTTTCCATAAAACCACTTAGTTACACCAAAATATAGATGCCAAATAAAACCACACTAAACAATTCCATCAAATAGCTATGTTGAATGCCTGTGTTGGATGGTTATGCCAAACGGTTGTGTTAATTGGTTATGTTTGATGGTTATACCATCTAGATATGCCAAATGATGGAGCTAAACATTGTGTGGTGGCTATTGTGCACTAGATATCAAGCATAAAATGATTGTGTCAAATGGAAGTCTAATTGAATAGTATTGAATGATGATGTCAGGCCACTCTATTGGGTGACTAGTGTGGACAGTCTACTATCTAGTTGCTCGATCACCCCCATGTCCTATAAATAATCACCCTCTACTCTCATTTTTAACATTTTACAAAATAGATTTATTGTCCCCTTTGCCCCCACCCATAAAAAATCCCCAGCCATGAAAAGAAAATTTATTTTCAAGAACCTATTATACCCAGACATTTTGAAAACCATACAGTAACCAAATGTATACAATGATTAGATTTTGAAATGCAATTTTAGTGTCTTTTTATACATTACTCAATATGAAATATACATTGGAATACCAAAATTACTAATGTATTCCTATGACCCTAATGAGAAGATATTCACCTTGAACATGGACTCTAGAATAATTTGCTTTGGTACCTCACCAGAAAAGATTCACAATCTGACAAGTATTCCATTTCACAATGCAAAACCTATTAATTTAAAATCAATGATGATAGATGCTGACAAGAAGTATTTGGAGATATATTCTAACTTTCACATCAGTTAAACTAGTATGTAATTATAAATTTATTTGTATATTCAAATTTTAACTTTTGATATGTAAATTACTCATATTTATCTTTCATTTTAGATAGTTAGAAGAGGGGCTTCCACATAGAAGATGTTGGTGGCCCTTTTTTTAAAGCAATGATTCAATTTTTCCTCATGAGAATAAGTATTTTAGGGAAGACCATTAGATGTTCCCTATTGGGCACTAGTTTACATTGTTCATACTCTTTCTAATTTGAGATATGACTGGTGCACTTTTATTTCCTCTAGAATAAGGCTTTAATTAAATTTTGCTTGTACCAATCTCATTTCCACTATTTCTTATTCAAATTTTATTCTAGAATTAAACTATGAGGCCTTATATTCCCTCATAAAAATATTGATTTCAATTGTGCTTCATCTAAATATGATCACAAATGCTTTATTTCTGGAGAAATAGGAGGTTAGTTTAATTGTTTATTTGTTGAATTAAGGTTTAATATTTATTTATTTATTAAATTTTTACCAGGTTAAGGATAAATAAATGTTTAAACTTTATTTGTTATAGGTAATATTTCATGCCTCACAAAAAGAATCTACCTCAGAAAGATAGTGTGGATTTGAAGGATATAAAGATTTTGAGTCTACAGAATCATCCTTGCAGTCATTTCACATTTCAAAACATGCAAGAGTTTCTTCAGCATCATCTTTGCATGCAGGTTTACTATTTAAAAATTTCAAATGATATTTTGAATTTCAAGTGCATTATTTTAGTTAGTTTTTTTTGTTATTATAATTGACTCAATATTATTTGAGGTTGTCATGGAACAACCATAACCACAAAAAACCCCAACATTTTTTGTGCCTTATGGACCCTCTGTGCAAGGTATTTTACATTGCATATTTTGGTTTTTTTGTTTTTTTGTTTTTTAGTTTTTTATTATAGTTTTTTATGACTAAAATATTACATAATGTACCAAATCAAAACACTTTTTCCACTCACAATTCAATGTGTATATTGGAGTAGATATTGTCTCCAAATACAAGTACTAAACCTTTGATTTCAAAGTAGTATATAACTTTGTTTTTAAAATTTATCATTTTTCTAAAATAATTTACATTTTGCAGGGCATCCTCAATCTCTGGGGAATAATATACCATCAGATCCACTCTCAAACTTAGTTTTCTCAATGGGGAAGACTCTTCCATTACCACAAGTTCTAGCAACTAGCAGAGGACCCTGCAATTATCATGTTTTGAATTCCCCGCTTTCTCTATCAGAGGTATATAGAGTGCACAAAGATTGACTTGTTTGTAGGATATTGATCTTAACAAGGAATATCTGGGGATTAAAAGTGGTGAATTTTTTGGAGCTAATTTCAATCCATATTATTTTATCCATGGAATATATGTTCATGTGACTACTTAGGAGGAACCTTGTACCTCTTCACCCCCCACTCCCACCCCACTAGAGACTGTTGTCTTATCTAATGATGTTATTACATCTTTTCCATTGAACAATTTGGTATCAGAAAGTATTACTTTGAATATTAAGGAGGGAGTTATTGATGAATTAAAAAATGTATATATGTGGGAGTTTTGGGCAAAGGCAATGATAAAAGAAAAAAATGTCATTTATCATAACCATTCCCAGTGAGAAAATTTGTTTCCATTTGTGAAACATGAACCCGCAAAGATTTTTTCTTTATTTTCCCAAGCTAAATCTGGGTCAGTTACTATTTTTAATATTTACAATGATAATGTGTTGACTATTATGCTTAACAGGTTGGAGAATTTGAATGCAGAAGCCCAGGCATATTTTAATAAATGGGCAAAAGATGTCAACCTTTTTATGATTGCAAACACTGAGAAGGAAAATTCTTTGGTAATGTATCTTCATTTTACTCAAATTTCATGTCATACTTATTTTTGTTCAAATCTAATTACATTTCATTTTAAATTATAGGAAAAATATGAGAATTTGATAAAAAAATGTTGTGGACCTCAATGTGCATATAAAAAATGCACGTAAAAGTTTATATTCTACTATTCAATTCAAGGAGAAGCTTGTTCTGTTGAATAAATAGAACAACACACTCTGAGAAATCATTAAGGAGTAAGGATAGGATACCGATGCCTTATTTAAGTAGAAGATAGATGCAGATCCAAGTCTTCTTTTTACAAGAGATGTTGAAAAAGAATAAAGGGAAAATTTTGGACATATTAATTATGTGGATGAGGATCTTAAATAGGTAAGGATATTCAAGGATGACAGTGGCACAAAGGATGTTATGGTTGAGAAATTAGCTTCGAAGTGAAACCCCAAATAAAAATTAAACTCTATAATATTTGTAGACAATGTTTTATTTAAACTCTATAATATTTGTAAACAATGTTTTGTTTTAAAAAATATATTTTCAATGACAATTTGATGTTTGGATTTGCATTGATCAATTTATTCAGTTTTAATTAGTGGATGAGCCATATGGATTGCAATTATTTTTTTCAATGGATTTGGTCTTAGGCTTGAGCATTAATTTCAATTTGAATTTTATGATGTGGTATGGTGTTAAGCCTCATTTTTATATTTGTGATGAACTTGTGATACTTGCATGTCAATACAAATAGATTAAACACACCATGTATGAGATAAGGTACCAAGTTATTAACTTATAATATGTAGAGTTATAAATTTGGAAACATGTATTTTATGAATAATTTACCCTATTAGGGACCATGATATAAGTAATGTAATCTTAATAATAATATACCCCATGAAGGAACAAGATATAATCAACATAATATATAGTAGTATAAAGCACACGTATAATGTTTTTAGTTAATGGATTTATGATAAAAATCATGATAACCTAATTAAATAGTGAAAAAAATTTACATGATATGGATCATGGTAATGTAATCATAACAAAACCAATATCAATTATATAGCAAAACACATAGCTAACACTTTAGATGCTACAGTTAAGCTAAGCATATAGATGGCACATAAGAGAGTGAAACCACATAACAAGAACATGAAACACATTGCAAACACATCAATTATGATAAAATACATGTCAAATAAATGGAAAGACACAAATTAATCACATTATAATGGAATATATCAAGTACTATGAAGGCACAATAAATACATCACATATGTAGAAAAAAAATAGATCTATAAAAAATATGTATTAAAGACATAGAGAACCATATTAAGCAGTTCAAATCAATGAAATGAGTCCTATATTTATAGGTGTGTGATATTAACCTATAGTTTTCCCCCTAACACAATCACAATATATTAATCTTTTACATTTACCACTTATCAAGAAACAAGGAAATAAATTTTAGAAGATGTATAATAGTTATTGCATCTTATGATAAACATGTGAAAATTACTTACAAACAATTAGATAAAGCAAAACATGAATAGTATAAACTAGAAATAAATTAAAAAAATATATGAAATTAGAATTCAAAATATGATAATTACAATAAATATACAACTAATATTCTGGTAGTTGAAACAATCCTA
The DNA here is from genome assembly GCA_037957365.1 of Torreya grandis. Classification (NCBI taxonomy): domain Eukaryota; kingdom Viridiplantae; phylum Streptophyta; class Pinopsida; order Cupressales; family Taxaceae; genus Torreya; species Torreya grandis. Next base: position 2,213,110 of record JARHVA010002910.1, on the reverse strand, counting down.
CACAAACTTGATCATTGCCAGTGACATTTGCATCTATTATGTCAGTGCCATATTTAGTGTCATTATTTACATCCTCTTTATTTTTCATTGTATTTTTGACACCTCTTCTTTCAATTATAGAAATCCATGTTTTTAGAGCTCTTTTTTAAGGAAACATGTCCATAGCATAATGTGAAACATATAATCTCAAAAAGGTTTTTTAAATTTTTATCCAAACTATTTTGAAATTTTGACTTTATGAATGATAATTCATTGAATAATCTTTCATCTTCCACTGAGGCTAGCATCATTGTTTGAAAAATATCATATAATCAAAAATATTCACTTAGACTTCCCTACAGTAACTACTAGGATAAAGTTTTTTTCATAGCTGTTTAATTTCCCCATTTTCTATAGGTTCGCTTAGAAGGCAATATTATTCAAACATTGTAATTCCAAAATGAGTTGACTGAGATGTCAATAAATCCTTTCCAAAAATACCTTTTATTTCTACTCCATTCACCTCTACATATTTACCAAAATGCTTTAAAAGATAGCCCATGTATTTGTGAAATAAATTGTTTATCATCTTTTGACTATTATTACTATTCCAGAAAATGGGATTCACAACTACCATGGCTTCCAAGAAATAATCCCTTTGAAAATGTTCTATGATCTCTACAGATAATTTTATTGAAACTCTACTTAGTTTCATCTGGGTTTTAGATAGAATATTGTCATACAAAATACATGTTACAGGTAGTTCTTTAGATTTAGCTCCTTAAAGATCATGTCTTTTGTGGAAAGTGTGTATTGGTATCTCTTTACCATTGACAACAACACAAATATGATCATTGATATTCAATTTCAAATATCTCTCAAGGTTCCTCAAATCTATCAAACATTGCCAACTACTAAAAAAAGGGCCTTGAAACTTTTCATTCAAAGTGTATAGTATATCTAGATATTGACATACTTATTTTCTCAGCCATATGAAGTCAACAATATAAATGGATCTCTCCTGAGCATGTCTCATTAAAAAATTCACTTCCTTCAGAATTGGAATAATCACACATAATGTCAATAGTATTTCTAAATCTATTAAATGGTACAACAAATATTTTGCCTTGTCAATTTCTCTACAATATTTATACATAAACCTAATAATGATGGATATTCTTCAAATATTCTACATGAAGGTTCATACATAGAAATCCATCTTGTATCAACATCTTTTAATAGTTTCTTACCATCAGTCACTACTATTGCAAATTTTTGGAACCCTAAAAATATTTTTGGACTACTTGACATATAAGCATGTAGGTCATGAATGAGTTCCTCCAATTTTTCTAAATTAACAATTTCACTAACTATTTTGTATGTAAGATTCATCCTATGAGCCATGCAATGAATTAGAATCATATATGGGGCAGACATTTTTTGCAGTTGAACACATAAACCATTTCTATGCCCATGCATAACTAATGTACCATCAGCCCTAACATACACCAGCTTTGCAGTTATTGCATAATCATCCATCCTAGATTTATCTTTCAAATTAGGTACAACCAATTTGTGAATATTTTCTACATATCAATTCTCTATCATTTTATGAACTACTAGTAGATGAGGTTTCCTTGAATAGTTCTCAAAAGTATAAACATGCATGCAAACCCAGGATGTGTTGTCAATTGTTGTGACCTCATCAATGGATAGTGAGATGAACAATGAATTTTGAACTTTTTGTTTTAAATCTTCCTTCTCAACCATTGCTAGACATTTTGCCATTTTCAAAGCACTACTATTTGACTAATGTGATTGTGGAATATCCATAAATCCATTATGTTGAAACAAAATCTTATAATTAAAAAAAATAGAAATAGGTCTACCTTTTTTAGAATGTGGTATATAGTATAAAACTATATATATTTGGCCTTTACATGGGACTGCATAAATTTTCCAAAATTTTATTTGATTGTTCCCCCTTTCTCAACAAGATGTTTTTGACATTTCTTATCATTTTCATACTCGCGTGCATATCTTACATGCATGCATTCTTATGCATTTTTTCAGCTATGTGTTCTTGTTATCAGTCCATCTAGGTGCTTCACTATTACATATAATTTTCCACAATGTTTCTCAACCATTTCCAATTTTAGTTGAATTATGTGTTCCTTTCCTAGTTTCTAGCTACATATTTTACATCTATATTTTGTTTGAGTATCATCAGCATTTTTAATCCCTATAATTTCTATGAAGGGAAATTTTGTTTCCCAATCCACCTTATATTACCTTTCAATTTTCCATATACTTCTATTTTCTTTGTGAATATTTATGAGTGGATATTCTAGTTAAACTTTGTGTTTGGTAAGAACCAGCAATCTCTTCTACCACTTGAGTGTCATTATCATTGTCATCACAAACTAGAGGAGCATCTTCGAGTGGTGGCATACCATCATCAAAAAAAAAATTAGGGGGTCCAAGTGACATGTTATTATGGTTAATTATTTCTGGAGAGATATCAGTGGGCATTTTTTCATGTAAAATTCTTTTAATATTATTAAACAATTAAAGTCAAATTTAAGATAAACTAAAAATAATAATAAATACCTATATTTTGAGTGCATTGTGATTGTGTGGGATTTTTTATTAGATATTTAAAATAAGATAATATGCTTGAATTTATTGATAATTAGCCTATGATTTTAACATTCCCACCATATGCCATGATGATCAAGGATGCAACACTTCAGTTCTACCATCCGTTTCTATCATCTAATTAAAGAGTAGATGTCATAGATTGGTTATGTTGTTTGGTAACAACACCATTTTGCTTTTTTACTCTGTCATTATTTACTTCCATTTAGTAATATCATTTGGTAATGCCATTTGGCACTTCCTTTTGGCATTTTCATGTAGTACTGTTAGTATATATTTTCATTTTTCAATGTCATTTGGTTGATCCATTCAGCTCTATCATTCAATGTTGTAGTCCTCTAGTTCCTTTTTTACTTGAAGACTTATTTGATATCAGGGGTGGTTATACTATATATATGTGATGAATTGAAGTGTAATCTAATATATTATTTTAAATGGTTGGTGAGCCAACCCCCAAAATAATTTATATACCTAAAATTTTGGTGATCTAGACCCATTTGCTGACCCTGTAAAATCACCAAAAACAAAATCCAAAAATTGGAATATTCATGAATTAATTAATATTCGCTACTAAAATTTACCATAGATTGGTCAGACTAATAAAAATTCCAAGGGGCATAAGTGAGAATAGATGTGAGACTTACAGAAGTGAGAAAGGTCTAGAATTGATAGGAATAGCTAAGGTCATAGTTTGCCAAGTGTACAAGACTGAGTTGTTATATAATTCATAAATATCATTTATAGATATATCATAAACTATGAAAATTGAAATGTAAAATAAGATAATTAATTTATCTTAATATTTATATAAATGAAAAGATAATAGGGTACTTATCTTATTTTTTATATTATGCTCACTACCTATACATAGTCATTTGATTTGATTTGAAATGGTTTTGTAATTGCTAAGCTTAAGAAATAGATTATTAAAATATGCCAAGGCATTTTCAGTAAGGCTCAGAACTATAGTGATTGAATGTGTCCATTATCTACCAGATGATTTTTTATAGTTATTTCCAATTTTTTCCATATATCACTACACCTACTTTTTAAGATATTTTATGACTAATTTCTTATCCTCGATCATGTGCATAGATTTATATTTTTTCATTATTTTCCTTGAAACCCTAATAAAAATTTTGACACTTTTTTGACCTATAAAAAAGGGTTAAAATAGGTTTTATACAACCTAAACCACATCTCATTTAGTGGTTGATAATTTTTGACATTCTAATACCCTAAAAAGGGCTCAAAACTGCATGTAGTTATCCCACCTATGTATATGTGTACTCAATAATGATCCACTAGAACTTAATACATTTATCTAGTTTTCAACACTTGAAAATATGCATATTTAACCTTAAATTAAGTAGTCAAACTTGGCTTCAAAACTATTCATTTGAGGTATTTTTATATTTAGATGATTTAGGATAGTGCCTCAAGGATGTGTAAATAGTTCTCTCAATGTGTACGTAGTTTTCTTAGTAGTGAACAAGTGAGAGCTAGATAGAAATAAAATTAGGATTGTTATGTATAAATAAATGAATTCTTGGGTGATTTCACTCTGTAATCAACATGTGAAACATGTGGGCAGACCCAAGGGAGGATCTAAACTTTAAATTTGAAGAACCTAGGGCACTATCAGTGAGGGTGGACACCATTGGTAACTGGAAGTGTTTGATTATTGTTAAAAATATCCAAGATGGATAAAATAATAATCTATAATATGATGATATTATGGATAAAATAATATATTGTTATGGCACACATTAGGGAGATCATGTATATGAAATATGTAAAATTTTGAAGGCCAAGTCTATAAATAGATGAATGGCTAGGTGATAAAGGTGTGCAAGAGTCATATGAGTACACTCAATCCATGTATGTAAAATATAATTTTAAACTCAAGTCATCATGTATATAATACCAAAATTATGTGTCTACAATAGCATGTATTCATTCCAATGCACAATAAAAAAAATTAATAACATAATAATCCCATATAAAAGGGAACACTCATTTCACATGATCCTAAGTACCAAAAGAGGCTAAGGTGATGTATGGACGTGAAATTTTAACAAATATGCTTCATAACTAGTCACATCCATAAACACCAAAAATTTAATACCTTTTTCAATATGGACATATAACACTTTATAGTTTATTTTAGAATGAATTACAATATATATTAGGATGCCTAAGCTAAAATTGCATTGTCTCTTCAAGTGGGATGACATTATATATTCTCAACCATGTTAATAATATTTTAAAAAAATAAATATACCACCAATTTTATCATGGATATGAGCCTCTAAAAAGTATAGTTGTGTTAGTTATATAGTATTTTTCAAAACAAAATAGGCAACCTTATTCTTATGCTCCTATGCTCTAAAACTATTTCTCACTTTTATATAATTTTATGCAAATCTCTATGAAATTTATCTCCTTACTTGAAACCATAATCATCTTATAACACCTTGTAAAACATTTCAAAATAGGGGATTCATTAAGGGGCATGTGTCATCCCTAAATTTTTAGTTCTTTAACCCTAAAATGATTTATATTATGGTTATCTAGATGTTAAAGGGGTATATATAAATGAAATGGTACAAGGATGATAATCAGATCTATAATAGGCCAATTACATGTTAAACTTAGATATAAGCATACACTAAATTTATTATGTTGAGATGGTCTAAATATGGAAAGTATGACTATATTAGATATATAAATGATAAAGAGGTGATGTACTTAGATTTTTATGATGTTAATGTAGTTCTATATCTAGAACAAGTGAAAAGTAAGCTTGAAGGAGATTCTAGAATAATTGTCAGATTTTGCTTATGATGCTTCTGACTCTTTGGATAATAATGTTAACCTGAGACAGTTGCATTGACTCTATTATATGGGTTTGATGATAGTGTTATGTATATAATATCTATTGAAATAAACCACCTAGATACTTATGAGATTGTATTCACCTTTGTTCTGGTGCATTCATATTTGGGTCATGGAATTTTACTCTTTGCAAAATGGTAAAACCCTAGCTTTCCATCTTCATAGTGACCTTTGGTAAAAATGGATTAGTGGGCACATGGTGATGAACTACACCAAATAACCCTCTATCAATTAGCACTACCTATAAATATAATACTCCAAAGAGGGTGTCAGATGCATGTAGTTCTCCCTTATGTGTTAGCTTGTGTGTGAATCATGCAATACGTGCAAAGTAAGTATAATAGTGACCTAGCTTGTAACTTGGTAAATTGATCCCTTGGGCTACTTATTTAGTATTTTAGACCTATAGATGTTTTTTTCCTATTATTTATATCGAAATAGAGAATCTTTGATCAATTTAATGATTAATAGAGTGATTTTGATAAGTTGTCTTGGTTTGTTTGGTCTTTTCTAGGTGAGGAATGAATGAGGATTGATCTTGTATTTAAATCAATCCCTTTGGAGTAATAACTCACATTAAATCACTTAGGCTAAACATTAAGGTACATTGCATTTTCAAATGTGATGACTTTAGGGTAATGGATACTTACGTAAAGATAGGATAGTAACATTGATGTTACTTTTTATCCTAGATGTTAGTGTCTAGGGAGAAAGAGATCAAGTACAAGTTTTTCACTTGCAAAGATAGAAGATAAATACATTTTAAGAATTTTGGAAAATATGTAAAACATGGGTAATCAACATAATGCTAGTCAGACTAAGAGATATAGGCCAAGGGGCATAAATATAAAGCAAATGCAAGACATGTAAAAAGTAGGAAAGGTGAAGAACTAATAAGAACAACCAAGGTTTAAGTTTGCCAAGTGTAAAAGACTTAGATGATATATAATCATAAAATATCATCTACATTTTTCCCCCTTTAATTTAATGATAATGATATTTCTAATTTAAAGGAAAGGAATGTGTACCTGGGTGTGTGTACACTTTATCTTTATGTATACCCAACTTGAGTGATATGTTGGTGACTAACCTACAACTAAAAGACTATTATAGTATAAAATTAGTGCATATAATCTGGGTTGAAATTACTTGAAATGGATTGAAATTAAAATAACAGAGTTTAGGAGTACACTTGTGTGTTGATGTAATTACATTTCCTATTGGAAATTTATTTTAAAAAAATATGTGTCGTTGTAAGACTTTGAAAATGAGATTAATAAAAATATAGACAAATTTTTAAATTGAATATATCTAAGGAGAGAGAGAGAGAGAGAGAGAGATTGGAAGGCCCATGCCCCCAAATTTGGAGAAAAGGTGAGTTGACACCTGACAATTGAGATTATCTCAATCATGCAACCCAATGAAAATTATAACCTAGTGAGGTTGGATGATCAATTCTAACCTAAAAACTTGGAAAGATTGACTGATTTGATCACCTCAAACATACCAAATAGTAAACTAACTACTAAAATATATTAGCTTAATAAATTTTGTAAATTTCTATGGGGTATCAATACAAAAAAAATTATGATATGGTAACAATCCTTAACAAAGTTTTGTAATTTAAAACTAAGTTGGATTATACAATATTAGGAAGATGTTGCATAGAATATGCACCTTATATATGTCTCATGCTAAAATTATGTATAAAAATAGTACCAATGTATATAATTCTATCACACTGTGAATCTAAATCATATAACTATGTGTTTTATCCAATTAGAATAACTATATAACTATGGATAACATGCTTCCAAAGCATTCCCCCACTATATATGGATAAATCTAAAAACTAAAATAAGTAAAATATGGAGGACATGTTTCCAAAACATTCCCCTATTGTAACCTAGAAATGCTAGGTATGGGGAACATGTTTTCTAAGAATTATAAGTATGAGAATAGATATAAGTAACATATACTAAATGAATGTGGAAAACATTCTTCTAAATCATACCCCCACTAAATATAAGAACTTTGAATATGTGGAAGCCATACTCATATGACATGCTCCCACTGAATCTGAGAATTGATATAAGTACCATATACTAAATTAGTGTGGAGAACATGATTCCAAATCCTATCCCCATTTAAATTTGAGAATTATTAATATGTGGAAGCCATTCCCATATGACATTCCCCCACTAAATCCAAAAACTGATATAAGTACCATGTACTAAATGAGTGTGGAAAACATACTTCCAAAGCATGCCACCACTGAATCTAAAAATTGTACCAAGTGTCAACAACATGCCTCTATGAGATGCCCCCACTAATATTTCCCCCCCCCCCTTTTAGGTGAATTAAATATAGGAACTAGTAGTTATCTCATCTCAAAGGATAAGACAATTGTATAATCTATCAATGTAACCATGTAGCATATATAAGGGAACATGTCTAGGTATATGTAACATTGAAGCACATAGAATTGATGTGATCACATGTAGGCCTAAGATGCATAATAAATATCATGGAAACATCTAGATAATAAAAATAGAAGATTAATAATTAAATAGTCACACACACAATAATGCTTAAAATAAAGATAAAAGGTGATGGTCTAAGGAGACCAAAAATAAGGGGAATGTTCAAATTATGCACAATCAAAGGGACGTGACTTAGTCAAATTTACATAAAGGCAAGGATAACATATTCGAATGTCCATATAACAAACCATGACATATGAAAATGTCAATTAAAGCATGCATGGGAACATGGGCCACAAGCAAAGGATCATATTCAAATTCTTGAACAAGCAAGATAATAGTAAGGTAAAACACTCAAGGAAGTGCAAAAGGAAAGAATAAGAAACAAACATAAACATTTCATAGTATCCCATATATCAAATGTGTAAGGAAAAGTATGTTAAGTGTATAGTATATCAAATACCCTATGTAAGATATAATCATGGATAAAGGCATGTGTAAGTACATAAGTAAGCTCAAACATGATAATGTAGAGTGACCATAAAATAATATAACCTTTGTGGATCAATATCAAATAAGTGGATGCCCCCAATGTCTACATGGCATGATTAGAGGGAAGGCCTAACATCTAAAATAGGAATGTATCATGTTTCTGTGTATGATTGTATCACACTCAAGTAAAAGTGTGACACATGTGTGTATGTAAGAGTAATTGATTATGTCTTACATCAACATGGAACTAACACATGGATGCCAAGGAGATAATAAAACATGTAAGTGCTGAAATTATTTATAGATTTTTAAATTTTATTTTATTTTTTTTATATTTATTACATAATATATTTACATAAGTGAATAATATTCATTGGGATTTTTAAAGGATTTCCTTCAAGTGTAGCAAGGTGGTATACACCTTTTCCCAGCTTTTCTTTAACTATAAATGGACCCAAAAAGTTTGGTTTGAATTTTCCTTTTTTATCTTTTTTTGCATTAGTATTTTCTAATTTTATTATAGTTTCAAGTCACCCACATTAAAGTTTCATGTCCAAACCATTTTATTATATGTTTGTTTTACATGATATTGATAAATGTGTAAGTGCTCAATAGGCTTGTGTGTGTTTTGCACTCAACTTTTCTAACTAATGTAATCATTTTTTATGGTATTCATTATATTTTATGATGTCTTTTAGAGAGACACATAAAGAAGGTATCTCAAGTTCAATCAATAATGCAACCTTTATACCATAGACCAAAATTAAGGTATGGTTTGAGTAGGTATGTGCACACTAGTTTGGTATGCCCATAAAGCATATGCCATCTATTGGTGTCAATGAATGTTGTATCATTCATTTATTTTGCCAAATGTTTTGACAATTATTTTTATTTATTTCCTCTACCTAGCCATTACCCTATGGGTAATAAGGTGTAGAAAAGGTATATTTAATTTTGTATTTACTATAAAATCATCTTACTATCTTATTTTTAAATGATTTTTCATTATCATAAATAATGGATAAAGGTATGCCAAAATGGGAAATGATATTGGCTATCAAAATCCTGCATATGTCATCTCCTATGGTGAATTCAAGTGGAATTGTTTCCACCCATTTTGTAAAATATTTTGTAGTTGTAATGATAAATTTATGTCCACTAGTGAATACCGAATTGACCTTGCTTATTAAATTAAACCCCCTTAAAAAAAGGACATGGTGAAATAATTGGATATAACTCATGTGATGGTGCATGATTTAAATTGTTAGATTTTTTGCATTGTAATTATAGTTTTACATGTTTGATGCATTATTGCTCCATTTTAAGTTAGTAATAACCTTGGCATAATATTTTTTGAGACATGTCACATCCATTGAAATGGACACCACACTCATTGTCATGCATTGCCAAGAATGCAATGTGAGATTCATCTTTACTTTAACATTAAAGTATGTGTCCTTCAAAACCTCATTTTAAAAATTATTCCAAATAATAAAATAATGAAATGCTTTGCATTGTAATTTTGTTTATCATTTTATGTAAAATGGTCTAGGATATACACTCGATAAAGAAAATTGTAAATATTAGTGTACCATTTTGTGTTTATAGTACTAATAGCAATAGTAATAATGACCAAGGTGTGCATATGATCGAAATAAATGGAAGGATCCCATTTCTTTCATATTGTAAATCTTATATGATCATCATTAAAAGTCATCAAGGATGTTGTGCTTTCCATAACATCTACATGGTGGTTATCTTTACGTGGAATCTTGTCAATAGAAAATGTGTCAAATTTTCATGTGAATTAATTTACCATTTACTTATATGGTATAATATGTTCTTATTTAGTTTGGTAATTACTAGTAGCTTGATTAACAACCAACTGGGAATCACCAAAAACTTGAATGTCTCTTATATCAAAGCTTATGTGTTATGGATAATCCAATGATCAAGTCCTCATATTCATCTATACTATTGGTGAAATAAAAGGCTAATTTGTAAGAGATAGGCATGTATTCACCTTTAGGGGTACAAAATACAATGCTAGCATCCACTCTTGTTCAAAATTTTAACCCATCAAATAACATTATCCATGGAGTGGAAGATATATTATATGCCTCAAACTCTTCTGATAAAACCTTAATGAGTTGAAAAGAATCTGGTAAAGGGGCCATAGATAATTGGTCATTTATGACTTGACCTTTTATTAAATTTTGTGCTATAAATTTTAGATCAAACTATGTGAGTTGCATCACCAATTTTGCTATACTACTAGTTAGGTGTGTTTTGTTCATGAGGATCCTTAATGGATTTTCTTTAATTATAACATGAACCTCATTATTGATTAAATAATGTCATAATTTTTGGGTAGAGAAAACCAAAGCTATACATAGTTTTTTCATGGTTGTATATTTTCATTTGTAATCAACTAGCTAGTGATTGATATAATAGATTACCCACTCTTTGTGATTATCATCAAATTATGCTAGTAAGACCCTAGGGCCTCATGGGTGGTTGATATGTAAATAAGTAATGGTCTAACTGGAATAAGAGTTATAAGAACTGGTGGATTTGATAAATAGGTCTTTATTTTATCAAAGTTTTGTTGACATACCTCATCCCATATGAATTGTGTATTATTTTTTAGCAAACATGTGAAAATGATTGTTTTATCAGTTAATTGGGCAATAAAACACTAAATGGCTTGAATTTATCCTTGCAAACATCATAATTATTCCATATCAGTTGGTGGTGGCATTTGTATGATAGATTTTACCTTTATTGGTTCAACCTTAATGACTTGCTAAAAAATAATGTATCCTATGAGTTTTCCCAAAGACACCCAAAAACACATTTGTTTAGATTTAATTGAACATTAAAATTGTGTAGGTGCTCAAATATTTTTTTCGCAAAGTGGTAGAATGGTCTCGGTGGTGTTTTGATTTTGAAATTAAATCATCAACATAATCATCAATAGTTTTATGTATGAAATCATGAAATATATGAGCCATGTCCCTTTGATATGTGGTTCTTATGTTATTTAATCCAAAAATGATGACTGTGTATTAAAATTCCCCTCAAGGAGTGGTAAATGTAGTCTTTTCTTGATTCAGAGGGTTAATTTTGATTTGGTTATATCCTATGAAACCATCTATAAATTAAAATGTCTCATATCTAGATATGGAATCCACAATCACATTGATATTAGGTAAATGGAAGTCATATTTAGGGCTAGCCTTATTTAAATCATAATAATCACTACAACATTGAATGTTACCATTTGGTTTTTTAATAGGTACAATGTTGGACACCCAATCGTAATATGTAAGGTCTCTTATAAATTTAGTGTCTAAAAGTTTTTGAATTTTGTCTTTTACCAACAATACCACTTTAGGATGTATTTTTTGTATTTTTTACTAGATTTTCATTTGGGTATAATTATATATTATGAATTACCACCAATGGATCAATCCTAGGCATATCTAAATAAACACAAGCAAAGAGTTTAGGAAAATCATGAGAGACATGTCGATAGGTTTTTCCTTCATCCTTATGTATCATTATAGAAATTAAAATTAGTCTAGGGTCCTTATCTGTTCCAAAGTTATATTTGATTATTTCTTCATTTAATAAAGTAGATTTTTCTATAATAAATGGTGTTGTAGGAATATATTTTGATGTGTCATTTTAGATATTTGGGTTGTCATTCTCACCAAAATAAGCATGAGTAGAGGTAGCATGTGGAAAACTATTATTATGATAGAAGGAAGAGATATCCTCATATGTCACTAAGATCTCTAGTAATGATTTGTCATTGAAAAACCCATCCATCACTAGAATTTCCAAGGAAGCAGCATCATCAATTAAATAATGGCTGACCACTTGGATTTTAGTTGTGGAGATATTCACATATTCATTTTCACATTTTGGAAATAAATTATACTTCAAGGGATATGTTTGTGTTTAGTATATTTTTTTGAAAACCCAACCCTTACCAATTTGTATTATTTAAAAGGTGAAATGGGATACATTATTCCTTTCTCATTTTTAACTAACCCTTATCCCTTATACCCACATTTTAGTAAATATTGAGAACTAAAATCAGATTTATATGCTTTTGGTGTAGTAAAAATTGGTGATTGGACCATTGGACAATGTTTGAATGGGTTAGTATCCATTGTGTATGTGTAAATGAATCTTTTATGACTAAATTTTAATCATGCATGCAACATGGATGGAATTTTATACATCTCGTGCATCCAAGGTCATCCCAAAAGAATGTTATAGATTAAATAATTTGGCATAACTTCACATAAAGTGGGTAATATATGGGGACCTACTATAATATTCAATGTTATTTGTCCCAATACTTGTCTTGATATATTATTTAATCCCTTGATACTCATATTAGATGGTTCAAAAATTGATGGTCTTATTCCCATTACATAGAGAAATGATATCTTACAAATGTTGAGTATAGAACCATTATCCATTCAAACTCATTTTACCATTTTATTACAAACACATACCTAGATATAGAGTGTCAAACAACTATTTATAAGGTGTTGAGGTGGAAAAACTTCTTTTTCAAAGGATATATTATTTGCAATTCATTTTATGGAGTTTAAGATATAGGTTGCATATGGTTGTTCATCATTACAAAGGAACAAGGTCATATGTAATGCATCTAAAAAAACATCCTTGCAATGTGATGAATTATGTAACAAGTCCAATAGTGAGTTTTTGGTAGTAGTGTTATTGGATTTGAAAATAACATGTCCTAGGGAGGATGATTGCTTCATGCACTCCCTTTGGCATTTTGTAGTGACAGGTAAAAGTTCATTATAAACATTAGATCAAGAAAAAGTATGTAGGAAAATAGGCTTAAGAATGAGATATAACAAGCAATAAATAGTATAAGGTATTGGACCATGAAATAATTTATAGAGATGTCCATGGCTGGTATGATTACAATATTTATAGTAATTTAGTGCTCATTAATAGTAAAATGTGGAAAACCCTAAGTGACCTAAGGTTTGATGTTCAAATATTGGGTTTCCCATATGTTTAACCCTAAAATGATCTAGACTATGGTTATATAGATGTTAAATGAGTATATATGAATGAAATGGCACAAGGGTGATAATTAGATCTATAGTAGAACAATTAGATGCTAAAATCATATATAAGCATAAACTAAATTTATTATGCTGAGATAGTCCAAATATGGAAAGTAAAACTATGTTAAATATAGAAATGACAAAAAAGTGATGTACTTAGCTTGTTGTGATTTTAATTTAGTTCTAGATCTAGAATAGGTGGAAATTAGGTTTGAAGGAGATTTTGTAATAATCATTAGATTTTTGTTCTAATGTTGCCAACTCTCTGGAAAATAATGTCAGCTTGGGATGGTTATGTCAATGTTACTATCTTTATTTGATGAAAGTGTCCTATATGGAATATCTATTTTAATAGGATGTGACCACCTGGATGCTTTTGGGTTTGTCTTCATCTTTACTCTAGTGAATTCAGATTTAGATCATGGACTATCACTCCTTGTGACATGGTAAAACCCTAGCTTTCCATATTCATAGTGATCTTGGGGGGAAATGGGTTAGTAAGCACATAGTGTTGAGTTTCTCTAAAGACCTCTATATCAGTAAACACTACCTGCATAGCTAATACTTCTAAGAGAGCCTTAGATGCATGTAGTTTCACCCTACATGTTGTATTGGGTGTGAATCATGTAGTATGTGCAAAGCAAATATAATAGTGACCTAGCTTATAACTTTGTAAATAAAGCTCTTGGGTTGATCCTTTAGTACTTTAAACTTATATATATTGTTCATATGAATGGTATGGAAATAGGGAAGCTTTGATCAATTGAATGATTGATAAAGAGATTTTTATAAGTTGCCTTGGTCTCTTTGGTCTTTTCTATTTGAGTAATGAATGAGGGTTTATATTATACTTTTATCAATCCCTTGGGAGTAATAACTCACATTAAAACACTTAGGCTGACCATTAGGATGTGTTTTATTTGTATATTGGATGATTTTAGGGCATTAGACACTTGATCAAGATAGGACAATAATATCAATGTTACTATCGATCTTGGGCGTTAGTGTCTAGGGAGTAAGAGAGTAGGTACATGTTCTAAACTTGTAGAGATGAAAGATAAATACATTTTATGCATTATGGAAAAGATAATAAAACATTGGTCATCAACAAAATATTGGTCAAACTAAGAGATATATTCCAAGGGGCACAAAGATATAGTAGATATGAGACATGTAGAAAGTGATAAAGGTGCAAAAATGAGATGAATAACCAAGGTCTAAGATTTCCAAGCATACAATACTAAAGTGCTATATAATCATAAAATAGCATCTACATTAGTAGCCCCTTATTCTATTATAAGTTTGGAAAACAAAACTCAATGCACTTTAAGAAGTATTTCATGTACACATGCCTTATTCTATATATTAATTACACTAGCATGAAAAAGTAACACAATGTGTATTACTAGTCAAGTGAGAAATATGGGTTCTAGGTTAACTAAATTACACTAAACCATAAAATAGGCTACATAAGACAAATATTACTTAATTTCAATAATATAACAACATAAAAACATCTCACATATGCAAAAACAAAGATTACAATCCTTGACACTTGACAAAAATATTATGTAGAGAAATATGTTGATTTTGACTTACATGTGAATCATCAAAGGCTAAAAAAAGTGGAAATAGGTGAAGAACAAACCCACAAAAATTATTTTAATCTAAAAAGTTACATAAAAACAACCATGATCATTGAGTCACTTTTGTACATGACCAAGATCATTTAATTGATCTTAGCAAGTATAGGTTTGATTTTGGTCACTATGATAGATCTTTCTAGATGATGTTAAATTATGTTGAATTTTGCATGTGCATTCATCTATTCATGTTGATAAAAAAATATCTCTCAAATTATTGAATTAAGTTGTGAATCTTAATTATTTATCCTTTCTCCCAACCCTAATCAAATCTATGATACCTTTTAAGATCATAAAATTAGGTGTATTTATGAGTGGCATACCCCAATTAGACCCCTATTCTTATACAATTTGGCTATCAACACTTATGTAATCAAGAAAATAGTCTAGTTCTATATGAATATCTTGGCCCTTATTCTTATCAATCAGATGTAATCAACTAGTATATTATATATACTCTTTCACTAATCCTTTATATATTAATAATATCAGTGCATATACTTCAATCGATGGAAAATATTAATAAAATCATATTAAAATAGATTATAGGAGATTCAACTCAACTTCTCTCTCCTATTTATGTCTCAAATGCATTAGCATGTTTGTGTGTATATAGGGTTCTTGAATTTAAGTTGAAAGCTTATTGGCATGCAAACCAAAAATAAAAAATAATCCAACAAATAAGGAATAAGAAATAGAAATAATTAATAACATGTGTCAAAGAACCCATGAAACATAGATGATTAAAATTGATCTACTTGGTCCTCATAAAAGGGACCAAGAAACCCCAAATTATGATTTAGACATTCCAAGAGCATCTGGGGTCATATCAGGTAATAAAATAGTTGAAATATAGGTTTTCAATCATTTTTAATTGAATGAAGGTATTATAATTAACCCAAAGTGAACATAAATTAATTTTTTAAGCAAAACATAGTGCAAAAGAGGTTGTTACAGAGCCAACACAAGCAAAAATGTGCCAATAAGATCCTAATTTTAACCAATTATTTGTATGCATAAGAACACACTAATACCATCTCAAATAAATTATCATGTACCAAAATTATGTGTTGACATAACTCCCCACTTTTATGTGTGTTTGATTACATATCAAATTAAAACAAACATGTGTACTTGGAAGGCTTTAAGAATAAATTATGGCTGAAACCTATAAATGTTATCAAATATATTACTATTTATGATAATGATTTGAAATTTAAAATTAGGATAAATATTCTTATCACAGAGTCCAACTCTTACAACCTAAAAAATAAATAAACTTGTATCATTGTAATCTGCACAAACATCCTCACTACCACTAAGGGACCTAGGATGAGAATCCATGTTCATTTATAAACTATGAATATATATAATTCCTAATATAAAAATGAAACATTTACAATTAATATATGTATATATGAATTGGTAATCAAGAAACAATTGAAATAATTGAATAAAAATAAAAAGTATGAACATATACACTTGGTGTTACATAGATGTGTTGTCATATCTATAGATTATAAATGATCTTTGATAAAGTCCAAAAATTAACAAGTAACTATAATGTGTCATTTTGATCATCTCTAAGGAAAATACCTTATCTTTTTTGTTTTGATCAAATAAAACTATTCAATTGAAAATGTATGCAGTGTGTCTAATATGTAGCATCATATAACTAAACATATAATAAGTGAGTCATATGCCACCCTTTTGAGGTGTGGGATGTATCTACATATCACTCATCTAAAAATAAATGGATCATGTGTACCATGTGTAAATAAAATAAAATCATAAGATGGCATAATCCTTTAAAACACATTTATCACAAATTTTTGTATAATCAAAGAAATATATCATCATTGAAGCACATGTATGATCTAATGGATAATAACCATTAGGGGCCTATATCATGTTATTAAAGGTATTAAAATTGTTTAACCTTAAATTAAATCTATGATCCTACTTAGGTATATAAGTTTAAAAATATAGAAATGACAATGCACAAGGGTGATAATCACATCTATAATAAGCCAATGGGGTGCTAAACTCAGATATAAACATATACTAAATTTATTAAATTGGGATAACCTAAAAATAATAAGTATAACTATGTTAGATTCGTAAATGAAAAATAATTAATGTACTTATCTTGTTCTAAAGTTAATGTAATTATAGATCTAGAATAGGTAGGAAGTATACTAGAAGATGAATTTGGAATAGTTGTTAGATTCTAGATTGAGTGCCTCTAAAGCCATGAACATTAGTGTCAGACTTAAATGGTTAAATAAATGCTAATGTCTAAACCTAACACAAGTGTATTATATGGAATACCTACTGGAAAAGGATGTAAACACCTAGATGCTTCTAGGTTTGACTTCACCTTCACTTTAGTACATTCAAATATGGGCCATGGGCCATCACTCCTTATGAATTTGAAAACCTCTAGTTCTTCATCTTCATAGTGACCTTGGGGTAAAATGGGTTAGTGGGCACATAGTGTTGATCTAACCCCAAATATCCATTTTTCAATGAGCACTACTTACATATCTAATACTTCAAAGAAGGCCTCAAACTGATGTATTTCTCCCTTACGTGTTGGCTTGTATGTGAATCATTCAATATGTGAAAAGAAATTATAGTAGTGACCTACCTTATGACTTGTAAAATTGGGCTCTTAGGCTACTCCTTCAGTATTTCATACCTGTGTATGTATTATTCCTATGATTGATATGAGAATAGGAGAAAAAAAAAGATCTTTACTTTTATTGAATGCTTGATTGAATACTTTTGATAAGTTGCCTTAGTCTGTGTTAGGTAAGGAATGAATGATAATTAATTTTGTATTTTTATCAATCCCTTTAGAAAAATAACTTGCAATAAAGTACTTAGGCTGACCATTAGGATATGTTTCATTTAAAAATTAGATGACTCTAGGGCACTAGACACTTATTTTGAGGCAAGACACTAATGTCAATGTAGGTATCTATCCCAGACACTAGTGTTCATGGAGCGGGAAAGTAGGTATAGACTCAAAACTTGTAGAGTTGGAAGATAATCATGTTTTAAACGTTATAATTAATATATAATGTATGTTTCATCAACATAAGATTGGTCAAACTTACATATAGGACAAAGGGCACAAATAGAGGAAATGCAATACTTCAAAAAGTGGGAGAGGTCCAAAACTAAGAGGAATAAAAAAGGTTTAAGTTTGCCAAGAGTACAAGAATGAGGTGTTATATAATCTATAAAATAGTATCTACATTTTCCCCCCACCCTTTATTCTAGTAATTAAATTTTGAGTTTAAATGAAAGGAATGCATACCTAGGTGTGTATAACACACCTTGTCTTTGCTTGAGTCAAACTTGAGTGTTGGTGGTTGTCCTACAACCAAGAGTATGTTACAGTACATAATCAATGCATATAATCTATAATTCAAATTATTTAAAAATTTTGAAAATGAAAGAGCAAGGTTTAAGAGTACACCTATGTATCAATGTAACTACCTTTCCTATTGGAAAGTTGATTTGAAAGATGTATCATTATAATTCTCTGAAACTAAGATTAGGAAAAAATATGTATAAATATGGAAAGTGCATATTTCTAAGGAGATAGAGAGATAGAGATTGTAAGGAATATAACCCAAACCTTAGATCAAAAGGTGAGTTACCACTTGAAATTTTATAATAGCTCAACCATGCAACCCCATCAGACTTGTAACCTGGTGAGCATGTTTGAACAAAGTCAACTCATACTATCAAATTTTTAAGGTTATATGATACAATCATGTCTAAGATAAAAACATGATAATATTAAGTGATGTAATCACTCAAACATACCAAAAATGAACCAAATATTACAATATATTGACTCAATACAATTCATAAAAGTACATCCTAGGTATCATTATGTAAAAGTACATCCTAGTGGGTGATGACAGTACCTAAGAGTGTTTTATAATTTGAAACTAATTTGGATTTTGTAATATTAGATGCACATTGTATATAACATATGCACCTTAGATATGTCTCGTACTAAAACTATGTATAACAATGGTATCAATGTATAGAATTTTACCACAACTATTAATTTGAATTATATAACTGTGTGCTTTAGCCAATTCAAAAAATAAGTGTGGAGAACATGCTTTATAAAGCATACCCCCACTATATATGGAGAAATTTTAAAACATAAATAATTACCAATGTGGAGATGTTGAATATTTAATAAGTGTGGATAACATGCTTCCAAAGCATGCCCCCACTAAATATGAAAATTGTGAATGTATGGAATTAATGTCTATATGACATGCCCCCACTAAATCTGAAAAATGTGTCAAATGTGAATATTATGTCTCTATGACATTCCCCCATTGATATCCTCCCATTTGAAGTGAGGTAATAATATAAACCATTAATTACCTCACCTCAAAAGGGTAAGATAATTCTACAATCTATGAATTTGACCATGTAGCATATAGAAGGACATGTCTAGGTAAATATAGTATTTAAGAGCATAGAATAATATGATGACATGAATGCCTAAGATGCATGATAAGTATCATGGAAATGTGTAGATATTAATTGTAAAATCTCATCAAGAAAATCAAGCACACACATAAGATCACTCAAAATCAATTCAAAATGCAATTGACCAAGGAGATCACAAAAAAAGGACATGTTTAATTTATGTACAATTGAATGGACATAAC
The DNA here is from genome assembly GCA_037957365.1 of Torreya grandis. Lineage (NCBI taxonomy): Eukaryota > Viridiplantae > Streptophyta > Pinopsida > Cupressales > Taxaceae > Torreya > Torreya grandis. Next base: position 2,193,122 of record JARHVA010002910.1, on the reverse strand, counting down.
TAGTCAAATGTCCATAAACTAAAGGATGACATATTTAAATGTCCATACAAAAAATAATGAAATTTTCAAATGTCAGATAAAGAACACATAATCATGGGGGACGTAAATAAAGAAGCATATTCAAATGCTTGAATAAGAAAGATAATAGAAAGCAAGACACTCAAAGAAGTGCATAAAGGAAATCATAAGCAACCAGCATAAACATGTCATAGTATCTCATGGATAAAATGTGGTATCAAACAATATGAAGTGCATAGCATGTGAATTACACTATTTAAAATATAATCATGGATAAATTCATGTGTAAGTACGTATATGATCACAAAACATGATAATGTAGAGTGACCATAGAATGATATAACCTAGAAGTATCATGATCATAGAGGTGTATGCTCCCAATGTCCATATTATATGATTAGAGGAAAGGTCAAACATCTAAAATAGTAATATATCATGTATATGTCCTTTCATTTACTACACTCAAGTGGAATCATGACACACATGTGTATGTATGACTAAATGATATGCCATCCATTAACATGGAACTAACACAGATTCCAAGGAACCAATAGAACATGTTTGTGTCAAAAATGTTTTTTGTATTTTTGAATGCTTTATTTTTTGGTATTTTTTTAAATATAAAATGGAAATACTATCCTATGATCCCATCCAAAGGGTGTGTGTGTGTGTGTGTGTGTGTGTGTGTGTGTGTGTGTGTGTGTGTGTGTGTGTGTGTGTGTGTGTGTGTGTGTGTGTGTGTGTGTGTGCGCGCGTGTGCGTGTGTGCGCGCGCGTGTGAACGTGTGTGTGTGTGTGTGTGTGTGTGTGTGTGTGTGTGTGTGTGTGTGTGTGTGTGTGTGTGTGTGTGTGTGTGTGTGTGTGTGTGTGTGTGTGTGTGTGTGTGTGTGTGTGTGTGTGTGTGTGTGTGTGTGTGTGTGTGTGTGTCCCCACTATGAACATATTGTAATAATATGGTGATGTTTCAAGGGAGAATGTATAGGTTAAATATTTATCACTATAGTGTTTATGATGCTCTATGTATGTTTAATAGGACTCTGAGGTCGTGAAGTATAAATAGAAGGAATAGGGGTTTGTGTAACCCATATCTATGTGATCTATGGTTTATTTGAAGGAGCAATAATAAAAACATGTTTATGTGTGCTTGACATATTCATATGGTGCATAGTATAATTATTAATTTGTATCTTGGTCCTTTGGTAAGTTAGTATCTGGTATTCTTACTTTACATGAAAGTGTACTTTTAGTTTTTTATTTATTGTGTATACATTACTTGATTTTTTATGTAATGTATGTTTGGATATGGTAAATTTCAAAATGGTATGAGATATTTCAATTTAATGCAATTCATAATTTTTTAATAATGAGGTAATCATTGTATGCAATGAAAATAATAAATATCGACTATAATGATCATCTGGTAATGAAATGAGTAGTTTGGTTTTTGTCTCTAAATCTAAATTATCTATACAAATATCTTGGGTATCTATATGTATCTAGTTAGGTACCCATATTTGTTTTTTAAGTTTACTTTATCCGTGTGTCTCTTTATGAAGGACCCAATCAACCAATGCTTCTTAGGTGGGATCAGTGTGGGAGAGATCAGTCCTAGGAGATGGTTCACTAAGATAAGGACTTATAATAGTGGTCACCTTCTATAAATTTCATCTACAATGTGATCCTAAAAAGGAGTAGCATGGGATGTCTCAACCCTATTAAAATAGCCTCTAAAATAATTATGTGAAATAGTCTAGATATGTGTTTTTGAAATGTAGTAATTTCTCAGTCAACTAATTGTGTAAGCTTTTGATCAAGATAAAAATAGTCATTATATTGGTGCCCATTTATACCATGGTAAGTGAATAAGTGTTATCCTTTCACCTTTTTAAATTTGTGTAGTGGGTAATGATAATTAGAAGGAATTGTTATCATTTATTTATCCAATAGTGTGTGAAATATACAATGTGGTCTAACATGGTACTAATCAAACTAAAGAGGATGCAATTTGGTAGAGGTATATGGTCTAAATATGGGAAATACTCTATAAGCATTTTCTTCTCATTTTCTCAATACCTTTATCATTTTTTATTTTACATATGTTTTTGGTTTTACATAATGTGTTTGAATTAGTTCATAATCTTTTGTAACTTTTTGATTTGCCTTATAAACATGATTCTGATCATGCATAGTTTTTGGTGAAGAGATAGGTAACTTGGTTTGAGTATTATTTAGAGTTCATGCATATTTTTTCACTTCCCCATATAAGGTCTTGAATTAATCAAAGCTATTATGTAATTTCTTTATCTAATTTGATAAATAAGATGTATACTAAATATAAATTATATTTCCAAATTTGAGGGTGTATAATTTAAGGAATACAAATCATACTTAAATTGAATAACATAGTTTTGTATATAATCATTCTAGATTTTTTCAATACTTTAAAATGTTCCAATGATAATTTAGGTAACATATAATGATGAAAATTTGATATAACTACATATTCAAGTTTTTTGAAAGTTAATAATGAACCATTTTGAAGACTATAAAACCAATCAAGATACCCTTGGGTTAAGTTGAAATTAAAATCATTTAAGATCAAGCTTCCATTTTGGACCCAATTTTCATAGGAGTGTATATATTATCGTAAATGAATAATAGGATCCCCTTGGGTTAAGTTGCAATTAAAAGCATTTAAGATCTTCCATTTTGGACCCAATATTCATAGGAGTGTATATATTATTGTAAATGAATAATAGGATCACCTTTACCATCAAAAGAGGATAATTTAGACATAATAAAGTTTGAAGGATAAGGATGCTCAAGTACATCCTTAGCAATAGGTTGCTTTGCTAATGTATTCTACTTTAAAATAGCCTCATGAGAAGAAATTTGCAGCTAAGAGTGTTAAATTCTTATTGTAAATCTCCTATGGTATTCATAATAGATAACATACCAAAATAAGATTTTGTATCTTTGATAAGATTTTTAAAATACCATTCATATGAAACATAGTAATGATAGACTCTTTACCATCTTCTAATATAGGATCATTGCATGGTTTTGCAATATATAATAAAGTAACACCCATGTCTAAAGAGATAAGTATATATTTTTTAATAGCATGAAGGTTGATATCATTATAATTTCAAGGTGCAACATTTCTTTAAATTACATGACATACCATAGGAGAAGGACAAATAATTTCACTATTTTCACTAGAGTGTTCTAAAGAAAGAACAATATTTTTAACACTATCATTATTTTGGGAAGAAAACACACACCCATCCTTTTCAACATTTGGATCATGTGAAATAGAAGGAAAAAAATCAATTTTAGATTAATCTTGAGAATTTATACATGAAACATACTCATCATATTGAATTCTAACTAGGTTCTTATCTATTGCATCACCTTCCATTAAAGGAATCAATTTTACATTGTTAAGCCTTTTATTATTGGAAATAGAAGTAAGAGAAAGAGTCTCCTCATATTCACATTCAAGGTAATGCTTAAAACCATATAAAGACATTTTATTTTCAACATAACTAGTTAAGCTTGCATTTTCATTATTATTATTTTCAATATAATAGTTATAATGAATAATAGTGGATTTATAATGCTTTCGATATGTCATAAGATCCTCATATTCAATAAATTGATCATTAGGACATTAAATAAATAATCCTGAGGATGGGGCTTGAAAGGACCTTGACTAAGGACATCTATAATTATGCATCTAATCATAAAGAAAGAAAGCACAATGCCTAGAGAAACAAGATAAATAATCATGCTTTAAGCTATGCCCATACAATCATATCTAAAAAATAAATATAGGAATATAAATTAAACTTTTGAAGGAGGAGAAAACCCTAATATGCAAACTAGGGTTTTGGTTCAAAAATAGAGGTTAGGTTCACCAAATGTTTAACCTAAATTATATCTAGGGTCCTACTAGGGTAGATAGTGTTAATAATATAGAATGATAATGCATAAGGGTGATAATCATATCTATAGCAATTTAATTGGGTTTTATACTTAGATATAAATATATACTAAATTTATTAAACTAGGATAAGCTAAAAATAGTAAGTACAACTATGTTAGATATAGAATGATAAATAAGTAATATACTAAGCTTATTATGATGTTAATTCAGTTCTAGATATGAAAAAAGTAGGAAGAATACTATAAGATGATTATAGAACAACCATCAGATTCTATATTGAGTGCCTTTAGAGCCACAAACACTAACAACAAACTTGCATGGTTACATTGACAGTACTATCTAAACCTGATGTAAGTATCATGTACAGAATACCTATTGTAAAAAGATATGACCACCAAGATGATTTTGGGTTTGAGTTCACCTTTACTCTGGTGCATTCATATCTAGGCAATTAACTATCAATCCTCATGAATTTTTAAAACACTAATTCTTCAAATTCATAGTGAGCTCAAGGGAGAATGGGTTAGTGGGCACACAGTGTCAAGCTGACCCCAAATACCCCTCTATAAATTAGATCTACCTACATATTTAATTATTTTAAGAGGAACTGAAATTGATGTAGTTATCCCCTATGTGTTGGCTTATGTGTGAAACATGCAATATGTGCAAAGCAAGTACAACAATGACCTAGTTTGTAACTTAGAAAATTAGGTTCTTAAGCTGCTCCTTTAGTAGTTTAGACTTGTATATGTTTTATTCCTATGATTAAAATGAGAATAAGAGAAAATAGAAAATATTTTATTTATTGAATTCATTATTGAATGTTTTTGATAGGTTGATTTAGTCTTTGTTAGGTGAGGAATGAATGAGGTATGATCTTGTATTTATATCAATCCCTTTGGATAAATAACTCATAATAAAGCACTTAGGTATACCATTAGGATAAATTTAATTTACAAATTAGATGAATTAAGGGTAGTGGACACTTGAATAATGGTAGGACACTAGTATCAATATAGGTGTATGTCCTAGATACTAGTATCCAAAGAGCAAGAAAATAGGTACAAACTCAAAACTTGCAGAGGTAGAAGATAAGTAGGTTTTGAGCATTCTAGGCAAGATATAAGGTCTAGGTCATCAACATAATATTATCCATAATAATAAATAGGCCAAATGGTATAAGATAGAGGCAATGCAATACTTTGAAAAATAGGAAAGGTTTAGAACTAAGAGGAATAACCAAGGTTTGTGTTTGCCAAGTGTACAAAACTAAGGTGCTATATAATCCATAAAATAATGTCTATAAAAACATTTCCCATACATTATAAAGTAATAATAAATGAGGGTTAAAATAATATGCCCCAATATGACTAACATATAAATAATGGATCATAATAATAGTATTACCCATAATGTGGATGAAATATAAGCAATATAAACATAGATGTGTCATTGTCCTGATGGAAAATATATAATCAATGAAGCATAATAGTATACCAACCAAATAGATGCATGGTATAAACCATGGAAACATAGGAAATAATAATATATAGAAAATCAAGAGATAAAGTGCATGCAATGGATCATGGCACCAATTATTATAAAAAAAGGTAAATAAAGAAATAAATATTAGCATACTAAGCACACAACAATCATACCACACTCAAATTATATAGATAAAATAATAATACACATATAGACTACAATTTAAATAATACCAAACAGAGTAAAAAAAAGTCAAGTAATGTCACACAAAGAAAATAAGAGCAATCCACTAACTACTATGTGTAAACAATATATAACTAAAGCATCCACTATGTGTAAGAAAACAAAGACACCAATTAGTAAGCAATGTATAAAACACATCAATTAGTGTATATTAAATCTCAAATACTTAAAATAAAAGATATCAAGATATATGCTAGTCTAGGCATATAATCAAATAGAAATCTCAATGTGATAAAGGAGTCAAGGAAATATATAGCCTAAGCATTATTGTACAACATAAAGATGTCCAAAATATGGGAATAAGGATGCCCCCAATGTAGTGGTGAATCCATAATCATATGCATAACATATATGTCCTACATCTAATTAAATAATATTATTAGTAACACGTGTGTAAAAAATATCTATATAACCTCTAGTAATAGGTATATAATCATGATATGCTAAAATATGTAACTATGTAACAGAAAAAGATAAAGGTAGAAAAAAAATTGAATTTTCTTAGGTAACCTAAAAAAAACAAATAAATTCAAACAAGGAGGAAGACAATCCAAGGGGAGGAAAATAAAAGAAGTAAGAAAGGTTGGATCCCTACTAACATACAACTTCCCTCAAACCTATACATAATTAGAATAAGCAGCCTTAATATGTATTGTGTTATGACATGTAAGCTTTTGTTGGATTTTAGGATGGGAGAAAACACTCAAAGGCAAAGAAGGATGTGAAGCAAAGAAACAACACAATCAAACATGGGAAGAGTACTAAATAAATATAAAGTATTGAAACATTAATGCTTAACTGATGTTAATAAGTACCCTTAAATTTTTAAAATGGTTACTAAATAAAATAACTATATTTTATTTATTAACATGAGGTGAGGTAATATCATGTGAATAAATTAAATATATTTATTATTGTTGTTGGGTTCCTTGGGTAAAATTTGGACCCATTGGTTGCAATGGTCCACTTCAACACCCAAATATAAAAAGGATTTTAGCCCTTTGGTAATTTACCATTGTGTGATAATTTGATTATCATGACATTGTGATATTTAGTATGTGGAAAATATCATTGTGAAGATTATTCAAAGGAGAAGTGATAAGACAAAGGATCATGTATTGGGTGAAGTTTCTCAATTATATTAAATATATCAACCCATGGTTTTTTACCTCTTTGAGGCTTTCCACATTAAATATTATGTGAACACTGATATATGTCCTTACTACTTGATTACATATCTATATCTTCTATGTTGTGTTCATATGACATATACTTCCATATTCTTTCATGGTATAAGAGCTTGGAGATGGTGTAGTTTATTGGTAAGATATTATGTGAGGATACAGAGCCATGTGCAATGTAAAATCAATTTAATTTCAGTCTTGTATGGCCTTGGGATGGCCATTGGAGGCATATCATGTGGTTTAAAATATTTTTTGGTTCATTATTTGCACTACGGAGGCCTATATTTCATTTTTTTATCATCTAAAACTCAAAAAGGCATCCAAAGACATAAAACATCATATTTTTAGCCTAAAAAATTAGTTTGGATGCCATTATTGGATGTTTTATGGTGCCCCTACCCAAAAATCTTTATAAAAAGTCATTTTCAAGGTTTTTAGAGGCTATTTTTTGGTGTTAAACACTAGATTTTCAACTAAATTACAAGATAAAACATATGTCTGACCTCTTGAGGCATCATAAGCTTCATTTAAATTTTATTATTAGCCACCTAGGTACCACAGTATGACTCTCTTGGCTGTAAAATTTAATTTTTGACTCAAAAATCAGATTTTGAATGCAATTTGTTGATCATACGATTGTTTGAAGGTTATCTAGCAAGTTTGAGGGTCTAGTTTGGTCTCTTTGCTCTTGTCTTCTCATCGTTATTTCCACCTGTGTGCCATGGCTACTACAAGAGAATACAAAGGTAATTAAATAGCTTTAGAACTTTATTTAATAAATACTTTATTTATTAATTATATAATTCCATGTAAGTTCAAGTGTCCTCCACTTTAAATTAAGCCTCTTTTACCTTAAAAAACATGCAAATTGTTTTTACATACATGTAATCTTTTTGACTTTCAATTTTTTTAAATAAAATTCAAGTAAATAAGCTTTAAAATCAATATCTTACATGTATCATTTCAAAACTTTAGTTTAGAAGAGTTGGTAGTATTATTTTTGCTAAAAACTTCCAAAATGGGAGGTTTAGTGTTCAAAACACGCTATCTTTTTTTTGCTCAAATTTATTTAGCTAATTTCCTTTTTTAAAATAGTTAATTTGAATTTATTTTTGACTTGCATGTTCTTGTTCATGTTAAAAACCCTAGGTTAACTTTGACATTTTTGACACTTGACTTAGACAATCCTTTTTTTGAACATGGTCATGTGACTAATCATTTTCTAGGTTATGGAAAATTTTAGATGCATTAGTGTGGTCTATTTATTGATTTGAAGCCACCTTATATATTTTTTACATTAAAATTAATTATAGTGTTTATATAGTTATTTTTTGGTGTGACAATTATAATAATTAAATGTAATCTTTTGAAAATTTATCAAATAATTTTGCATATATTTAAATAATTATTGTTTGTTTACAATAAAAATTTTATTTATTATCAAATAGATTACAAAAACACATTAATTTTTTTTTTTGTTTTTATATCTTTTCTATTGTTGTAGCATTAATTTTAAAAGGAAGTAATGGCTTCTCCTAGTTTTATGCCACACAAACCTCAAATGCTTAATGGATCTAACTATAATATTTGGAAAAATTGCATTAAAATTGAGATTATGGCTCATAAATTGTAGAATATTGTGGTTGGCTCTAAAAAACCCTTATCAAGGAGAATGTGTCTCGACTGAGCTTTCCATTGTAGTTTAATAAAAATCACAAGAAGCTATATCAAATATTTTATAGAGTGTTAAGCATGAATACCTATTGTATATAGACAAACAGGATTCTTCGAGTCATACATAGAAACTCTTTGAGTCTATGCACAAGGGCACTCGTATCTCTAAGATAATTAAGTTTATTCTTGAACTACTAACTACACCTATGAGAGTTTATGAAAAAGTTGTTAATTTTATTATAAACATTAAAAACATTAAATCTCAGCTAGATGGATGTAATTGTAATTTAATTTAAAATCAATTGTTGTATTTCATTATTTAATTAAATATTCTTGACAAAAATTGTAATTTTATTTCAGTTCTTAATTCAAAATACTAAATAGGGTAAGATATCTCTGACCTTACTACCCTTTCTGCTCTTCTTATTCAATTAGAACAAGTGATGTCAAATTTTGATTTTAAAGATAATTCCACTTAGGCACTTCTCATACTTAATTATATTTATTAAAATAATAGAAACCATAAATCTAACACACTCTACCAATGGCAAAAATAGGAATAATAAATCTTGTAATAATAATCATAAAGTTAAGTTTAATAAGAATTTTAATCTCTATGGTATACTTGGTTATATAAAGGAATATTATAAAAATAAAAATAGATCTAATAATAAAACCTATAAAAATAATAAAGTGAAGAAAGGTTCTAGAATCATTAGATGATTCAAAACTATAATCAAAACAATAAATAGGAACAAAATTGTAATATTATTACTTTATATGTTATCTTGTTTACTTATAGTGAAAATAAGTGGATTTTAGATAGTAGTGCATCATATCATATTAATTTGTTTTTGAATAATATATCTAACACTAGAGATATATCTAAGAAAATTATTTACATGATAATTTATTTTTAGAAGCTACTAAGCAATGAAAAACAAAATTTACAAATGTTGTTATAAAATATGTTTTCTATGTTCCTAAATTTAATCAAAATATATTATCATGTTCTCATCTTAAAAATGATAATTTCATAGTAAATTTTATTAAGTATAAATTGTATATTAGAAATCAATTTGGTTATTTCATTGCTATAATAATTCAACATAATGGTTTATACATATTTTCTACTTCTTATGCATGTTGTCATTCATCACAAAGTATGAATGAATCTTAGTTGTGGTGGGAAATATTAGGACATGTTAATTTTATAAGTTTATATGATGTGTCTTCTCATGATGTGGTTTTTTGTCTTCTTTCTATTTATTTTCATCATAAAACTTGTGAAGATTGTGTATGTGGTAAGCAATATAATAATCCCTTTCACAATAATCATGATGTGAATTCCTTCCATCTTTTAGAACTTATTCATGGTGATGTTACAATACCCCTTAAAGTTGTATCTCTTATTTTTTATTTATATGTTTTTAGTTTTATTGATGATCATACTGTAATTATTTGGCCATATTTTATAAAGAATAAATATGAAGTATTATCTAAACTTAAAAATTTTAAAGTTGTTGAAAATGTTTCTAAAATTTCTATTCAGAGATTAAGATAAGATAATAGTAGTGAATATATTAGTAAATAATTTGATTCCTTTTACATTAGTTTTGGTATTCAAAGAAAGTTAATATATCTTTAATACCTACAGCTAAATTGTATTATTGAAAGGCAAAACCATACCATTATTGAAATGGATAGAACATTATTACATTTTATAAATATTCCCAAATTTTTATGGGTCGAAGTCGTGAATATTATTGTGAATATTTTAAATAGGGTTCTAACTAAAGCTTTGCATATTTATACTCCTTTATAAAAATGGTCTATTAAGAAACTCAGTGTGACTCATCTTAGGATCTTTGGTAGTCTTGATCATATCATTATTCCTAAACCTAAAATAAGGAAACTTGAACCCACCTCTTATTCTTTTTAGGTTATGGAGGTAAACCTAAATAATTAAGAGTGTATGATTTGTCTAAAAGTTAAATCATTGAGAATAGGAATGTTATGATCCTTAAAAAATATTTTTGTGATCCCTATATGGAACCCCCTCAATATTATTTATTTAATGAACATGACTCTCATGTTATTCCTTATAAAGAAACATATGCCCTAAAGGAAGTTGATCAAAGTATGGATAACTTAAAGTTTGAGGAACCTTATAAATTTAATGTTCAATATAGAAGACATAAATGAGATGAATCTCTAATTCAGACATATAATCTTGATACTCTTAATAAATTCATTATAAGTCAACATTATTATCATGCTTTAACGACTATGTTTGAGTGTGAACTTTAAACTTTTGAGAAAAATATTCAAGATGATAGATGCAAAGTTGTTAAGAAAACTGATTATAATGCCTTAATTAAAAATAAGACTTGGGATCTTGTCCCACCTTCACCTAAACGATATATTTATGGTTGTATTTAGTTCTATAAAATCAAATATAATTTAATTGATGAAATTGGCAAATGTAAAGCAAGATTAATTGCTCGTGGTTTAACACAAAAACCTAATATTGACTATGTTGAAACATTTACTCATATAACAAAAATGGGAACTACTATATTATTTATTTCTCTTATAGCACAAAATAGTTGGATTATACACCAAATGTGTATCAAAAATACCTTCCTAAATGGTGATTTAGAAGAAGAAATCTATATGACTTAGTCTAAACATTTCATTGACTCTAACAAAGAACATTATGTTTGTAAGTTAAAGAAATCACTTTATGGTTTAAAACAATTTCCTCAAGCTTGGTATTCTGAAATCACTAATTATTTTTAAAAAATAGGTTTTTTAACTATTATTTTGATAATTATCTATTTTTTAAAGTTTAAAATGGTCATTTTATCTTAATTATAATATATGTTGATGACCTTCTTATTACTTTATGATCTAATTAGTTTAATTCTCAAATATAATGATAAACTAAGTCAAATGTTTGAAATAATTGATCAATACATTACTCATTATTCTTAAAGAATGCATATATTTCAAGATAAAATTTTAATTTTTGTATCACAATCTCACTATACACATAATCTTCTTGTTAAGTTTAATATGCTTGATAGTAAGCCTATCTACTCCTATTAAAGTTGGTGTTAAGATTGATCTAAAACCTTTGTGTGATAAAGTTAAAACCACTCTTTATAGACTACTTGTTGGTAATTTGATTTATATAACCATTACTAATTTAAATATTTTCTGTGATATAGGTGTTTCTTCTAGATACATGTAGGATCCATACGTTAATCATTGAAAATTAATAAATTTAATGCTTTGATATATCAAAGGAACTGTAAATTTTAATTTATTTTATTCTTTTTTTGATAATATTAATTTATATAGTTATTATGATGTTGATCATGTTGGTGATACTATAGATCACAAATCTACTTTTGGATATGCTTTTAAGTTTGGTGCAAGTGTTGTCACTTAGAATAGAAAAAAAAAACCTACTATGTCTATCTCTTCTAGAGAAGCAGAGTATATAAGTGTTATGAAAGTTGTTAAAGAAGAAATGTGGATGTGAAGGTTTTTATAGTAACTCTATTTGGTTGTTTCTCATAATACCACATTTCTTTTTGATAATCAAAGTTGTATATCTTTGACAAAAAATCTAGTGTAACACCAAAGAGATAATCATATTTAAGTCTGTGTGTATTTTATCAGAGAGAAAGTCCTTAATGGTGATATTGATATGCAATTTTGTCCTAGGATTAAAAAGGGGTAGATATCTTCACAAAACCACTTGGTGTTACTAAGTTTCATCAGTTTTATATAATGATGGGTCTCTCAAAGTTTCTATTGAAGGTGAGTGTGTATGACAATGTCTCTTCCTAATAGCCATGTTTTTCTTTATTTTTATCTATACTTAATCTCATTGTAAAGCATTGTAATAAGTCAATGTATGTGATATTGATAAAATTCATATTTTTTTAGTTCACAATGTACCCAATGCTTATAAGCATATTTTGTAATGGATATCTTTATGTTATAAAAATCTCCAAAAAATCATTGGTTGATTATTCATGAGAAACTATGAGATGTAGTCTCATGATCATTCTAGGATAAACTTACTTTAAGCAGTTTATGAATTATAATTTATTTTATTTCAAAAGGTGTTATTGGCATGATGAGTATTTTTAAATACTTCAAATTTTACATGCCTCCTAAAGTCATTATAGTTGGTTCATGGAGTATGATTCTTTTATTAAGGTGACTATGACATGTATCCCCATTTAAACATTAAGGAGGAGTGTTGGAACATTAATGCTTAAGTGGTGATAATAAGCACCATTAATATATTACAATGGTTAAATAAATAAAATAAATATATTTTATTTATTAACATGAGTTAATCATGTGTAAATAACTTAAATATATTTATTACAGTTGTGGGGTTCCTCTAGAAGAAGTTAGACCCTATTTTATTATTTTTAGAATAATGGAATTTTATTCTTAATTAAATAAATGGGTCTGAGTAGGGTAAATTAGTAAATAATATGAAATAATTAATCCATTGGTTTGTGTAAAAAATATTGTATTTTTACTTTTTCTAAAAATATTAATAATAGAGAGAAAATCAAACTTAGTTGAAAAATGATTGAAACAGATGTTGTAGGGTCTAGAAATTTTTGTGTAGGCTTGGGAGACTATCATAGATAAGATCTTGGAGTTCATTTATATGTTGGATAGGAGCACTAAAAGTGGAAAACCTAACTGTTTGATGTTATAGTCTTTTTTTGTCACTATTGTCTAGGTGATCTAAATTTTTTGGGTTCTTCTTGGTAGGTCTGTGTTATCATGCTAGTGAAATATCAAAGCCCAGAAGTCTATGAAGCTCATTGTGAATATGTTTTAATCTTAAAATCCCTAGTATCTCTTTATTCTTGAACTTGAATGATAACTTTGTAAAGAGAGAAAAAGGGTTAGTGTGTAAAGGATATACTAGACGTACTTCATACCTCATGTGTGGGTACACTACCCACATACCAATACTTTGAGGAGGGATCAAGCTAATGTAGTTTTCTCATTACAGTTCTTGGTGAAATTATGTATGAAAATGCAACTAGATGCAAAACTAGGTGTATTTGAGATGTTTAGGGGTTGGTGTAAGGGTTGAAATAAGCTTAAAATAATATTAGAAGGTTGTATGCAAAGAATAAGGAAAAGTGATTGAATGTACTTGTTTGTATTCTTGCTTCTCTCTTGTAAATGAGTGCCAACCCTTATAAATTGAATTTGAATGGACTTTTATAGGTAAATTAATTATCATGGGTTAAAATAATATGCATTAGGACAACATAAATTAGGATAAGGATCTGAGAGAAAATGATTGTTAGAACTTATTTTTCACTTGGACAATAACACCAAAAATAGGACACCTTAGGTTTCAACGCTATTATCCAAGTTGGCCACTATTTTCCAAAGGGAATGAGACTTAGGGGGATGGATTTGGGCCTAAAAGAGTTGCCTGGGTCTATAAGGGTTAAGTCCAAAATGTTATGGATGACTGGGAATTAGTGAAATAAAAGCCTAAAAGGGTTATGCAAGCAAGTAAAAGGAACTATGGATTATTGTATTTAGCCATACTCAAGTAACCAAATTTTTATTTTATATGACTACATTTACCCCCACCTTTATTCTAGTGATGTAGAAAAGTGAAATACTAGGATAAAATAAAAAATAGAAAGCGTACCTGAACTTATCTACAAAGGTGAAGCCCATGAAGCTTGTGTGATGCTAAGTAGTGTTGGATAGTTCATAGAGAGCACATTGTGCAAGTGTGAATTAGGTACACAAACCAATATAAAACCTATTATGATCTTGATTAAGGATGAGTAATGTTAGATTATGTTGGATGATTGTGTACCAAAAGTTATATCATGAATGAAGCTAAATGCTCAATTCCCCAAAAAATGGCTCAAAAATATAAAGGTTGGCCCTTTGGCTCCATCATCACCTACTGAGTGAAGTTATATGATCATGCATGTGATAATCAATGTTTGGACTATGTGTCCAATCCCTTTGAATAGGTGGCTCAAAAATACAAAGGCTAGCTAGACCTTTGCTCCATCATTACCCTATGAAGTGAAGCTATGAATTGATATAGGTATAGAATAGATTTCATATGAGATGGATCATGGAGACCATAGATGTTTTCAAAATCTAATAATATGGCATGGATATCTAAATGTATACTAGAAACTAGACCACTCTTGGCCATTCTAAAAGATGAAGATCAGGCGTGTATGAAAGCCACACAAAACTGATGCACTAGGCTTATGTAAAAGCTAACTCAGAAACTCAAGTACTCAAGAAGTTAAACCTTTATAAAATTTCAACTTTAAAAAAAATGCCAACCACCTACAGATGGAGTAAGACATGCAACTACTAAGAATGCCTGGGTAATAAACTAAACTCAAAAATAAAAGAAGACCAATGTTCCATGCACATTGCCCCCAATCACTGGTGTCTAGAACATGGATTTTGATATGGAAGTTATGTGAACTACCTAATCTAAAACTAGAAGTGAGAGCCATCATGTTGTGCATGATACCCCCTATATCTAGATTCCTAAAGAAAACTATATTGAAACTATTAATTCTAATTGATCTAGATGTGCAAAAATTATAGCTGAGCTAAACTTTCTGCATGTTAATAGAAAACTTGGGTGTTCTTCTACTTGGAAAAGAGTGCCAAAATGATAACACCCTTGTGTTTGGTGTTGATCTCTATTTTTGGCATTGTTTTCCTATGCTAAAACTAGTTGTTGATGTGGAATTGTCACTAGTTTTTTATTCTATATTGACTGGTTTGACCTTTGGATTCTAAATTGGGTAATCTAAATGTTGATGTTTTGACTATAGGAAGGTTTGATCTCTATGATAAAACCCCTATTTATTGCCCCCTCTTTTGAGGGTAGAAATGATTGAACCTATAATGACTTCCCTCAGAAGAAAAGGGTAGAAATGATATAGCAATGATATTTGACAAGATATCTCTAGATATAGCAATATTTATATTGAGAGATTGTTATATCAATAGGGGAATGCCTAGATAGATATAACAATGTAAAAGCATGTGAAATATACTGAACTGGAACTAAAAATGTTAGATGTTAGTTGTTATTTTTTATTTTTCAAGGAGATATGGAGCATGATGTTCATCATGGCATCTTAAAAAGTAAGGTAAATGCCTGATATGGATCATGGCATTTCAAAAAAGGATAAGAAATAAATAAAAAAGCATACAAAGCAAGAAAAAAGAAACATACAAGGTTGGCCAATGGGCCACACATACAAAGGACATGGGCACATGTCACTTAAACTGGAAAGCAATCATACAAAGCATGTTAAAATGCCACATACACATATAATTTAAAACAAACAAAGATTGGCGTGATTGCTACAAGCACATAGAATATTAAAAGCAAGGTACATTGGCAAATTTATAAAGGTACACACACATAAATAGAAGCAAAGGATATTTGCAAATGTCCTAAGGCACATATAGGAGATATGTAGGAACTAGAAATGCAATATAACAAGCTATGCTAAGCAAGAAGAGAAAGCATGTAATAACTAGAAAGATAAAATCACATATAACTAATCAAATCAAGATTGAAACTATGTAATACATGTTTAGTACAAGACTAGGTATATGCTAAGAGATACACAATTGCTAGATCCTAGTGAAATGTCAATATAGTAATCTATGTAATCTAGTAAGTAATGTACATCAACATGATAACTTGGAGTGTGTATTATAAGAATGACATAACCTAGATGGTGTAGTCATGTAGAAGATGCCCCCAATGTGTATGTTTATCTATGTGTGTCTCAATTATAGAAGTAAGATGCCCCCTAAATGGGTAGAGTGAACCAATCAAGGATCTGGATGTCACTGCACACACTCATAGAAGATCAAGTGAAGCATGGTAATGTAGATAAATCGACATACAATATCATGAAACAAAAAATGTGAGTCTTGGCATAGTAGTAGAAGTTTAAAGCATGGATGATGCATATAATTGAAATATTTTTGGTTTTTTGACATTTTTGAATGTTTTTGAATTTTTTAAATGCTATATTATTTTTGTATTTTGAAATATTAGAGCTATGTACAATCAAGTAGGAGAGATTATTTACAAGAAATTGAAAAGGAACTATGTATAATCAATCAAAAGGAAGCTATGTACAAGTAATAATATGAATAAATGATACTAACTAATGAGTCTTATGGGAGACTCCCTATCATGTTGTCTTGTATCAAGAAGAAGGATCATGCATGATCATGAAGCATGATGGAAATGTTGAGACTATGGCTTTGAAAGTTATATATGTTGTAAATTATCTAAAATCTCTATAGTGGAAACCAACTGTTGGGTCCCCATATAACTTTGAGAAGTGGATGTAACTATAGGGCTCTTAGGGACCCATCTGTTAGTAGGAGAAACTCTCTAAACATCTGCTCTATGTGTAGATGCATGATATCTCAGTGACACTATCTTGGGTGTGAATATGGTAGTTGAAATATATCTAGATTATTAAAGTTATGTAGGTGTATTAACTCTTTATGCTAGTGATGAAGGTCTCAATTGTGGTTGAATCTGGACTAGAGGAAGAACTGTAAAAGGTGGAGCTGAAAGTAGATTAGAAGGGGTGCTAACCTGAGTGATAAATCTATAACCATGGGTGTAAAAAACCTACCTATCTTCATAAGCTTGGGTAATATCATGTACCACATAATATACTATAGGCATAGAGCTGAGAGTAGGTGTGGGATAAAATATAGATGAACCAAGTTTGAAGAGAGGAGGGATAGATATAACCACAAGTGTTTGCTTGTGTCTAGTAGTGATAGGGAGATACATAAAATTAGCTAAAGATTTAGATACATCTAAGTAGAAACCATGTATATAAATATGTTTATAAAGAACATTCCACATTATAAATAACAAATAAGGGATAGAGATCATGGAATTCTGCATTAATGCGTAGAAAACTTTGACTTGACTCGTGATATTTCTAATATGCTTTGCAAGATAGTCTTGAAAAATTTTCCTCGTGAGAGAGATAAATAATGTAATAGAGAGCATGACATTGTGCATGAACACATTTAGAATTTTGATATGTGATATGACATTTCTAATGTGTTTATCATGATAAACTTGAAACATTTTTTGCATGAGAGATAGAGAGAAAGTGATAGAAAGCATGAATTTGTGCATGAATGTATAAGAAACTTTGTCATGTGCTATGACATTTGTAATGTGTTTAGGATGATAAGATTGAAAAAAATTCCACATAAGGAATAGAAATCAAAGGATAGAGAACATGAATTTTGCATAAAGACATAAACTTTTGATATGTAACGTAACATTTTGAATGCATTTAGCAAAATGGAGTTCGTAATTATTTTGTAAGAGAAAAAGAGAATATGCAAAAATAATTTTGAAGTCTTGTGCATTTTTTGCAATGAATTTTTTAATATTATCCCATATAATGAAACATAAACATGAAATGCAAAGGATGAACCTTTATACTAACATATGATAGACTTCATCATTCATATACATGATAGGGCCCATTATGGTTTCTTTATTATTTACAAGAGATGTAAGAAAAGTTTGTACATAAGTGAGAATCATGTTTGCAATTTTATTATAGATGTAAGGTGATACCTCAAGAAGCCAATAGGTGCTAGTAAATGCAACTAGATATTTTTTAAAAATATTTGTGCAAAATACTATGAATTTTTGAGCTAAGTATGCAACATAAAATTTAGAAAATGGTTAAAAAATTAGCGGAAAATAATTGGGAGCTAGTTGATGCAACTATGGTGTTTGACTGAATTTTTTGTTAAACTAGTATGATAATTTTAAAATTTTGATATGAATTTATGTAGAATTTTTCTTAAAAAATTTAGGAAAAAATAGAAAATATTTCTAAAATTAGAAATATATTTTTCCTAATGTTTGGAATGTATTTGTATGCAAAAAGGACCTAATATGTGAAAACTAGGGTTTTAACAAAATATATGATAATTTTTAAATTAATTTATAGATTTATAATTTTTAAATATAGGAAAAATTTGGAAATTATGGGAAAAAATTAGAAATAATTTACCCTAGTGTTTCTAGGGTTTTTGTGTGAAAATTTGAAGTAAGTCGGGTTCACCAAATGTTTTTATATTTATTAGAATAATGGAGCCTTATTTCTAATTAAATAAATGGGTCTAAGTAGGGTAAGTAAATAAATAATGTGAAATAATTAATCCACTAATTTGTGTAAATAGATTTTATTTTTACCTTTTCTAAAAATAATAATAATAGCGAGAAATTCAAACTTAGCTGGAAACTGACTAAGATGGATGTTGCCGGGTCTAGAAATTTCTATGCAAGCTTGGGAGACTATCATAAATAATATCCTAGAATTCATTTATAGATTAGATAGGAGCATAAAAAGTGGGACACCCTATTCTTTGGTGTTATAGTCCTTTTCTATCATGATTGGCTAGATGATCTGAGTTTTCTAGGTTCTGCTCAGTAGGTCTATGTTATCCTATCAATGAAATATTGAATCCTGGAAGTTTATGAAGCTCATTGTGCATCTATTTTAATCTTCAAATCCTTGGGAGAAATTTATGCTTGAACTTTAATAGAAATTTAGGAAAGAGAGAGAAAGGGTTAGTGTGTAAAGGATACATTAGATGCACTTCACACCTCGTGTGTGGACACACTGCCTACAAACCAATACTCCGAGGAGGGATCAAGATAATGTAGTTTTCCCATTGAAGTGTTTGGTGAAATTGTGTATGAAAATGCAACTATATGAAAAAATAGGTGTATTTCAGATGGCTAAGGGCTGGTGTAAGGGTTTGAATAAGCTTGGAATAATATTGGAGGCTATATGTAGAGAATAGGTAAAAGTGCTTGAATGTACTTGATTGTATTCTTGCTTCTCTCTTGTCAATAAGTGCCAACCCTTCTAAATGGACTTTAAATATCCTTTGACAGGGAAATTAATGATTGTGGATTAAATGAATTTACATTAGTCCAACATGAATTAGGATAAGGATTTGGGAGAAAATGACCATTAGAACCTATTTTGTACTTGGACAATAGTGTTAGAAATAGGACACCCTAGGTTTCAGTGCTCATGTCCAAGTTGGGCACTATTATACAGAGGTGATGAAACTTAGGGGGATGGATCTGGGCCTAAAATAACTACCTAGGTTTGTAAGGGTTAAGTCTAGAAGATTGTAGATGATTGGGAATCAGTGAAAGAAAAGCCTAAAAGGGTTGTGCAATCAAGTGGGAGGACCTATGGATTAGATGTCTTTAGCCATACTCAAGTAACCAAATTTCTCATTTTATATGAGTACATACCCATTGGTTACAATGATACACTTCAACTCCCCAATATAAAAAGGTTTTTATCCCTTTGGTGATTTATTATTATGTGATAATTTTATTATCATGACATTATGATATTTGGTATGTGGCAAAATATCATTGTGAAGATTGTTTAGATAATAAGTGAGAAAATGAAATATTATATATTGGGTTAATTTTTTTAATTATATTTAATGTATGAACCTATGGGTTTTTACCTCTTTGAGGTTTTTTATGTTAAATATTCTATCAATATTGATCAATGTCTTTGATAATTACATCTCTATATATTCTATGTTGTGATCATATTGCATATACTTCCATATTCTTTCATGGTATAATAGCATATAGATGGTTTAGTTGATTAGCAAGATACTATGTGAGGATCCAAATGTTTAGCATGGTTATCAATGTTAGGTTGTCATTGATGTCAAAGACAGCATGAGATACTAGTGCATTAATGATAAAAAAAGGTTGTGTTTGATAGCTTGATGGTGTGGTCATGTAGAAGAGACCCTATGAGGTGTTATGAGTTCTTGGAGTGCTTATATAAGTGAAAGGAATTCATTAGAGTAGTCATATATGTGTTTAGGTTCAAGTAGTCATCTTGATAGGCAAGGTTGAGTAATCAGTTTGATGACATCATATTTCACACATGTGAAAGTTGTAAGAGTAGTTTTATACATGGATGGATTATTCTATAAAAGGTGATCATGTGGTTCAAATTTTAGGTCATAAGGTTGATCATAGCAAAAGTTATTAAGGTGAAAATTTAGCATTCTAGGTAAATTATAGTGGTTCCAATACTTAGCCAAATTTGCATTATCAAAGATCTATGGTGAGCATTTAATCAGGTGATGAAGATCTATGGTGAGAAATTAATCTGAATAGATAAGGATATAATGGAGTGTATGATCTTATTATATAGATATCAATGACACATATGAAGTCAATTTGTAAAAGGTTCCTAAGATTACACATGCTAGTGACATGTGTCAATCATAATGATTTGATATAAGATCAATGGCATGAAGGTATTCATACATATGGAGACCAATGGTGCAGTTTGAGTCAAATAGTCAATGTGCTAAAAAGGCATGTGAGGGTGCCATGTAACTTACTCATAAAAGCACATATCAATGGTCAATGTTGAGTGTTAAAGAGTCAAAGTTATAATACTTATAAGGAGATCGACATAGTGTTCCCTAAAAGATAGATCAATTAAAGAGTGTTTTGGTTGATGTATTCATTTGAAGATGTGTTAGAGGTTATACAGAGTGTAACCATGTATTTGAAAGTGTTCTTGTGTTCTTATTTTACTCAATAAATTAATAAAGATTTAATAGGTCTTCATGAGACCTATAAGGGCTATTTAGGCCTAACTAAAAGGTGTAGTTGCTTAAGTGTGACCCATGGATGCTATGGCTAACCTGTGAGGATGGTATTGAGCTATGTGTTAGCATAATATAAGTCTTAAGGTTTAAGTCAAGTCTTATGACTAATCAATAAGATAATAATCATGAAGACTCTATAAAGAGTGAAAGTTAAGGTAATGGTTTTTGAGACTTGAAGAGAATGTGTTGAGACAGTAGAAGATATAGATGAAGGAAAGAGATCAAAGGTAGTGTGCTTAGTGGATGGATTAAAGTATAGACCAAATTTAGGATGAGAAAAGAATCCTAGAGTGATCTAAAAGGGGTGTTTGGATGAATTACTTGTATGAGCATGTTTGAGTGTGTGAAGAGTTGAAAGAGAGGTGTTATACATTGTTTCTCTAATCAAATTGAAATGTAATCAGAGTTTAGGAGTTGTTAATTTCATAGGTGTTGTGTGGGTGCTCAAGAGATAGAATAAGTGGGTGCTTGTTCACACTTAGAGTTGGGTGTTCTTTATGATTTAGGTTCTTTACTAAAAGGTATCATGTTTACAATCATATTATATGACAAGTAGTCCATGTGTTTGCAAGATTGAGAGTGGGTTTTATTTCCCAAGAGTGTTTCCCATGTAGATCTTGTGTTATGTGTGTGGTCTTGCATCATCTTTCTTATTTATTATTATGAACATCTTGTATACTTTATGAAATCTTTCAGTGATTGATTAAGATTTTGAAAGGATTATAATTGAAGTTTGAAATATTTTGTATCACCAATTCACCGCGCTCTTAGTGATTGTACCTCCAATAATTAGTATTAGATTAGGACCTTCATTGCAAGTTTAACCACTTAAAGGTGATTATAAGGTACAATATGACAAGTCAATAGAAGCAAGGTTTATTTACAAAATAAGCACCATTGTTTAAAGGGTCAAATTATGATTTTTAGAGTGCAAGGATGAGGACATACATCATGTCTCTAGGATTTTATACTTAGCAATCTATCTTAGATGGTTATACTACACTAGCTACTCCAAATAGTGTTTCTAACAAGAAGTTGAGTGAGAATAATTCTAAATCTATGATTGATATCATTTATTTTGTATCCAAGGTTGAGATCACCAAAATGATCCATTGCAAGTCTACCAAGGAAATTTGGGACAAATTATAAACTATCAATGAAGGAGACTCAAAAGTAAAATTGGATAAATTCTAGACCTACCAAAGGCAATTTAAAGGTCTCAAAATGAAGGAAGAAGATACTATAGCATCCTATCTTCTAATGGTTAATAAGGAATTAAACATGATCAGAGATCTTAGAGAGGTGATTGATGAAGCTACTATAGTACAAAAGGTATTGAGGACTCTTACACTCAAGTTTGATTCAAAAGTTTATACGGTAGAAGAAAGTCATGATCTCACTCAGTTGAAGATGAATGAATTGTAAGACATCCTTAATGCCTATGAGATGAGATTTGATGAGGGTAGACTTCCTAAAAATGAATTAGCCTTCAAGGTGATCAAAGAGATAAAAGCTAAGAATAATAAGTTAAGTCTTGAAGATTTTGATCTAATTAAGATCAACTTGAATCCATGATATCAAGAAGATTGAATGTAGTATCAGGTAAGTTTAAGGAAAACTTCATTTTAAATGTTTTCATGTGGTAAAGTTGGTCATTTTATAGCTAAATGTATAGACAAGTTTGAACTCAAAGAAACTTATAAGGAATCTCATGAGGATGAACACAAGAAATTTGAGGGTCCTATCAAGCACAAAAAGTTCTTCAGTGAGAAAAATGGAAGGAATCATACAAAGGTAGTAAGAGCCTTTATCATGAAGAAGATAGTAACTCATCTATAGAAGAAGTAAACACATATGATAGTGATGATTATTTTCATAATGAGGACAAGGAGACATTATTCATGGCTTTTAGTGATGATGAAGGTGCATATTCTTTAAGAATATATTTCTTTGGTATAGATAGCTCAGAGGAAGAAGATGATAAAGTCACTCTTAAAGAGAAATATCTAGATACTATGGAAGAAATGAAGTTACTAAAAAGAAAGAATAGAAAACAAGATTTCTTGGTCAAATCCTATGAGGAGAAAATTGGACCTTTTGAATGAAGGCTAAGTAATGAAGTCAAAGAGCATGATGAGATCACACAATAGCTTGAAACTCAAGTTTGTACTCTTAATGAATACGTAAAGATTAAGGATGAAGAGTGTATCATGTATCAATCAGTGATGGATTATTTGTAGATGAAACTAAATCAAGCTATGAGCAAGATTGAAACATTTTAGAATTCAAAAGTAAGCATCTCTAAAAGAGAAGATCTCATGATAAACAAAGATACAACTAATGATTTAAATAAGGATGGATTGATAAATGTTCCTGAAGATCTAAATATTGAGAATAAAAAGAACAAGAAGATGTCATAAATCAAGGACTTATTATCACCAAATCTCACACCCTAGAATATGGTGTTCAAGCCTCTTCTATATCTGGGAAACATGGGAACATTTCTAGGTATGTCAGTGTACTATTTTGGAAATGAGCCTCTAGATTTAAAGGGTAGCTTTGTAAATTTATCATGCAATGCTTATCACTTAATCTATTACTTCATTATGGGGAAAAGAGTTAGAATTGAATAAATGGAACCTACTTCTAGGGGTGATGCACCAATATTATCTTCATGTGACCATCATATTCCAATCATAATAAAGCAAAGCATACAAATTAGCCTCAAAGCTCTAAAAGGTTCTACCATGAGTATTTCAATATAGAGGTGAGTTGTGTGAAACAACATGAGGCAAATGGACTAGAAGGTGAATTGCACATTCTAAGGAAAATTATACACTTGAAAGAGTTTGACATAATTAACTACACTCTATATGACCTGTTAGACTAAGATATCTTACTCAGATATAGAAGAATAAAGGAAATAAGGATAGATTATTATAACTTTTTATCACTGTGAATCACTTACACACTTAGATAATTGTTTAAAAAATTAATAATAGACTCGCATTAATGTTCAAAAGTAAAATATGGCATTAATCTAGTAGGGCTTCACCATACATGGTGCGGTATCCCTTTACAAAGGCCAAAATGGTAGTTATATATAGAAATTCAAAGAGAGGATAAGAATTAAGTTAAAAAGTCACTAGAACACATGTCTAATTAATAAAAAGATTTACACTTGCACAAGGATGAATTTAGAAAAGACCATGCAAGATATAATGATATAAATGGCTATCAAAACATAAAAACTCCTAAAATGTGGCACATAATTCCTTTTTTTATGCACAATAAATCACCTTTCATTATGAATCATTTTTCAAGTATTTAAGATTAAATTAGGGAATTTGACATATATACACTGTTTGAGGGGGTTGAACATGCTATGATAATCATAATATGTTCTTCTTACTTCTAGATATATTTTAGACACCTATAGTCACCATTTGTAATCATTCATTGCTTTCTTGGACCTCGTTCTTCACATTTTACAATCATTATTCATCTTAGACCTTATTTAAGCTCTTATGATAGTGCATGAGTCTAAAGATCTTGATCTACTTCAAAATCCTTGATCCTACATAGATATACATGTAGAATTCCCTTGCCACATTGCTCATTCCATTATGAAATTTTCTTATCACTATTTAGACATGTGTTCATCTTGTCCATCTAGAAATTAGTCAAATTTTACCTATCAATCTCCTTTGGAATTTCTTTGCTTTGAATTTTGATATTAGCCATCGATCACTAACCCAAATTTCTAAGATCATGATAGTTGGAAAGATTGCATTTGATCAGATCTCCTTGACCTTTGACTCTCACTCATGCCATCGATCTTGATCTATATAATCAAGTATCAGCCATTGATCTTACTTTTGACTTATCAACTTAGTTTTTTCTTATGCCATGTGTCAAATGAGTGTTGATTCTCAAGATTCATTATCAATCTATAGAATCACTTGTTTATGCCACATGTCAACACCTTGATCTCCTTGATTTTTCGACCTATCTCACACCATTGGATGAAGATATATGATGTAATGTGGACCATTAGATCAACTGGGACCCACTATTTAAAAACTAATAGTTAATTCACAATCTTAAAATTAATGTCTTTGCTCCTATCATTTGACCTTCATGCAACTGTCATTGACATCCTATAGACCATCAAATTTAAGCTCCAATGGATTTCTTTTGTTCTATCTAAAACTTAATGTCTGTGTGACTATCATTTGATTTCCTTGAAAATGCATTTGATGTCCTGTAAACTATCACATTTAGGCTCATATGGATTTTTACAGTGGCTTAAAGTTGACATCTATGTGAATGTATCACATTATTTGAAAAACTTTTAGGATTTATATCTTGAA
The DNA here is from genome assembly GCA_037957365.1 of Torreya grandis. Classification (NCBI taxonomy): domain Eukaryota; kingdom Viridiplantae; phylum Streptophyta; class Pinopsida; order Cupressales; family Taxaceae; genus Torreya; species Torreya grandis. Next base: position 2,167,384 of record JARHVA010002910.1, on the reverse strand, counting down.
GCATATAAATCATGGAGGGGGGCCAAATTTCTTAGATATGTTCCTAATACCAAAAACATTTTTCCCACTAGGCTCAATTTGAGCTCCTTTGCAAAATAATTTCTCTAAAGTAATTATGTCTATGGGGCTTTTACATGTGAGATTTTGTTGTGGGATAAATTTCCTTTGAGAAATTTATGTTGGATAATTTGTTATAATAATTAGGCCTTTAGGACTTTTGCATTAGACTATTTATTATGAACCATTTTCTTCAGACACTGTCTGAAAGAATTCTACTTTGTCGTAACTTATGTTTCAGACATTTTGTGTAGGACACTTTCTTGAGAAATGACTCCCTTCGATAAAATTGTATTAGGACACTATATCAAATAAATGATCCTTTGGTATTTTTTTTGGACCACTTTTCTTGAAGGACCCTTTAAAAATTTTGTATAGGACACTTTCCCAAGAAAAATACCCTTTAGGAATTTTGCATTGGCCACTTTGTCAAAAGATATACCCTTCAATAAAATTGTATAGGACATTTTCCTTGAAAAATGACCCTTCGAGACTTTGATTTAGGACACTTTATCAAAAAATATACCCTTCAGACACTTTAGGACACTGTACGTGTTTTTGTGCCTCTTATATGACTGGAAAATTCAAATAAGAAGATTGAACCCTATGCCTTTGTTGATATTTTCTATGTCATTTGCAAAATTAGTCTAGGATGTAGACTTTCTATAATTGTGATTAGGAATGTCATTTGCTTTTGTCTCATTTTCTTGAGTTGAAAGGTTTATATAACTATACGTGTTTTTGTACCTCTTATATGACTGGAAAATTCAAATAAGAAGATTGAACCCTATGCCTTTGTTGACATTTTTTATATCAGAGCAAAAGTATTATATGTTATGAGCCTTTGTTTCTATTGTTTCTATCTTTTACATTGACCATGCACTTGTTTGCTCTTAAATGTAAATGAATCCTACATATAGTCTCATTGTGCTCAGGATTAAGGTTGAATTACATTCAGGTGCATTGCCATAGATTAGATTTCTTTTCTTGAACTTGTGTTTCTGATTTAAATTCTTAGCCCTTTTCCCAGTATATACTTAATATAGAGAAGAGCCAGCTTCTTTAAAATATGGAGGTTGTTTCAAGACGCAAGTCCCATATCTTGAAACATCCCATTGTTGTTGATTAGAATCAAGCACAATTTTAAATCATCAACATATACCCTTCATGAATTTTGTAGTGGATAAAATATCCAAGATAATTCAGGTCTTTAGAACTTTTTTTTTGGATAAAATGCCTAAAATAATTCTTGACACTTAGTCAAAAAATTGAAACAATTAGCCCGAAGGAAATATTAGCACTTAGCTTTTTTTGGACAAAATGGAAAAAAAAAAAATCCCTCTTCAAGAAAATTGTTCAATCAATTTTCCTAAAAGAAATAGCATTTTAGAAAATTTGTAGCAAACATTCTTCCTGACAACTCTCCAACACTTAGCCAAAATTGAAATAAATTCCCTAAAACAATTCTATATTTAGCCAATTGGAAAATTTCCCAAGTACCAAACAAACCATCGAGCTCACATGTTCTTCTATACTATTTGAGAAATTATTGCTTGATCTTTAAGGATCTAAATGAAATTTTGAGACCCATGTAAATATCTCTCATTCTCTGACTACTTGATCACTGTGAAGATCTGCCACTTTCAAAAATGACTCTAAAAAGACCTCTAAGATATCAAATGACACAAGGCCTAGGCTAGACAATGACCAAAACTATAATGGCATATGAAATGACATTATATGAACTAAAACACACCTTATGACATTATATTCAATCCCATATTAAATATTTTGACTATAGGGGGTTCACCCATTTTGATCGTGGTAAAAATGGTCAACATCTTTGGCAATTTCCCAAGGGTGGAAAGATTGCTATGCCATGACTAGTTACCTAATCCTATCCATTGGGATATGGAGTCACATGTATAGCAATGTTAACACATAAATTCCTTTGATACACACAAGAATAGAAAACAACAAGAACAAAACACAAAGTAGAGATAGACATATGTTCAACTAGAACATTTACGGAACCCAACACACACAACTGAAATAAAACACATGCCTAATCTACTATTTATAAACCCTCTTTTTGAGGTGAAACATCTAATCATATCTTAATGAGGGTCAAAAATGGTTCCCATGGCATCTTTATCACTCCATTAAGTTATCTTAGCATGAGGAGCATGCTCAGTACCAATCATTTGCATATGTACATGTTCAAGAAGCCTATCACCTTGAACCTTATTATGTCTACTAGTAAACTATTTGTAACCTTCATGGATGATCCTTCTTGTTCTCTATGAAGTAACATATCCATTATACCCATCATATCCATCATATGTTCTCTAAAAAGGTGTAGGTTGGAGTGTATGATAGTCGGTTCCACCTTATCTTCTTTTGGGACAAAAGTGCTTGATGTTTGAAATTCTCAAGCCCCTCTTCTTCATGATTCAATACATTTGAATCTATCTCAAGATCAGGTGGGTTTCCTAGCTATTCTTGAGGCATCACAACTTCTATTTTGATTTATTTATCTATGTCCATAATTTCTTAGGCCCTAGCATCATTAAATAGCTTCATGACAGTAGATCCTTGATCAACAGAATGACTTTCACCTTTATATTTTAAGGGACACTTGATGACATGATCATTAGTCTTATTAACAACCTCAACATTAGATATGGAATCTCTTAGAGAAAAAAGAGACTTGCCCAACTTGTCAAAAAAAATTCATATAGCATTGAGTTTTTTCCATAGTACTTCATTCACAACATGAGACATTTCCCCATTGAATAGGGGAACAACTTTTGTCGCATTAGTAGGAATGGCATCATATGCTTGAAGGTGAAGTGGATTTTTTTATATTGAATATAGGGAAAGCATGAGGTCTAGCCATTTATTTTTCAAACTCTTTAAAATATTTAGTATCTTCAATTTATTCAACCTCTTCCTCTCTATTAAAATCTATTGGTTATCTAAAGTGGAGATTAGGAGGAGGGTATTGAACTACAAGGGGAAGTTCAGACTAAAAGAGTGGGTTAATGAGATTGAGAACTCCTCTAGAGATTAATCTAGTGAGAACCATGAATTATGGAAGTAATTTTATAATAGGACAAATGGCCTTTAACTATATTTAATTTGATGGAGTCACCAAATATTGAGTATCACATCAACCTATAGCTGATGTTATCAAGACTAGCATTAACCTTGACCAGTTGTCTTGGGGATAAGTCCCATTGGGCGTGCTAGAACTGTTGTCACCAAATCTCACACCTTATAAGAGGGTGTTCAATCCTCTTCTATATTTGGGTAACATGGGAACATATCAAGGTATGTGGGTGTACTTATTATGGAAAAGAGCCTCTAGATTTAGAGGGATAGCTCCTCGAATGTATCATACAATACTTATCACTTAAACTATTACTTGCTTATGGGGAAAAGAGTTAGAATTACATAAATAGAACCTACTTCTAGGGGGGTGATACACCAATATTATCTCCATATGACCATCATATTCCAAGCACAATAAATTAAAGCATACAAATTAGTCTCAAAGTACTAAAAGGTTCTAACATGAGTATTTCAATATAGAGGTGAGATATGTGAAACAACACAAAGCAAATGGATTGAAGGCAAATTACACATTCCAAGTACAATTATACACTTGAAAGAGTTTGAAACACTTAACTATAGTCTATATGACCTACTAGACTAAGAAATTGTGCTCACTAAAGGAAAAGGAAAGAAGGATAGAGTATATTCACTTCTTATCACTATGAATCACTTACACACTTAGACAAATGTTTGATAACTCAGAAATAAACATGCATTAATGTTCAAAATCAAAATATGACATCAATCTAGTAGGGTTTTGACATACATGGTGTGGTATCCCTTTACAAAGGCCAAAATGGTAGCTATATATATATATATATATATAACTTTAGAGAGAAGAGAAAAGAATGAAGTTCAAAGGTCACTATAACACATGTCTCGTTGATAAGAAGAGTGACACTCATAGGAAGATGAATTCAAAAATAGACCATGTAAGGTCTAATGGGATAAATGACTATCCAAACATAAAAATTCCTAAAATGTGGCATAGAGTTCCTTTTACTATGCACAAAAAATTGCCTTTCATCATGAATCATCTTTCAAGTATTTAAAACTAAACCGGGGAATTTAACATATATGCACTATTTGAGGGGGTTGAAACATGCTATGATAGTCATAATATGCTCTTATAATTTATATATATCTTTTAGACACCTATATTCACCATTTATAGTCATTCATTGATTTTTTAGACCTCATTCTTCACATTTGATAGTCACTATTCATCTTAGACCTCATATAGGCTCTCATGGTAATGCATGAGTCTAAAGAGCTCACTCTACTTCAGATTAATTGATCCTATTTAGTTGTCCATATAACATTCCCTTGCCACATTTCTCATTCCATTTTGAAATACACTTGTCACTATTTGGACATGTGTTCATCTTATCCATCTAGAAAATAGTCAGATTTGAACTATTGATATCCTCTAGAATATCTTTGCTTTGACTTTAGATGTTGGTCATCAATCACTAACCCAAATTCTTGAGATCATGATAGTTGGAAACATTTCATTTTATTGGAGATCCTTGACCTTTGACTCTTACTCACACCATTGATCTTGATATGTATGATAAAGCACCAGCCATTGATCTCACTCTTGACTTGTCAACCTAGTTCCAACTTACCCCACATGTCAAATGCATGTTTATTCTTAGGATTAACTATCAATATATATCCTCATGTGCTTACACCATGTGTCAACCCCTCAATCTCCTTGTTTATTTAACCCATCTCACTCCATTAGATCAAGATGCATGATGCAATATAGACTGTTAGATCAACTAGGACCTACTATTTGAAATCCAATAGCTACTTCATGATCTTAAAATTAATGTCCTCGCTCCCATCATTTGACATTTATGTGATCATTATTGATGTCTTATAGACCATCAAATTTAAGTTCCAATGGATTTTATTTGCTTTATCTAAAACTTGGCATCTGCATGACTATTATTTGATGTCCTCATGGATGTATTTGACATCCTACAAACCATCAAATTTAGGCTCGTATGGATTTCTATAGTGGCTTAAATTTGACATCTACATGAACATATCATATTATTTGACCAACTTTGAGGATTTATATCTTGAAGCACAGAAATCATGGAGGGGTCAAATTTTTTAAGATGTTCCTAAGACCAAAAATATTATGCCCACTAGGCTCTATTTGAGCTCTTTTGTAAAATAATTTCTCTAAAAGAATTATGTCTATGGGACTTTTACATGCAAGCTTTTATTGTGGGCTGAATTTCCTTCAGGACATTTGTGTATGACAATTTGTCCAAAATAATTTAGCCTTTAGGACTTTTGCATTAGACTATTTATTGTGGACCATTTTTTTTGGACACTTTGTCTGAAAGAATTTTGCTTCATTGGAACTTATGGTTCAAAAATTTTGTGTAGGATACTTTCTCAAGAAATGACCCTTAGGGAAAATTGTATTAGGTGACTCTGTCAAAGAAATGATCTTTTTGGATTTTTGGTTGGACCACTTTGCTTGAAAAAGGACCCTTTAGAACTTTTGTAGAGGAAACTTTCCCAAGAAAAATACCCTTTAGGACTTTTGCATTGGCCACTTTGTCAAAATATATACCCTTTGAGAAAATTGTATAGGGCACTTTCCTTGAAAAATGACCCTTCAGGGCTTTACTTTAGGATACTTTGTCAAAAGATATACCCTTTGGGACTTTTACAGTGGATAAAATGTCTAAGAGAATTTAGGTCTTTGGGAATTTTATTTTGAACAAAATATCTAAAATAATTCTCGACACTTAGTTAAAAAACTAAAATAATTAGCCTAAAGGAAATATTAGCACTTAGATTTTTATAGAAAAAATGTCTAAAAGAAATTTGTCTTTAGGAAAATTATTTGGATAATTTTCCTAAAACAAATAGCATTTCAAAAACTTTGTAGTGGACATTCTTCCTGAAAATTCTCCAGCACTTAGCAAAAATTGAAACAAATGCCCTGAAAGAATTATGTATTTAGCCAATTAGAAAATTTCCCAAGTACCAAATAAACCTTTGAGCTCACAAGTTCTTTTGGACTATTCTATAAACTATTGCTTGATCTTCAAGACTTCAAATGAATTTTTGAGACCTGTGTAAACCTATCTCATTCTCTAACTTCTTGATCACTATGAAGACCTACCTCTTTCAAATATGACTCTAAAATGACCTCTAAGATATCAAATGACACAAGGACTAGACTAGACAATGACCAAAACTAGAATAGCATATGAAATGACATTAGATGAACTACAACACACTCTATGACAATATAATCAACCCTTATTAAAGATTTTGACTATAAGGTGGTTGACCCATTTTAAATGTGGTAAAAATGGTCAATAGGACTATGAAAAGTAATTTAGTGTGTTTGAAGCAAGAATGAATGATGACACTAAGGAACATGAAGATATTGTTAGGCATCTCAATAGTCAATTAAAAACTATATCTATAAGCCTACAAGCCAAAGAAGATGAGTGTTTAAGGTATGTTATTAAAATTGATTCATTAAAATCTAGGTTAGACAAGACATCTTTTAAGGTCAAGTCATTTATGAAGTTTGAAAAGAGCTAAAATAATCTTGACAATATTCTGTGTAGTCAAAATCATGCAAGTAATAGAACTAGTCTTGGGTACAAATAAGAAAAAAAGCATGTAACTCAAGATAAGATAAAGGCTAATGTGAGCAAGGAAAATCAAAATTTCAAGATCAATCATTAATCAAAGAATGAAGGTATTATTAGAATGAAGATAAAACAGATCAAATAACCAAATGCTATGAGGTATGCAAATTTAAATGGTCATTATTACTCTTGTAATCAGTTTGGTCATAGGTCAAAAGATTGTAAAAGATACTCAAAGAATGAAATTACATGGAATTATGAGTAATAAAATGGCAATAATGAAGAACATCATCACTCAAGATAGTCAACAAGTTCATAAGGAAAGAATGACATCATTTCTACAAGTGTCAAGGATTTGATCATATAGCAAAGTTTTTTAATATCTTCATCAGGAGACCAAATGATCTGGTACATGAACTAATTCATCAAAATTCAAGGAAGCATCTTATATCTAAATCAAAATCTATGTATAATATGAGAAACCTCATTTTTTTTAAATGTCATGAGAGACATCATATAACAAGGTTTTGCAAGAATAATCAGTATTCTACTTCAAAAATTATCAATCTTGTCATAAAGAGAAGGAGCCATAGTGAATGAAGGACTAAGAAGGTAAATGGAAAATAAGATAAAAGTGGATTATTTTCCATGACAAAATAGGGAACAAGCTAAAATATCAAGGAAAAAGCCTTATTTTCCTAAATAAATAAGGAAATCAAGCATGATCTTGAGATAAAAGAAAAGAATAAGGTTGAGAACTCATTCAAAGTCAATCTAAAGATGAGGAAGGACTACAAGTTAAGTAAGAGCATAGAGATATGGGATTATCTTGAGTTTTAATATCTTTAGTCCCTCTATGACAAGTGGTTGTCTCTACCTATGATTCTTAGGAGACATGTTTCATGTATGGAAGCAAGTGTGTGTGCTCTAGGTAATGATCAAAATGCCAATTAGTACAAAGGTATGTTCTATTCAATTTGATAATATGAAAGATGTGTTTGGCTAAGGGGGAGTTAACTAGGTTATCTTGAGTGGCTTGAAGAATATTTTCATGATGTGAGGGAGAGAATATGTGAAGTTGTCTGCTAAAATTATGAATTCAATAATATTAATATGATGACTTGATCAAACCAAGTCATGTGTTTTGATAAGGTATTAAATCTTTATGCATGAGAAAAGAGAGATTGTGAGTTCTATAGTTATATAGGTCTAAAGATCAAAGAAGCCCAATTTTATATTGGTGTATCTATAATAATGGATGACATGAGATGGACCTTGATTTTAGGAGGAGCTTTTAAAGCTTAGTGAGCAATTTTTTAGGTCAATGATCAAGTTAGCATATTGAGCAAGAGACCCTTTATCATTAATGTCAAAGGGGGATAAAGATAATAATTAAGGAGTTTAAATGAGTAATAATTCATTTTGAGGGTATTTTTCCATCAATGATAAAGGGGGAGATTGTTGAGCATGGCCATTGATGTTAGGTTGTCGTTGATGTCAAAGAGAGCATGAGATACTAGTGCATTAATGACAAAGAAGTTATGTTTGATATATTGATGGTGTGGTTATGTTTTAGAGACCCTATGGGATGTTATGAGTGCTTAGAGTGCTTATGGAAGTGAAAGGAATTCATCAGAGTAGTCATATGTGTGTCTAGGTTTAAGAAATCATCCTCATAGACAAGGTTGAGCAGGTAGTTTGATGATGTCATATTTCATAGGTGTGAAAGTTTCAAGATAAATTTGATACATGGATGGATTCCTCTATGAAATTATATCATTTGGTTCAAATTTTAGGTCATAAGGTTGAACATAGAAAAAGTTATTAAGGTGAAATTTTGGCCTTCCAAGTGGATTACAATGGTTCCCATACTTAGCCAAATTTTCATTATCAAAGATCTATGATAAGCATTTAATTAGTAAATTAATATCTATGGTGAGAAATTAATCTAACTAGATAAGGATTTAATGGAGTGTGTGATCTTATCAGATAGATATCAGCAGTGTGCATGAAGCCAATTTGTCAAAGGTTCCTAAGATTGCATGTGTTAGTGACATGTGTCTTAATCATGATGATTTGACATAAGATCAATAGCATGTGGGTGTTTTTACATATAGAAATTGATGGAGTGGTTTAATTCAAATATTTAATGTGCTTAGAAGACATGTGAGGGTGTAAAGTGTCTTAATTATGAAAGCACAGATCAATGATCAATGGTGAGAATTAAATATTTCAAGTTTGGAGACTTCTAAGGAGATCAACAAATCAAAATTGATATATCTTTTAGGTAACATGAGATTATGACAAATTTCAGATGTTTTTAATTACAAACTGACCATTGACATTTGAATTAGTAAAGGGAAAACCTAGTATGTAGTATGTTGCTAATATATTTTGATCTAGGCTGAATTTATTGATGGTGTAAAAAGAAAATTTGAAGAGGAATTCAAGGCACATCCACCAAATTTTATTATAAGGTATAAATTTTTGAAAATTTTTATATATTGAGCTTCAAATTTGACTATTTATTCATTCATTGTGTTACTATATATAAGATTATTGTTTGAGTAAATTGTGATTTAGTAAAAGAGTGTTTTGGTGGATGTATTCATTTGAAGATGTCTTAGATTTCATATGGAGTGGACCCATTTATTTGAAATTGATATTGTGTTATTGTTTTACTTGATTAAGTAATAAAAGGGTAATAGGTTTCCATGAGACCTATAAGGGCTACTAAGGCCTAATTGAAAGGTGTAACTGCTTAAGTGTGACCCATGGCCAACCTGTGAGGATGTTATTGAGCTATGAGTTAGCATAATATAATTTTTAAGGGTTAAGTCAAGTCTTATGGCCAACCAAGAAGATAATATTCATGAAGACTATATAAAGAGTGAAAGTTAACGTAATGATTTTTAAGACTTGAAGAGAATGTGTTGAGAGAGCAGAAGATAGAGATGAAGGAAAGAGATCAAAGGTAGTGTGTTTAGTGGTGGACTAAAGTATAGAGCAGATTGAGGATGAGAAAATAATCTCAGAGTGATCCAAAAGGGGTGTTTGTATACATTACTTGTATGAACATTTTTGAGTGTGTGAAGAGTTGAAAGAAAGGTGTTATACATTATTTCTCCAATCAGGTTGAAATGCAATCAAAGTTCTAGAATTGTTGACTTCATAGGTGTTGTGTGGGTGCTCAACATCTATAAAAAGTGGGTGCTTATTCATAATTAGGGGTGGGTTATCCTTGTAAATTAGTTACTTCACTAAAAGGTCTCATGTTTTTTATCATCTTATAGGACAAGTAGTACATGTGTTTGTAGGCTTGAGAGTGGGTTTTATTCCCCAAGAGGGTTTCCCACATAAATCTTATGTTATGTGTATGATCTTGCATCATATTTATTATTCATTGTTATGAACATATTATATTTTTTATGAATGCTTGTGGTCATTGATTAAGAGTTTGAAAGGATTACAATTGAAGTTTGAAATGTCTTGCATCATTGATTCACACCCCCTCTCTTAGTGATTGTACCTTCAATACCAGAACCCTGCGTAAATCAAAATAAATTTATTTTCAACCTTATATGGCCATGGAGGCATATCATATGTTAAACAAAAATTGGATTCATATTTACACTATGGAGGCTTGTATCTAATTTTTTTGAATGTTTCAAGACAAAAAAAAAAAGCATCCAAAATAATAAAAGATCATATTTTAAGCCTCAAAACATAGTTTGGACATGATTATTGATTATTGATTATTATATGGGACCCTATCTTAAAAAGTTTGTAAAAACTTATTTTCAAGATTTTTAAGGCCAATATTCTAGAGTTAAACATTGGATTTTCAATCAACTTATTAAACAAAACATCTGTTAGACCTCTTGAGGCATCATAAGCTTCATTTGAATTTTTTAGCCACCTAGATGCCATTGTATGTCTCTCATAGATATAAATTTACTTTTTGGTTCAAAAAATATATTTTGAAACCATTTTGTTGATCATACAGTTAGTTGAAGGTTATCTGGCAAGTTTGAAGGTCTAGTTTGGTCTCTTTGCTTATCTCTTCTCATCCCTTCTTCCACCTATGCACCATCATTATTGTGGATGCATACAAATATAATTAAATAGTTTTTATCTTTATTTAATAAATACTTTATTTATTAATTTTAAAATTCCAAGCAAGTTTAAGTGGCCCCCACTTTAAATTAATCCACTTTTACCCAAAAAGCACAAAAACATGCAAATTGATTTTACATGCACATAATCCTTTTGACTTTTTATTGAAAAATAAAATAAATTTCAAGTAGATACACTTTAATATCAATATCTTACATGTATTATTTCAAATTTTTAGAGTAGAATAAATGGTAGTACTCTTTTTGCTAAAAAATTACAAGAGAGGAGGTCTAGCGTTCAAAACACACTACCTTTATTTTCAGGGTAAAATTGATTTAGTCATGTTCTTTTTTTAAAAATAATAAATTTTACAATATTTTTTGATTTGTGTTTCTTTCTCACGTTCAAAACCCTAAGTTAACTTTGATACTTTTGACACTTGACCTAGTCAATCCTTTTTTTTAACATGGTCATTTAACCAATAATTTTCAAGGTTTTGAAACATTCTAGACATATTGGTGTGGTCAATTTTTGATTTTAAGTCTTCTTCTATAATTTTTACACCAAAATTAAAAATAGTGTTTATATAGTTTTTTTTACACTTACGACACTTAATTTAGTGCAATATTTTACAAACTTCTCAAATTATTTCGAATATATTTGAACAATTATTATTTTTTACACTAGAAAATTATTTTATTATCAAATAGATTACCAAAAAAACATTACAAAAAAGTTTGTTTTCATAACTTTTGTAGTGTCATAGTGTCTATTTTAAAGGGAAGTAATGGCTTCTCATAATTTTGTGATATATAAATCTCAAATGCTTAATGGGTCTAACTATAATATCTATAAAAGCTAATTTTATGGCTTGTAAATTATAGAATATTGTGGTCAGGATTAAAAAACCTTTGCCAAGAAGAAATGTCTTGACTTAGATTTCTAATTCATTTCAATAGAATTCATAATAAGCTATGTCGATTATTTTATAGTTTTAAAAAAGAATTCCTAATCCATATCAATAATCAAGAGTCTCCTAGAGATGTGTGGAAACTCTTTGAGTATATACACAAGGGCACTCATCTCTCTAAGATAATTAAGCTTATTCTTAAATTGTTAACTACACCTATGAAAGGTGATGAAAGGACTACTAATTTTCTTTAAAAAATTAAAGACATTAGATCTTAGTTATATGGATGAAATTGTAATTTAATGTAAGATCAATTATTTTATTTCATTATTCAATTAAATATTTATGAAAAAAATTGAAATTTTATTTCAATTCTTAATTCAAAATACCAAATAGAGAAAAATATCCCTGACCTCACTATCATTTTTTATCTTCTTATTCAAGAATAATAAGTGATGTCAAATTTTGCTTCTATATATTGATCCACTCAGGTACTTCTTGCACATAACCCTATTCTAAAAATAATAAAAACTAAAAATCTAACCCTAACTTTGCTAATGGTAAAAATGGGAACAAGAAATTTGGTAATAAGATCTATAAAGTGAAGTTTAATAAAAATTGTAATATGTGTGGTAAATTTGGTCATAGAAGGGAAGATTTTTATAAAAATAAAAATAGAGATAATAAAAAAACTTCTAAAAATAATAAAGGGAAGAAATATTCTAACCAAAATCATCAAAAGAATCAAAATAACAATTACAAATAAAACTCTAATATTATTACTTTAAATGCTGACTTATTTACTTTTAATAAAAATTAATGGATTTCAAATAGTGGTGCATCGTATCATATGACTTGATTGTTAAGTATTTATTTGACACTAAATATATGCTAAAAATATTTATTTAGGTGATAATTCATTTTTAGAAGCTACTAAGCAAAGAAAAACAAAAAAATTTAATGTTGTTATAAAGATGTTACTATGTTCCTAAACTTAAGAAAAAACTATTATCATTTTCTCAACTTACACATGATAGTTTCATTGTAACTTTGTTTAAGGATAAATGGTCTATTAGAAATCAATACAGTTTTCTAATTGCTAAAGGAATTTAATAAAATGGTTTATACATATTTTATGTTTCTTCTACATATTTTTTATTGAAAATTAGGAAAAAATCTCAATTATGGCATAAAATATTAAGACATATTAATTTTATAAGTTTATATGATATGTCTTCTCATGATCTTTTTTTCTTAATTCTATTTTTTATCATCATGAAACTTGTGAATGTTGCTTATGTGGTAAGCAACATATTAATCCCTTTCACAATAATCATGATTTGAATTTTTCATATATTTTATAAAATATTCATTGTGACGTTATAGGACCCCTTTAAGTTTCATTTTTTAATGGTTCTTTATATGTTTTTAGTTTTATTTGTGATCATACAAGAATAATTTGTTTGTATTTTATAAATAATAAATATTAAGTATTATCTAAATTCAAAGAATTTAAAGATGTTGAAAATGTTTCTAATTTTTCTATTAAGAGATTAATATCTGATAATGGTGGTGAATATATTAGTAACTTATTTGATTATTTTTACATTAATTATAGTATTCAAATAGATTTAACAACTAACTATTCCCCATAGTAAAATGGTATTACTGAAAGAAAAAATTATGTCATTATTGAAATGGCTATCTATCTATAAATATTCTAAAATTCTTATGGATCAAAGCCATGAATATTGTTGTGTATATTTTTAATAGTCTCTAATAAATCTATGCATCTTTATACTTTTTTATAAATGTGGTCTAATAATAAATCCAATGTGTCTCATCTTAGGATCTTTGGTAGTCATGCTCCCATCTTTATTCCTAAAGAAAAAATAAGGAAACTTGATCCTACCTATTATTTTTGCATATTTGTAGGTTATGAAGGTCAAACTAAAGGATTAAGTGTATGGTTGGTCTAAAGGATAAATCATTGAGAATATTAATGTTTTGAAAAAACTTTTTATGATCCATCTATGGAACCCCCTCAATGTTTTTCATTTGAAGAACCTAGCTCTCTTATTACTTTTTATGAAGAAATAGATGCCCTAGAGGAAGTTGATCCAATTTTGGATAACTTAGAGTTTGAAGAACCTTCTAAATTTAAAATTAAATTGAAAAGACCTAAATGAATTGAATCTCTAATTCATACATATATTCTTGGTAATATTAATAAATTAACTAGGAATCAACATTCTCATCATGCTTTAATGACTATGTATGAATATGAACCTTAATATTTTGGGGAAGTTATTCAAGATGATAGATGGAAAGTTCTTATACAAGCTGAGTATAATACTTTAATTAAAAATTATACTTGGGATCTTGTCTCACCTCTACCTAAAATTCATATTATTGGTTGTATGTGGCTTTATAAAATCAAATATAATTCAATTGGTAAAATTGATAAATTTAAATCAATTTTAGTTATTCATGGTTTTACTCAAAAACTTGAGAATCATTATATTGAAACCTTTACTTCTATAGAAAAAATGAGTACTATTAGATTATTTATTTATCTTGAATCTAAAAATGGTTGGATTATACACCAAATGGATGCCAAAAATACCTTCCTTTATGATGATTTAGAATAATAAATTTATATGACTCGACCTAAATTTTTCTTTGACTCTAACAAATAACATTATGTTTGTAAGTTAAAGAAACAACTTTATGATTTAAAATAAGCTCCTAGAGCTTAGTATTCTAAAATCACTGGTTGTTTTAAATAATTATGTTACTCTCTCTATTATTTTGATAATGATATCTTTTTTAAAGTTTAAAATGGTCATTTGACCTTAATTATAGTATATGTTGATGATATTCGTATTATTGATGATATAATTAGTTTAATTCTTAAATATAAAGACAAACTAAGTCAAATGTTTAAAATGACTGATCTAATCACTCTTCATCATTTTTTAGGAATGGTTATATTTCAGGATAAAAATTTAATTATTGTATCACAATCTCAATAATCACATAAGGTTCTTGTTAAGTTTAATATTCTTGATTGTAAGCCTACATCAATTCCTATTGAAGTGGTTGTTAAGCTTGATCCAAAAACATGCATGTGACAAAGCTAACCCCACTCTTTACATACAGCTTGTTGGTAGTTTGATTTATCTAACCATTACTAGATTAGATATTCATATGATGTAGGTGTTGCTTCTAGAAGAATACAAGAGCTATACTTGCATCATTTGAAATTAGCAAAATGAATACTTTGATATATCAAAGGAATTGTAATTTTATTATTATTATTATTATTATTATTATTATTATTATTATTATTATTATTATTATTCCATTGATAATGTTAATTTATATGGTTATTATGATGTGAACCATGTTGGTGATACTATAGATCACAAATTTACTTTTAGATATGTGTTTAAGTTTGGTGTAGGTGCTATCACTTGGAGTAGAAAAAATTAACCTACTATATCTCTCTTATACATAAATCAAATTATATAAGTGCCATGGAAGCTACTAAAGAATACATCTGGCTATGAATGTTGTTAGAAGAACTCTATTTTTATGTTTTTCATAGTACCAACTTTATTCGTTGTAATCAAATTTACATAAATCTGGAGAAAAATCAAGTGTAGCACCAATAAACTAAGCATATTGAAGTTTATGTGTACTTTATTTGAGATAAATTTTTTAATGGTGATATTGATTTGTACTTGTATCCTACGTATGAACAAGTGGTAGATATATTCACTAAACCACTTGGTAATACCAAGTTTTGTCAGTTTCATACAATGTTGGGCCTCTTAGAGTTTCCATCGAGAGGGAGTATGCATGATAATGTCACTTCTTAATGGTCATTTGTTTTTTTATTCTTTTATATACTTCTTTTCATTATAAATCATTGCAATAAGTCATTATATTTGATTGTGGTAAACTTCATAATTTTTGAATTTACAGTGTACCCAAAACTTATAAACACATTTATTAATGGATGTGTTTATGTTATAAAAGGCTTTAAAAATGTTTGGTTGATTATTAATGAGAAATTATGAGATATAGTCTCATGATCATGCTATGCTAAACTTAATTTAAGTATTTTATGAATTATAATTATTTTTGTTTCAAAAGGTGATTTTGGCATGATGAAAGTCTTTAAATCCTTAAAAATTGTGCATGCCTCCTAAAACATTATAGTTGGTTCATGAAGTATGCTTCCTTTATTAAGGTGACTATGGCATGTATCCCCACTTAAGCATTAAGTGGGAGTGTTGGAAAATTAATGCTTAATTAGTGCTAATAAGTACCCTTAACATTATATATATATATATATATATATATATATATATATATATATATATATATCTCTCTAATTTAGTATAATGAGGTAATCTCATATAAATAAATTAAATATATTTATTCTCATTATTGGGTTCCCTAGGGAGAAGTTGGACCTATTGGTTACAACAATCCACTCCAACATCGCAATATAAAAAAGGTTTTACCCCTTTGGTAATTTACCATTGCATAACGATTTGATTATCTCAACATTGTGATATTTGGTATGTGTAAAATATAATTGTGAAGATTGTTCAGAGGAGAAGTGAGAAGTGGAAGGATTATGTATTTGGTGAATTTTATCAATTATATTGAATATATCAACCCATGGTTTTTTACCTCTTTGAGGTTTTTTATGTTAAATATTGTTTCAACATTGATTCATGTCTTTGCTACTTGATTACATCTCTAGATATTATGTGTTGTGTTCATATTGCATATACTTCCATATTTCTTTCATAAATGAACCATAAGTGAAATAGGAGAAGGAAGCCAATAAACAACCAAAATATGATGACCTATAAGGAAGAATGTAACTTCAAAATTTAAACAAGATAAATGTTGAAATCATAATAATTTATAGGTAAAATACCCAAGGGGGACAACATAGAATAAGGTTGGAATATGAAATAAAAATTCCCCAAAATCCACACATAAGACAAATCATAAATCAAAGTGGGGACAAAAAAATAAGGGAAATAAAACTATCTACAAATATATTATTTAAATCAAGGACATGGGGTTAGCAAGCATGGATAACTAGTTAAATTATCTATCAATCCACATTATGTATAAATAAATGCAATCACATCCTCATATTGTAGATCTAGATGTACTAAGACCCATGAGTCCAAGAAGACTAATACAGCATTATCATCATTATTATAGTCATTGAAAATTTAATATGTATCATCATTAATGGCATTGCTACTCTAATCATTCTTTATTAAAAATGGTTGCATTATATTTTGTAAAGTTTTAATTTACTTTATCTGAATGGTTCATCATTTTATGACTAGATCTTTGGTAAGTGCTTTACTTTGAATAGGCACAAAATATTGTGATAAGATTACTTTGGTATGTGTATGAGTAGGTACATACACTTAAGGTGTACATTTTTTATATCTTATGACTATATGTTTTTTGGGGTGATATATATTTATTACCACATTCCCCTTCACTTGGTCATTCTTACTTAACACTACATTCCTTTTTTATCTCTTTTGATAAAAATTCATGTTACAATTGTGTATGATTTTTGTAAGTAGTGTCTTGAATGGTAATCACTTCATCATCATAGATAATTATCCAACATTGGTGAAGGTTTGATAAAATTAATTTCATTATATTAAACTAGGATCTTCTAAGTAATACATCATATATCCCGCTATCCCTCAATACATGAAACTAAATTAATAAATTATTATAACTAGTGGTAACAAGGTATTGTTGCCCAGGGGAGTCTTGTTTATGTCATTATATCCTCCTATAGCATTTATTGTATTAAATAAATATTTATGTGTATTTTTAGGATTGGTAATAAATTACATTTTACACATGTTGATGTTTTAACCATTATCCACCTTAATCTCATTTATTAACCTCAAATGTGTATATATGAAATATTGAAAAATAATAGGTAATTTTTAAAATTAGATTTTGGACATTTGTAGTTATTAATTATAATTTAGGAGGTTCCTTACACATATATCTTACAATAGTTATGAATCCATTAGGGATGACCATTATAAACTGGTTGAGGTTATTATTGAGATCTCATACGAACATCATCTTAGTTTCAAGATTGAGTAGCATGATTTTATAGAGGGATGGTAAATATATTCAAATGTTTATTGGGTTGGTAAATTGATTCATTGAAATTACTGTTGTGATCTTCTGCTTGGATTTTGTTTATTTTAATCAAGTATTAGATCTTATGCTTTAGAATAATGCATGTGTCTGTATCATTTCTAGAGATTATTTGTTAATATAAATATGCATTAACATTATTATTTTTAGGAAAATATAGTGACAACTACAATTATAATTGAGGAGGTAAAGAAATCATATTGAATTCAAGAAATCATTTAAGCACTTTTTTTTTACTCTTACTTAACCATGTAAATTATCTTTTCTCTATTTTATATTAAAGGAGTCACATGTTTAATGGTATATCTACCACATTAACTACATTATTTTCCTTGATCTTAGGTTAGGTAAGTATTATCGTTACCCTTAGATTTTAATATTGTTTTAGCTTGAAATTTATCTACACTAGAGGTAGAGGCATTAATCCCATATTTGAGAATGTTGGCCTTAAAATATAGATCTCATCATTCCTAACCATGTCACAAATTTTAATAAAATATGGGTATGAGTTGAACACCACCTTGTATTTAATGGGTTGGAGTAAACTCTGAGATAATACTTTGAAATTCACTATTAGGTAATTAATGAGCCATATTTCTAAGCATGGTTTTGAATCTAAGCACATACTAACACTCTCATTAGGCCATTTTTATGTTTGGAAATATCTAAAAATGTGAGCTTCATGCTAATGTTGATTTCAAAGTGAGTTAATAAATAATCAATAAAATAATTGAAATAGTGGACATATCTTGATGGAAATTTAAAGCAAAAAAACCAATTAATATCATAGTTGTTAAGGATTATAATAAATATTTTCATCAATACTTTATCAAAATGTTTTATTACTAAAATTTACAAGTATGGTTATAGGTTAACCAAAGTGCACTAAACCATAATGTGTTTCACAAGATAAATATAAATTAAATACAACAATTTATCTACAAAAACATATATGAAATGTGTAAAAACATAGATTAAGATGCATGAAACTTGAAAATGAAATTCCATAGAGAAATAAATGAATTATAATTATTTTTTCATAATTTGGAGGCTAAAAAAATGTAGAAATGGATCTAAATCAATCCTAGTGCCAACCCTACAAATTGATGCTAATCTTAGAAGTTGAAAAAAAAACCAATGTCATTGGGTTATCACCAGACTTTTTGGGTTGATCCTAGTAGACTTATGTTCAATTGTGGTCATTGAGGTTGAAAATGCTAGATGATTTCAAATTCTAATAAAACAATTTGTGCACATTTGTCTATTCCTGCTAATAAAAAAACATCTCTCAAATTGTCAAATTGAGTTATAAATATTCTAGAATTGTTTATCCTTTATCCCAATCTTAATTAGCTCAAAGATAACTTAAAAGAGCTTTAAAATGGATGTATTTATGAGTTTCCTACCTCAATTATACCCTTTTTTTAGATGATTTTATAATAAATAGTCATGTAGTCCAACAATCAGTCTAGTACAATATGAATATCCTAAACCTTATCCTTATCAATGAGATGCAAGAAACTAGTAGATTATATATGTTTTTTCACTAATACTTCATATTTTGGGATAAGGGCTGCATAGACTTTAATGGATGACAAGTAATAATAATAAAAAATTGAAATGGCTCATGGGTGGATCTCTTCTTAGACTTCTCTCTATATTTTATGTCTTAAATGAATTATCTTACTTGTGTATATATAGACTTATTGAATTCAAATTACTAACTTATTGTCATAAAACCAAAAAAAAGAAGGTTATAAAGCTAACAAAAAGGCATGATAAACTAAAAAAATCAAGAATATAGGTCAAAAGGACTTTAAAAAATAGATGACTATGATCAAGCCACTCAATCCTAGTCGAAGGAACCAAGAAACCCCAAGTGATGATTAGGAAATTTTAAGAGAATTGGGGGTCATGTCAAGGGAAAAAAATAAAAAATACATAGGTTTTTTAAGAATTCCATATTAAACGGAGGTATTATAATTGATCTAAAGTGAATAAAAATAAATTTTTAAGGACAACATAAGGTAAGGTAAGGCAATGTGGGGCCTAACACAAGGTAAAATGTGTCAATATGATCCTAATATGAACCAATGATTCATATGCGCAATAATACCATGATAACAAAAAACTAGGCTTGTACTAAACTTAGGTGTCTACAAAATACAACATGAAGAGTTTAATCTTGATTAAAATTTCACTATAAACATTCAATCTCTAATCTTAAATAAATTCTAAAATTTTAATTTTAATTCACTTATCATGCTTGACTCTCACATGTATTCCACTTGCCCTGTATGTATTAAAGCACTTGTGTATTTATAGATTTCTCAAATTCAAAGTAGGACCTTATTGGACACAAGTGTACACATAATGGGTAGGAAAGGCTAAAAAAATAAGAACACAAGGGAAGAGAGACCCAAAGAAAGGATTAGAATGTCCCATCAAATATGGATCCAAGAACCTACTGCATTATTGGTATACCAAGAATGTATTGGTATGATCCAAGTAGAAAGAAACGTAGTGATACATTCTATACATAAAACATAGAAAAACAAAAAAACTAACTGAAGAAAAATAATACTATTGAGGAGAGATAAAACCAAAGTAGGGGAAATAAATAGGTTCCATAACACAAGAAACACATGCCAATAAGGTCCTAATATGAACTAATAATTAAAAAATACAAAAGTATCCTACAGTAATATAATTTGATAGATAGAATTACCCCCAAACCAACATTATATGTCTACACCCTATTTACAAAGGTAACAGGTAAGAATGAGGTAAAATTATATTTTCACATTCACTTTATATATATTGGGGCAAAACCCCTATTTTGAAATTATTTTTCATTTAGCATTACTTCATATTATTTATCTAAGATGATATGACATAATTATTTTGGTATAAAGACACATGACATTGTAAGGAAAATGTTAACATGTATTTTTATCATTATTAATCATGTTATCTTATATATCTTGCCATTTTATTGATGATACATGATGTTTTACACTAGCATTTCCCCGCAAGGACAATATCATTATCTTTCTCAAGATCCTATTTTCACTATTACATACACCCTTCTCAGATATTAAGGGATCAACCATATTCTATGTTTATCTATTTTATTAATCTAGTCAATGTTGATGTTTTAATAAACATGACTATTTATGATGATTTGGATTGAAGGATTGAAATTTATGGGGTGCATAAAGTTATCTCCCATTGAATTAGGTTCCATGTGGATTATATTCAAATTCCACTCATGATGTACTCAGATCTCCTTTGGATATTATAAAATTGACTTCTTCATCAAAAGATATTCTAGTTTTTAGCACTTCATATTTATATCATTTATTATTATTGCATTGCCCCAGGCATGTGTAAAAATAAAAATAGTTTGTAGGTTCTTAGATGCACTAATTATATTTGATAGATCTAGGTGTATAATATTTTAATATTTATACCAAGTCTTCCTTATACTTTGATATGTATGTGTACGTGCACACACATTAAAGTGTGGGGAAATACAGACACCTATAAATGGCTCATAGACATTTAATAGTCATTAAATTATTTGAATTTTATGTAATTTTATATTTTTAATAATTGATCAAAATCAGGAATTATTTACATGTATGTCAGGTTTTCATCATGATGCATTCTTCTTTTATTCCCATTTATGTCTCCTTTATGTACATCTAACCTCTCAAAAAAAAAATTAGAGTGCCCAAGATGCTGCTAGGAGAGAATTTTGGGTCTTTAAAATTGAAGGTTCCCCGGCATGTTTCATCTATATTTTTTCACTTATCGACATATGTATGTTATTTTGGTGCCAACATGGTCATAATTTAAATCCAAGTTGTTAATCAATATGCAAGAATTGTAATTTATTTTAACACTAAGAGGCAGTAAACATTATATTAATTACATAAGACTATTTTGGCATTATATTAATCACTGATAAACATTCTATAGATATCAACCAATCATTATAACATCTATTAATATTTGATAATGCTATTTCCCATGGAGCATTTTTAGCACACAACCAAGGTTTTGTATATCACTAGAATTGATTTCAATTATGAAATTTATTGTTTTCAATATTATTTATTATAGAAGGGATTGATAAGTATATGATTTTTAAAACTCCAAATAACCCTCACTAAAATTCATAAAACATTTGTTATTTTCCTTACATTTTAAATATTTTTTCTAATCTAGAGGAAGAATAAATTTTGGATTCATTATTGATGCAATATTCAATTTTCACTAATATTAAGTTAACTAAGGTTAGATTAATTTTATTAGTACACACTTTTTAGTATTAGAAAAGAATAAGTGTCATCATTAATCAAATGTATCCTGCATCCCACATGTTCAAATTATGTGTCTACCACTTCAAACATGTGTTAGTAAAACTAGAGTTGGATCACAACTCTTGATTTTGCTTTGTCAAAAGAAAAGTTGGACCACAAATATTTTTTTTTCTATATTTATGCTTCCTCTATTTTTATATTGTGAATAATTGATAATATTAAATATTTTTATAATTTTCTTTTCTTTTCTCAATTTTGGTGTGAGCCCATTTTGAGCAGAATCTTGGGTACCCTCCATTCCTACATGGTTGCGTAATTTTTTTTCGTAAAGTGGTAATTATGATTTTTTATTAATTTTATCTTATTCTAAATTCCCACATACTTCTCAATATTTAATTTATGTTTTTGGGCCAACAAGAATTTTGGTCTTCCAAAAAACCATTTGGTTTTTTTCATTTTTGCCAAAAACTACTTTTTAAAGTACTTTTTTGATGTTTTTTAAAATTCTAGAAAAATATAAAATTTTATGGTTTTTCTCAATATTTTTATTGAAAAGTACACAGAAATAATTATTTTTTTTAAATGTTAATTTTTCATATTCACTATTTTTTCTATGAAATTTTGAAGTTTCATGTTCTTAGGACAACTTAGGGGAAGAAGGTTGTACGAAAACTTTTTTTTCAGGTTGGGGTTTAAACACTTTAATTTATAGATTATACCTCCACAATATTTTTTTAAGGTCCATATTTTTTTAATTCATCCATTTTGGGATCTTAGGGCATCAATTTGAAGTTGAAGTTTTCCTTATAAGGCTTCATTCTACTTCCAAAACTATTCTAGCAATCATTGACACCACCACCACATGTGTGCACTACTAAAAAATCCACTACCACTAGTTTGATCTTCTTGTTATCCTCAACCCCTTCTCCACTTGGCCCATGGTCACATCAATACTCCATCCATAGGACCTATCACCACTCATCTAGAATGTTAGTGTTGATTGTTAAGTGCTGACCACATTGTTTAACCATTGCATTAACTACTAGTAATCTTATTATTCACATGAAACCTAGTATTGCCCACCACTTCATGGATTTTTATCCCTTTTTGGTGAAATTATTTTTTGATTGTGCCATTGAGGTTTTGTTTTAGAGTACTTTTTCAAGGGCGATATCTTTCAATCCAAAAAATTTGGGAAGTTGATTTTTTTCCACCCTAATTATTTTTGAGATATACATTATGGTGGAGTCTATTTCTACATTTGATGTCATGGTTTCCCTAAAATTTTAGGTTTTTCTTGAGCTTGTTGACTTTTCCTATTTCTTAGACCTTCAAATAGTCATATCTTTTATTCCACACATTGAATCAAAGTTCCCTTTTTTTTAGAGTGCATGAATTTGTATACACTTCATAAGATATATATATATATATATAGTTTAGTTTCTTTCTATAATAATAATATTGTGCTCATTTTTTATTTATTTTTTTACCTTTACATCAATTATAATTTCACTATTTATAAAGTGCCACCTACTTTTAGTTGGAGGGATCATTTTTGTGTATAAAAATAGTTTCTAAGTGGGCTCATTTATATTTTTGCATTTCTACCAACTCTTGTATTAGGGAAAACTTTTTTAAAACTCCAAAATTATAAGCATTTTGGGAGGGTTTTCTTAAGTTTGTTTATTTTTTAGGATCTTTCCAAGGTTTTTTGGATTGCTCTTGTAATGTATTTGGTCCAAGATATCCACACCCTCAGTTAGGCCAAAAATAACCTACATTCAATTAATGGCATGATTATTTCTAGAGTATGTGCTCTTTAGAAATAAAATATTACGTTTATTGAAGAGCATAAGAAATTTAAGAAAATAAAAATTCCATATTGCTCTCACCCATTTATGAGAAATCTGCCCTCCTTTAGTCATTACAGGACATAGTTGCACAATTACAACGTCATATTGACACTATGGACATACATTTTATAGGGATTAATCCTCCATTTTTCATTAACTTTGATCCTCTTTATGCATATTTAACCCATGATGTATAAAATCATAAATTTTTCAATGTAATTAATGGACCTTTATTTCAACCCCCACTATAGATCCATCTACAGTTGTGCTTGGCTCATTTAAGAAGCCCACAACTAGGATTAGCTCTCATTTACTTCACATTGTGGCTCACTCTATCAGACTTATGATCTTAGGTAAATGTTTACAAGGCATT
Source organism: Torreya grandis (assembly GCA_037957365.1). Classification (NCBI taxonomy): domain Eukaryota; kingdom Viridiplantae; phylum Streptophyta; class Pinopsida; order Cupressales; family Taxaceae; genus Torreya; species Torreya grandis. The sequence goes on along the minus strand of JARHVA010002910.1, from coordinate 2,142,758 downwards.
ATTTTCCCTATAAATCCTATTTTATGGATTAATTTCCATAGCATTAGCTATAGATAATATGATACTTCATTGTATCCACATTGTGCACACTCACTTATTTTTGTTTTCTCCACTCCTCGAGAGGATATGTAGGATACATAATTCCTTATACACACCTTTTTAGGCATGAAATACCTAATAATACTTTAATAAAGCATGAATTTTTTGACACATATTCATATGATTCCTCATGTACACCATTTCTATACATGACACTAGATCACATGCATGCATCCTCATCTACCATCTATGTTCACCTAGGATGGATCTTGTATTAGTTTTAATAGTATCATCAAAATTATTTACATAGATTCTACTACCATAATACCTTTGTTTTTAGCTTTACTATCTACACACTGATCATTAAGCGTAGCAATGTTCCCTTTGTTTTAGATAAATTATTATAAAATCCATCATTATTTTATTAAATAAGTTAAAGCTTACATATAGTAAAATGACCTTATATAAATAAGGATATACCTTATCACACACAACTACATAATCCCTATTTTATAGGGATGAGTTATTATCATAATGTATTATACATTTGCATGCACACACCAAATAATATGTCATGCATTAAAAATCCTAACATTTACCCCTTAGTGTGAACATAAGGACAATAATCACACCATATGTACTAAAAATAAGCATGTACATCAACACATGCATGTATGTTCAAAATAAACTATATATACACTATGGTTATAGTGATAACATGCATACATAAACATAATTGTTCACACTTTCTCTTTTAATGAGTGCTAATCTTCTCACTAACATATCACTTTCATCTCCATTATTAGTGATAACTTACATGCATATACACAACTATTAACACTTTCACTTCTAGTGAGTGTTAGGTTTCTTGATGACATATTACTTATGAACTACTTACATAATGGGGAATACATACATCTAATTATAATTAGTGTTTCACTTATTAGTGATTTTTGCATTTTTAGCCTCTATAACTGATTATTTCCACTTGATCATGAATAATGTGAATGGTATCCACTACATTGATTACCATTCTCAACATTAATTTCTTTCGCATAGACATTTTCCATACATGTTTCCAAGGACATCAAGTTCTCCTGATAATGTGTCCATTACAAAGATATGTTTTTAATTTTGTATCTGAAAACATATAATGACACTATCCAAAAAAGTAGGGATTTATTGATTATTGATGTTGAACTTAGGATTTATAATAATAATGACCACTACCACTAATAATAACATAACTATAAATGAAACAAAAAATAACCTATAATCTTTAACAACACACTATTAAAAAATAACACATTATTAAGAATTATTTAACATTAATCGACTTAATAATGTAGACCTAATAAGAGACCCAATAACCACAAGTGAATTTAACCACTTTGTAAAAATAAAAACTTGTTAACATACTAATTAAATGAATAATATAAACTCTATTTCTTAAAAAGACATATGAAATGTTAACATAATAAATAATCTACATATTACAAAACTTATCAACTATCTTAAAAAAACTTTGTAACATTTATTTAATAAGGAAACTATTTAACTCTTAAATAATAAACTCAGTGCACTACATAAGGTGGAAAAATAGATAATAAAATCACATGGAATGAAAGGATAATAATGACATAATTCATGATGTATGAATTGTAAGGAGATATGTGAGGTGGCGTAGGTTGAAGACTAAACTGATGGACCATGGATGAATCATCGTAGTTACGGTTAATGGTGACAAAAAAAGTGTTAATGGTTAGCTTGAATAACTAATATGTATGGAATTGTAACTAATTGATAGGATCTATTTATAGAGATTGGATAATCAAGTAATGACAAAAATATAAATGACATCAAGGTGATTAAACATGGTAGAAACATAATCTTTAATACATAATAAATGTTTTGGATGTGTGAATGTTCTAGATTAGTCATATGGGTGATGATTAAGATGTATGATCTGACTATAGTATGTTATGGAATATTTTTGATGATGAAAAAAATGTGCTTGATGGTTGTGACAAGATGCATAGAAAATTTACATAATTAAATTAATGATGGAACTTATATATGAAGCCACACCATGATGTTTACGATGCTCACGGTCACACTAATGATTACCTTCAAAACTACAATATTTATTTAAACTTCATAAATCCACCTAAAATTCCTATAGAACTAAAGCACTCAAATTAAAATTATTTTTACCAACCAATATGCCTCTTGACTAATTTCAATAACAAGGTCTTTGATTGAATTAGACATGCCCCAATTTGATATACCAATGTTCTAAAATACATGATTATTTTATTAAACAAAGTGAAGTTTATATATAAGTAAATGATCTCATATAAAGAAAGATCATGCCTTTAAACAAAGTGAATCTTACATATAGGCAAATTATTTCATATAAATAAGGATAATGCCGTATCACACATAACTATGCAATCCATATTTTTTATGTATGAGTTGTTATCATAATTCATTATACATTTACACACACACACACACACATAATAATATGCCACACAATAATAATCCTAATAATGATTATATTTAGAAGTGCTCCCCATTTTTTAAAGTCACTCTCAAATTCATATGGCCTTTCTTTGACAAATCTATTGTTAGAGTAGAGATTATTTATTTTTCCCATATTTATTTACTATGGGTTTCCTTCCCACTTAGAGTTTTCCTACTTTCATGAAGAAGCTTGCTTAGGTGTACAGATTGACCAAATGATTAGGAAGTAACTCCCTTGATCATCTATTCTAATTATGGGAATTACTCTTCTATTATGAGGGTATTTGACCACCTTTTGTGGAGGAGTTACTTAGCACTCTCCTATATATACACCTCACATTTTTTAGCTTTTATTAATGAAAGATTGGTATTTTAGCTCCTATTTATCCTATGTAATATTATTGTATTGATTTCATTTAGCTTTCAATTGTGTGTTGTGTGATTTTTTGTCTCACACCTATCATGAACCTATGCATTCACATGATTTGATGATCCTGGCCATAACTCTGATATGGTATCAGAGTGCCACATTGGTAATCATGTATCTAGTTTTATGATGTAAGATTTATTTTTAAATATTGAGATTATTTATAATATATTGTGAGGTATTTTTTAGAGGGTTTGAAAAAAATATTGGGTGTTTTTTTGAAATATCAAAAATGTTGGAAGCAACCGAAATAAATTCTAGGGGTCATTTTTTTATTAAAATATGTTGTGTTAGTTGTATAAGGAAGGTTTTTATAGATCTAAGGGTTTGACTCCATTGTTAAATATGGTTTAAATACATCCATGATTAAGGTTACATTTCCTTGGCTCCCTCAACTAGGGTTCAAGTATTTTGAATGACAACTTGAGTTGGACTATAGACCTATATATGGTTCTCCTTTCAAAAAACTAATATAGGTTTTAATAAAATTTAGAGCTGGATGAGTAGTTTGTTAAAGCAATCAAGCCATACCTTTTATTCTTTCACAGACATTAAAATCTATGCCACAAACTTGGTGACTTCTTGGGCCTATTCCATTACCTACTCTAGGTCAATGCCTTCCAATGGATCACCCTCCATGAACTAGATAGAACTAAATGGCCTAAACACTCATTTACGACCAAGTTTTGGTTGACACATGGCTCTAGGGTCATTTTTGTTGTGTTTAAGCCTCTTCCAATTTTGCCTTCCTCCTTTCTCTATCAATTATTAATCTATTATTTGTCTCCTTTAAAACCACTCATTTGCATGACTTATGGTTTCCAATACCACTAGTAAAAAATTAGTGGTTTTCCTTTTGGTGGGAAAATGTTCTTTTGAAAATAAAACCATCTTTACTTTAAAATTTTGGTATTGCTTACAATTACTTAAAGTCAATGTTTCTTTAACATTAACTATCATAGTATTTATTTTTTTAATAAAATAATATAATATTGTAGAGGTGGATTTTTATATAAAAGGGGAGGAAGGATTTATTATTATTTTTTTAAAATGATATAATATTATGGGGTCTTTTTTAAAGGGGTGAGATTATTTATTTTTTTTTAATAAAAACAATATATTATGAGCATATTAAAAGATAGAAAATTATTTTTTAAATAAAAACTTCATTTTTTTACTAGATAAAGACTGGAGGGTTAGGTACGATTTGGCAAGTGGCTAAACACCTTACACTCAAACAAACACTTATTTTTCTCTAATTCTCACTTTGTGTAATCATCTTGGATGCATTTTCAATTGAGCCCAATGTCTTTGTTTTGTCTTATAAATCATGTATTTTCTATCATTTTCATTGATTACTCAAGATGCACTCTTAGCTATGCCTGACATCTTATTAAGTGTGTATTATATTTGTGACATTTGGGGGGCTTACCATTGATAGTTCAAGAGAGGTGTATTGTATTTGTGTCACTCTTTCATTCTATTTTCATTTCTATTTATACATCAACTAAAATTACAAACCACTACAAACTTCATTTATGCACAATTGATATAAGTTCAATTAATACCCTAATGCCATTTAAATACTATGAATGGAAAATCAAAATACAAGTTTTATTAAGGACCAATGGTTTACATTGTATTACAATGGGAAATGATACTAAATATAATATAGAAGCAAATAAAAATTAAGTGGTATAACCTTTGTGACAAACCCTGTGGATTTTTATGTTAGTAAATTTTTCCTAATCTTCTATTTCATGTAGAGTCAGATAAAACTCCTAATGAAGTCTATACCACCTTGGAAAATATATTTTTCAAGCTATATGTAATGAGAGGGCATGAACTAGAGAAAGAACTCATTAGTTTGAGTCCTAGTAGTTTTGACACCCTTCAAGATTTCTTCACTCTATTTAAGTCCTTGAGATTGTAGTTGAAATAATGTGGAATAGAGAAGAAAGATGACTAGCTTATTCTTTCTATACTCTCAAAATGAGTCTATATTACTTTTTTTTTTCTCTACCTTTCATTCCATCAAAAGTGCTCTTGGTGCCACATGGAAGATGCCTTCTTTAGATTACATTGTTACTGACTTGAATCAAAAATAATATAAATTAATATAGATGGATATATTGAAGTCCTCAAAACCTCAAGCCTAATTACTAGGAATGGGAAACAAAAGGATTCAAACAAAGAGAAGAAGAAAATTAACAAGGATCAAAAGAATAAAAAAGAATCAACCTTTGCTAAAATTACCACTAAAACTTCCTCTTCCAATGATATTCCTAAGAAAGATAAGGTTATGTGTGCCCATTACAATAAAAATTGGAATGATGAACATAAGTGCATGAAGAAATTAATTGATCATATAACTCATCTTACAAAAAATAAAAACATAGGTGTTCCTAAATCTATCAAGTAGAATTCATCAACTCAATATTATTCTAAGGAAAAAGAAAAAGAGAAAGAGAAAGAGAAAGAAAAGGGCAAGGCTCTTGTATCAGTTACAACTCCAAAATCTTCATGGGTTATTAACTTAGGTGTTTACCACCACGTGAATTCTTTGTAGGTTGAGTTTTCCTCCTTAGATGCTTGTAGCATGTCTTCAATCACTTTGGATGATGACACTTCTACGTCAGTTTCACGGAGAGGGTCTATTGAAATGGATGGAGGAACATTCTAAAATGTTCTAAGTGTTCTATCTATTTCAACTAGTCTATTATCAATGTACCAAATCACCCACATCAGTGGGTAGATGTATGATAATGAAGGACAAAAGGGGGGGCTTAAAGTAACATTTTTTTTGAAAATAACAATAGTTAAACTTAGAGAGAATTTTAGAAACACTTGGAAAAATAATTTGACAATAATATAAGAATATGAATTGTGTAATTATGAATATAGTTTCTAAATATATAATTTTTTTAATACCCAAATTATAAAAGTGTATGATATTTATGAATTTATGAAAATGGCTTAACACTTTTTGGTGAAAAGAGGATACTACATGCATATGGACACACTTTTTTGAGTAAATTAAATAATTATTATATGAAATTTCATTTATGGATAGATGAAATGTCGAAGATTGGTCAAGATATTTTTTATTAATTTTTTCATAAATATATATTTTTTAAATAATTTTATAATTCAAGATAGCTAAAAAATTAGAATTACAAGTGTACAATCATAACTTTTGGATGGACCTTAACTTCATGAAAGTAATTTTTTTTAAAGCATAGTTAATGATGCGTAGATCGGTCAAGTATAATTTTTATAAACTTTTGATTAAATGTCAAAAATTTATAAAGTTATTTGTAATGATATGCATATATTCCTTAATGAGGTATGCCATGTAGAAATTGAGTAATAATTAAAAACAATAGATTAACATTTTAAAAATTATATATTCAAAAAGTACGCTTTCCCCTATACATACCCATATAATGGTTTTTTAAAAATAATAAATCTACTTGATCAGATGTGTCACAAAGATGAAAAAGACTCATAAAAAATTTTAAAATAATATGGGTTGCTTCATGATTGGTTTTAGGCTAGGTTTGGACCTCCCCAATCCTAAACCTGAAGCACTTTTGGAGGGAAAGTGGAGAAGTCAAAGATTAAAATTTTCAAAGGGTGTACTCCTTTTACAAAGCCCCTAAAGACTCATTCAATGCATTTTCATGTTTAAAACTACTCCAAAAAAAGGTGTGCATTCATTTTAAAAGGGTGTATTCCCTTCATAGTTCATGAATTTGTTTTATTTTCCCATAAAATTCACTCATTAATTATGAATTTTATAAACTTCAATCTAGTTTTTTCTACTAACACTCTACAAATTCTCCATTTATTTTTTGTCTATTACTATAAATTTTTCAATTTTTAATCTAAACCTAGACTTATTTACATAAATATAAATAATGGGATTTGGTCATCACTGTAAAATACCAATTAAAGAGTTAATAATTGAGTAAATTGAAGTCGAGAGAGAAAAAGACAAGTAGATAAGAGAGCATCCATAAGAAATTCTACAAAAGGTGAAGGTACTTCCTCCACAACAGGTGATATTTCAAATGAAAGTAACATGCCCAATTCCATGGAATTTAATTTAGATATGTATTCAAATGAGATAAGATAACTTAATCAATCATTATTGCATGATGAAATTCATAATATAGAACATCTAATTAATGGATTTGCATTGAGTGATGGAACACATTGAGAACAAAATTTAATGAAACATCCATCTATAATGAATTTTTTGAAGGTGATAATCAACATCACATAATAACTCAATTCATCTATCTCTTAATGAAGAGGAATTTACTTTGCCTGTAGGTTCTATTGTACCTAGCCAACACTCTAATATCCCTTCTATGGTTGAATTAGTAACATCATCTAATTTAATACAAAAGATAGCTCCAAGACTCAGACCTCCAAGGATAATGTGATGAACACCAAAGTATATGGTTGAAATATATGAGAAAATATTAGAACATATGGAAAGTAAAATGTCAAAAATACAAGTTTAACATCATACTCAAAGTCTATGGGACTATGTATTTTAGAATAAAAGCCATACAAAATGATGTCAAATATTTGTTCAATTAATAAAAATACAAAAATGCACCATGTGATTCATAATTTAGGTTTAATAACAAGTTATATAGAGAGAGGAAAAATAATTAAATAGTAAATAATATATTTATTTCATTTAATGTAATAGGCAATAGAACTCGAAAAAAGATAGTAATGTGTAAAAATGAGTAATAACAAATTCTGTAGTGAGTAAGTCAACATCTAGAGATTGATTTCTTAGTCAAACAAGTACATCCCTAAACTTTAATAGGAAAAATATAATAAATTCCATAAAAATAATAACAAGACTTGATGACCTTTTACTCACAGATTTTTGGGTATTTAATGGAAGACTCCCATGAAAAGATAAATTATTAGTTGAAGGAACAAGATATTTGATTAAAAAAAATTGACATGAAAAAAAAAGGGTCTCATCTAATGTAAAATATGTTCTAAAAATAATAAAAGGTTTAAAAAAGCATGATCCACATGCAAAACATGTCTCAAGCATGACCCATACAAAATTTTATAAAAAAATATTGAAAAAATTATTGGGCAATTGATAATTAACCAAAGTTCATTTTAAATGTGCAAGTATTTATTCGTTAAAATCAATTGAACACTCACCACATGTTATTATGGGATCCATGTTGAATTTTCTACAAATTTTGATATGTTTTGTCATGTATGTTGTACTTTACATATTGATGAGATTATGTAGGAATGTATAGTGGATTCCCCACCTAAAACATTAAGAGATTTAATCCCAAATATTTTTTATCAAATACCTGAGTGATAATTTTTTCCAAAGAACGTTTAGATGGAATATGTAACACTTGTGGTGGTTTTTTATGTTTGACCAATTATATACATGAAGAAATTTCACATGAATTTAGAAAATAACTAGTTGATTTTAAAAAGTACAAATATGTAAAGTATGTATTAAAAGATGAAAAAGAGTCATCAATATGTGAGTTGATTATGACCCAATTATCTCTATCTAATTTCATGTTTTAATTAAATAAGAACGTTATTTACAAATATTTAAGACACACACAAGGCAAAATGGTTAGATAATCAATTCAAGTTTTGAGGACAACTTCCCAATTGGGACCATTATTTTAGTTGTGGACTTTGTTGATAATTACACACTAAAATCATAAATTGAGGTTAAATCCCAATACTATAATTCAATTAAAGTTAGATTTATTTCACATTACATTCAAATATGCACTTGATATAACAAAAGACAAAATAAATATTTTGAGTGAGTACCACTTTTATATGAGTGATGATAGATTGCATTCTCTAGAGTTTGTCCAAGGTTGTTTTGAGATATTTTATATAAATATGAATGCAAGATAAATCATGTTCAATACACTACATTTGGTTAGACAATTGTGTAAAATAGTTTAAGAATTCTTGAATGTTTTATTGTTTAAGTAAGATGCATAAAAAGAATATGGTTCAACATTTTTAGATTTTCTTTGAGGCTTGATATGGCAAAGAGGAACATGATGGTGCAGGGTCATGTGTAAAAATATCCCTTAATAAATATCACGGATACCACAATTATGGTGATAATTTGATTGATGCTACAAGTATCGTGACTTGGTGTAATCAAAATATTTATCAAGGATCAAATAAACATTCTCATGTGTGAAGATTATTTTAGTTAATGAAGGAAGAATATAAGATATTATATAAATATTACACTATAATACATATATCAAGTATTTTTCACTCCATTAGAAGCTCAAATTATAATTCATGTACTATTTATACTAGAGATATGGCATGCTTTTATTTGTGCTATATGGAATTTAATTGGAATGAATGTGAGTCAAAATAATGGGTTATCAAATAGTATTTTAGAATCATAACAGCAATGGAGAATAGCGACATTTATGCTAGTAGGGGATCATGAAATGGCATCATCTATTGACTTTGACCACATCTTAGATCTTGTGTAACTAGGTAGAATTTATTTATAATTCAAATGTATCCTTAGTTCTATTAGTGATATCTTACTTTTTTCCTACATGTCCTTAAAAATTGATTATACTTTAAATGCAATGTATGTTTTTGTAGTAATTTCATCTATGGATAATGATGAGGGAATATACTACTACTTGTCTCGTTATGTAGAGGTAAAAAAAATTAACCACAACTATAATGGAAGGAGAAGACTTAGTTTATCCCACTAGATCTATGGTGATTATAGGAACTTGGATTTGTATATATTTTCATACAAAAATAAAACAATGGTTATCTAAGGGATTTAAAACACATATTTTGGTTTTTCATTATTCAAATTTATTTATCACTAATAATATTCAAATGATCAAATATTGAAAAAAGCCTTATAGTAAAATTTTGTATAAATTTCATGAATTTGAGCATGAAGTGTTACTTGAAACACTTAAAAGTAGGTTTGATCTTGAATATACATTGGATTGACTTGGTAAGGTTAGTATTCAATACATTTGTCATTTAAAATTATTAAAGTTAACTTATGTGATCTATTGTATTTTAATTTTGAATTATTTTATCATTATGTTAATTTCTTTTTGAATTTTTTACTAACAGTTTTAATGTAAGTTAGAGGTACCAAATGAGTTTTTACCTTCACGTGGATGGTGACATGATTATAGAAGATTATCTTCTTAAAACAAATAAAATCCTAAAAACTAATACATATTGAGTATATACTTTTCTTCCTCATCTTGAGTGGAAGATAATCCTCTAGGGGCTTAGAGGATTTTCATATAAAACTATAGGAGTTGATAGTTCATCTCTACACATCGAGATGTGTTGATAAAGATGGTTCATTGATAGGGATAGTGAGTCAAAAGATATGCAAGCCACTAACCAACATTTGGTCTCTTAAGAGACATTTAGCCATGAGAGAAAACTTATTTCCATGTCTCACACATCTTTAGTGGCATAGAATGCTCTGAGGGCTATGTAGAAGACTCATCCATGCAACTATAAGTGTTGATAGCTCATCTCTACCCCTCATGATTCTCATGTAATGTATGGTGGAAATTTGGTCTAATTTCCCATTGAGATATGATAAACTTCTCTTTAGGTATGCCATGAAATAACCATAAATTGAGATCCCAAGGCCTGATAGAGTTCATAAGGAGACTACTATAATATTTATATGCCCATTTGGATGTATTAGTGAAGATTATTGATCAATTAGGATAGCAAGTCAAAAGATACATGACCCACTAACCAGATTTTAGTCTCTTGAGATGCATTTGGTCATAAGAGAAAACCTTTTACCATGTATCACTCATATTAAGTGGCATAAAATTTTGTAGGGGTGATTATAGGACTCGTTCTTGCAAATATAAGTTTTGATTACTCATTTCTACCCTTCATGAATTAACTACAATACACGATAGAAGTTTAGTCTATTTTAACACTCAGGGATTAGAATTTTCTCTTCAGGTATACCTCCAAATGACTAAATTTAAATCTTGAGGCCTAATATAAAGTGCAAGGTGACCATTCTAACATGTATACATCCATCTAAAAGTTTTATCAAATATAATTCATCAATTGAGATAGTGAATCAAAAGATAAGGGACCTAGTGACCAACTTTAGGTCTCTTAAGAGACATTTAGCCATTAAAAAAAAATTGTTTTGTGTCTCTCTTATATTGGGTGGTATGGAATGATCTATGGGTGCTTATATGACTTTTCCATGTATTTTAAGTGTTATTGGATTGTCTCTACACCTCACATTTCTCTTATAATACATGGTGGAAGTAGATAGGAACACCTCTAGATGACTAAAAATTTAAACATTTGGGCCTAATAGAGAGTATAGGGTGGCCATTCTAGTGTTTATATGCCCATACAGATGTGTTAGCAAAGATGGTTCATTGATTTGGCTAGCAAGTCAAAGATATGTGACCCACTAACCAAATTTTTAACTCTTAAAATACATTTGGCCATGATATAAAACTCATTGCCATGTCTCACTCATCTTGAGTGGAACATAATTCTATAGGGGTGGATATAAGACTCTCCCATGCAACTTTATGCACTAACATCTTGTCTCTACCCCTCATGGGTATATGATAACATGTGATGGAATTTTGGTCCAATTTCCCACTCAAGGATGAGAAGATTATCTTAAGATATGCCTCTGAATGAATGTAACTTTAGACTTTGGGGCTTGAAATAGAGCATAGGTTGGCCTTTCTAGTGTTTTTACTCCCATCTAGACATGTCAATGAATATGGTTCATCAATTTGGCTAGCGAGTCAAATGATATACAATCCAATAACCAATGTTTGGCCTCTTAAGAGACATTTAGATATGAGATAAAACTCTTTTATGTGTCTCACTCATCTTGAGTTGCATATAATGCTCCAAGGGTGTTTATATAACTTGTTCATATAACTATAGTTTTTGATGGCCCGTCTCTACCCCTACGGTTCTCTTGCAACATGTGGTAAAATTTTGATTTATTTTATCACTTAGAGACAAGATGCTTATCTTTAGGTATGCCTTAAAATTAATATAGTATTAAATTCTAAATAATTATATATGGCATAAGGTGACCATTTCATCATTTATATGTCCATAAAAATGTGTCCATAAAGACAATTTGTTGATTAGGTTAGTGAATCAAAAGATATGTGAGCCACTAACTTATAGTCTCTTAAGAGACACTTAGAAATAAGAGAAAAATCAATTCCATGTCTCACTCATCTTAAGTGGCAAAAAATTCTCCATGGGGTACTTATAACACTCATCTATATAACTATAGGTGTTGACAACTCGTCTCTACCCCTCATGGTTCTCTTATAATGTATAACATAAGTTTGCTCCAATTTCCCACTCAATCACGAGAAGCTTCTCTTTAAGGATGACATAAAATAATTAAAACTTAACCCTAGGGATTGATGAATATTAGAATGTGACCTAACATTTATACACCCATCTAGACATGTCCATAAAGAGGATTCATCAATTTGGGCTAGCAAATCAAAATATATATGACCCACTAACCAACTTTTGGTTTCTTAAGAGAAATTTGTCATAAGAGAAATTTTTTTGCCATGTATTGCTCATCTTAAGTGGCATAAAATGATATATGGAGTTATTATATGACTCATCCATGAAATTATAGGTATTGTTGACTCATCTCTACCCATCATGGTTTTCCTAAAACACATGTCAAAAGTTTGGTCTGATTTCCCACTTAAGAATGAGAAGCTTTTCTTCAAGGATACCACAAAATGACTATAAATTTTGACCATAAGTCCTAAAAAAGAGTGGAAGGTGACCATTATAGTTTTTATACATCCAAATAAATGTGTCAGCAAATTCAGTTTGTTGATTGGGCTAGCGAGTCAAAAGATATGCAACCCACTGACCAACTTTTGGTCTCTTAGGAGACATTTAGCTATGAGAAAAAACTTTTTGTTGTGTCTCACTCAGCTTGAGTGACATTAAATGATCTATGGGGGCTTATATGAATTTTCCATGCAACTATAAATGATGATGGCTCATATATACCCCTCATGGTTCTCCTGCAACACATGATGTAAGTTAAGTCTATTTTCCCACTCAGGGATGAGAAACTTCTCTTAAGGGATTCATTTGACCAACTACAACTTTCAGTCCTAGGGACAAATAGAGAGTGGAGGGTGGATATTCCAAAATTTATATGTGCATTCAAATGTGTCTACATATATGGTTCATTGATTGGGATATCAAGTCACAAGATAAGGCTCCAACTGACTATCTTTTGGTCTCTTAAGAGACATTTGGCTACCATAAAAAACATGACACCATTTCTAATTCATATTGAGATGGGGAGAATCATATAGGATGTGTTTAGATGACTCTCCCATATAAATTTAGGAATTTATAGCTTGTATATACCCATCACAGGTCTCTTACAATGCATAACATAAGTTTGGTTTGTTTTTCTACTCAGGGATGAGAAACTTATCTTAAGGGATTCATCCAGCTAACTGTAACTTTCCATCTCAGTGCTTGATAGAGAGTGAAGGGTGCCTATTCTAGTTTTTATATGTCCATATAAATGCATCCATGTATATGGTTCATTGATTGGGCTAGTGATTCACAAGATACACCTCCCACTAATAAACTTTTAGTCTCTCAAGAGACATTTAGCTACCAAAGAAAACATGTCACCATTTCTCATTCTTCCTAAACTAGGGAGAATCATCAAGGGACTGATTATAAGACTTATCTATAAAATTTCAGGCTCTAATGTCTTGTCTATACCCTTCATAGTTCTCCTACAATGTACATTATAAGTTTAGTCTATTTTCCCACTCAAGGATGAGAAGCTTCTCTTAAGGGATTCATCTGGCCAACTATAAATTTTGGTTCTAGGGGTTGATGGAGAGTAGAGGGTGGTTATTCCAAAATTTATACACCCATCCAAATGTGTTTACATATATGGTTCATCTATTGGTCTAATGAGTCACAAGATATATTCCCACTGACCAACTTTTGGTCACTTAAGAGACATTTGGCTGCAAGAGAAAACTCATTGTCATATCTCACTCATCTTTAGTGGCATGGAATATTTTGGGGGGTGATTAGAGGAATAATCCATACAACTATAGGTGCTAATATATTATCTATATCCCTCATCATCCTTGTGTAATGCATGGTATAAGTTCGATCTATTTTCCCACTCATGGATGACAAGTTTTTCTTTAGGGATTCATTTGACTAACTACAACTTTCAGTCCTAGGGCCTAAAAAAGACTAGAGGGTGGATATTATAATATTTATACACCCATATATATGTTTTCAAATATATAGTTCATTTATTAGGATATTAAGTCATAATATACACCTCCCATTGATTAACTTTTGGTCTCTAAAGAGATATTTGACCACCAAATAAAATGTGTCACCATTTCTCACTCATCTTGAGTTAATAAAAATCATATATGGGGTGCTTAAAGGACTCATTTGTGAAAATTTAGTCACTAATGACTTTTATATAACCCTCATATTTCTTTTATAATGTGCATCAAAAGTTTATTATATTTTCTCACTCAAGGATGAGAAGCTTCTCAAGGGATTCATCCAGCTAACTGCAAGTTTTGGTTCTGGGGCCTGATGAAGAGTAGATGGTGGATATTCTAAAATTTATATGCCCATTTATATTTATTCTCATATATGATTCATTGATTGGTGTAGTGATTCATATGATACACCTCTCACTGACAAATTTTTGGTCTCTTAAGATATATTTAACTATCAAAGATAATGTGTCACCATTTCTTGATCATACTCAGATAGGGAGAATCATCTAAGGGTGCCTTGAGGACTTATCCATGAAACTATAGGTGTTGATATCTATTATATATTCCTCATGGTTATCCTATAATTTGTGGTAGAAGTTCAATCTATATTTACACTCAAGGATGAGAAAATTCTCTTGAGGGATTCATCCAAACAATGGAAACTTTCGATCTCAAGGCCTGATAGAGAATGGAGGGTGGATATTCTAAAGTTTATATACCCATTTAGATGTGTCTATATATATATTTCATCATTTGGTCTAGTGAGTTATAAGATACATCTCCCACTAACTTTTAGTCTCTTAAGAGACATTTGGCCATTTGAGAAAAGTCATTGCCATGTATGACTCATCTCAAATAACATGGAATCTTCTGGGGGTGATTAGAGGACTTATATATATAACTATAGGTGTTAATGGATCATATATACCCCTCATGATTATTTTTAAAAATGTGATAGAATTTTGGTCTATTTCGTCACTCAAGGACAAGAAGTTTCTCTTCAAGGATTCATCTGGCCAACTATAAATTTTAGTCCTAGGGCTTGATTAAGAGTATAGGGTGGATATTACAATGTTTATATGCAAATAAAAATGCATCCATATATGTGGTTCATTAATTTGTCTATAAATTCATAATATATGCCTCTTATTGACCAACTTTTGGTCTCTTAAGAGATATTTAATTGCTATAGAAAATGTGTTGTTATTTCTCGTTCATACCAAACTAGGTAAAATCATATAAGGGGTGATTAGAGGACTCATCTATGAAATTTTAGATGTTGATGGCTCATTTATAACCCTCATGGTTCTCCTACAATGTGTGGTAAATTTTTGATCTCTTTTCCCACTTAGGGATGAGATGCTTCTCTTAAGGGATTTGTCCAGCCAATTACAACTTTTGGTCCTAGGTCCTGATGAAGAGTGGAGGGTGGATATTATAAAATTTATATTCCCATTCAGATATGTCTACATATATGTTTCATTGATTTAGATAGTGAGTCATAATATATGCCTTCCATTGACCAATGTTTAGTTGATTAAGAGACATTTGGCTACTAGAGAAAACATATCACCATTTCTCACTTGTTCTAAGTTGGGGAGTATCATCTAGGGGTTATTAGAGGACTTTTATGTGAAAATTTAATAATTTATGACTCATCTATACCCCTCATGGTTATCTTACAATGTGAAATATAATTTTGGTTTATTTTCCCACTCAGGAATGAGATGCTTCTCTTAAGGGATTCATCTAATCAACTACAAATTTTAGTCTTGGGTCCCGATGGAGAGTGGAGGATGGTTATTCTAATACTTATATGTTAATATAGATGCATGTACACATATGTTTCATCTATTTGGATAGAGAGTTTCAAGATACACCTCCCACTGACCAACTTTTGGTCTCTTAAGAGACATTTGGCTAATAATAAAATGTGTTGTTGTTTCTTGTTCATCCTAAGCTAGGAAGAATCATCCAAGGGGTTATTAGAGGAATCATATACACAATTATAAGAACTAATGACTCATACATACCCCTCATGGTTCTATTTTAATGCATGGCATAAGTTCAATCTATTTTCCCACTCAATGAGGAGATGCCTCTCTTAAGGGATTCATCTGACCAACTGCAAATTTTGGTCCTAGGGCCTAATGGAAATTAGAGGGTGTCTATTCCCACATTTATAAACTCATATAGATACATACACATATATGGTTCATTTATTGGGCTAGTTATTCACAATATATGTCTCTCACTGACTAACTATTAGTCTCTTAAGAGATATTTGGTTGCCATATAAAACATGCCACCATTTCTCGCTCATCTTGAGCTGGAAGAATCATATGGGGTGTGCTCAAAAGACTCATTTATTAAATTTTAGATGTTAACAGCTCATATATATGCCTCAAATATATCCTATAATTTAATTAGTTACCTTTTTTTATGGAGGTCATACTAATTATACCTTAGACTCCCCTAGCTAGCTAGTTCAAGCAAGTAGTTACCTTTTGCACTTATATAATATTGATCTTAGTTTAGAAAATGATTTTTTATTTTATCATGAACAAACCTACTAAATATGTTAAAATAATTTTAATTATTAGATGATAGGCAATAACCATCCACCCATCAAGGACACTAAAAAACCCCTCCCTCCTCCAAGACTACTTCATCTGCTCTAATAGTAGATTTATCTTTGACATATGAAGTGTCATTTGCTAAAATGTTTTTGAGAATATACTTATAATAAGGATAATAATTTATCAATTAATTTATCTTCCTCATCACATGCATGAATATTATATATTTCTTGTCACATACTTGGTATATGTGTCTTTATAGAAGAAGACACACCCCTGTATACCTTCACTTCAATAATTGTACAATATTTATATCAAAGATATGTATTGTATGAGATGTGTTACTTCTCTTATTTTTGTGAATTATTTTAATGTAAGACTAATATTTCTATAATATTACAATGCATATTTGAATCATAAGTTTTATTTTAAAATTATTGTAGTTGTCAAGACCAACTTGAGTTACAAGAAAATGATATCATCTAAATAAGTTCTCATGAAAAATCAATTGGGGTAAGGAAAAAAAGATTGTGTTTCTATAGTGTGATGAAGATATGAAGGTCTTTCACTAGTTCATGCATTGAATATATGTATTATACAAGATAAATTTGCTCATAATCCATGGATTTCAAGGAATGTTTAAATAAAATTTATAACTAATGGATAGTGAAGACTAGAGGAATGTAACCATTTTCTATATTTATAATTATTATTATTGGATCTGAAATTTATTCTATCATTGATGTAGATGTAGAATTTGAGACAAATTTAGAACAATACAACCAATTTAAGTAATAAGGAAAATTGTGGTTAATATAATTATGGAGACCCTTATTAAGATAATATAGATTGCAACATGGAAAAATCACATTCAAATAACTACTATTTTAGTTTAATAATGTTTTTGAAATCAGAAAATATTTATCAAGACCAACTTAGAATAATAGTAAATTGCATAATTAAAATTTATTCTAATGATATAAAAAATCAAAATGTCTTTCTACTTTATTTCTATGGATCTCTCTTCCTAGAACTTCCTTTTACTTATGGTTATTTTCTTCAAGCCCATTTACTTAGTTTTGGGAGTTTTTGGACATTAATATAATTTCATTTTTTATTTATTCCTTTAATTAAATCTATAATAATTCTAATAAACCATCACATAGATCAACAATCATCACATAGATACTTTTGAGAAGGATAACCTGTATGTAATAACCACATGTTCAACAAATAATAATAACATATAAGAAGTAAATATGTACACATGAATTATAATGATGTATGATTCACATATAGATATGTCAAATAGTATATATGTGTATGCAAATTATTTCATAATAACATAACAAATAAGACATAGCTACATACAATCTAGACCATAATATACATATACAAAATGTGCCATATAGGCATACAATGTGGGCCATATCAACATACAAAATAGATTGTTCCTATAATTACCCTTATCACAACAAATATCTCTCTTACTCCTCATTGTTTCCAAATAATTTATGCTTCCTTGACATATATTTAGAACCAGGAGTGTTGAATGACTCATTACAAGGAGAAACTCTCCTCTCAGCATGTGAAGAACCAAATGTCTCTTCCACAACCTCAAAAAACCATTGTATCTCCATAACATATGAAATATAAATTTTAATGCATTAGAATAAAATATTAAAAATGATAGATTTTCCATGAACAAAATTTTGCAATAAGGTCATTCTAGACTCACTAAATGCCACCTAAATAGTTGCATTTGGTTGTGTGATCATGAATATATCCATGATGGATAATCCTATGGATCATACATATATCATTAGATCTAAATTTGCATACAAATATAAATATGATATAGAGTATCATTATTTGAAGCTAAAAAAGCAATTTCAAACTATGTGTTCTCAGCATTTTATGTCTATAAATCAACTTTTATTAGGGAGATAATAGACCTTGGGATGAAATCACAACATTAGTCAAATGTTATCATGATCCATGTAGGGTACCCATAGCATCTCTCATCATCTATAAAACCAAAAATTGAAAGAGGTAAAATATTATTCAAATAAAACTATACCTAATTTAAGATAAATCAAAATTAACATTATTCCTTATGTACATAAAGAGAAATCAAACATGGAAGAGGATAAATTAATAAGGTTCTGAGGATAAATCTAAAAAATAGGAGAAGGTTAGAGGTAAGAGCAAGCTGAATGTAGATTTTAAGGTAGTAGTGGGGAAAATCAAAGAATAAGACATTTTGACTAAGTAATTAATACCTTAGACTAATTAATTAGAGATATTTTGTCTATCATTAAATTATTGGAATCATAATTTTTGTGTTTTTGTCAATCTAAAATCATCATGACCTAGAGCTCATATTTTTTTTATCTTAAGAAAATAATGTGAGATAACAATTTCAGTGAAAAAAGAAACATGTGGACAATTTTAAGTTGAGATTATGCAAATCATATTACAGATTTACAAGATTTTAAGGAAACACTTCTTTAAAATGAAACACAAATATGCTACACTTACATGAGAGTGTTTCAACTCTATAAGATACTATGCTTATGCCATTGTTTCAACTATGTATGATGTTACACTTATGACTTTATCTCAAATTGAATATAGTATCTCAATACATTGAATCAACTTTTACATTTGATTTAATTTCATCATTATATACTTATAGAGAAATTTTATTTAAATTATGTACATGTGTAAATATACCATAGAAGTGAGTGACAAATGTGTGTGTGTGTGTGTGTGTGTATATATACAATCATTTGAAAAGTATATCACTAAAAAACTAAAATTAAGGTTGTAATATGTATGAATTTGTGATTTAAGATTATAGAAACTTTATGTAATTTGTAACTTTCCAAACCTAAGTGTAAGGTACCACAATGCTAATTACAACCTAACTAACAAAATCTAAGTCATCTAAGTTACCTAGATGTTGATGATCATCTATAGAACTAACAAATGAAAGTTTAGTCAAATATTATTCAACTCAGTAAATATATACTAAAATATAAACTTAATATTATTTTACATACATAAACAAACTATAATTAAAATTAAATATGTGTGTCAAATACAGATGGTGAAATAGATAATACTTTCAATTGGTTGTATACTGATGAGAGGTGGTGAAATAACTATAGATGTGGCATATTTGGCATGATAGTCTTGTGAGGTATTGAAGAAACTATAGATGGAATATACTCTAACATGATAGTGTCTTGAGGTCCGAAAGCAACTATAGATGGCATATATTCAAATGTGATGGTGTTCTGAGATGCTAAAGAAACTATAGATAGAATATATTATTTTGTAGTAGTGTCTAGAGATGTTGAATCAATTGTAAATGGAATATATTATTAAGTACTAGCATGTTAGATAAATATAGGTCTTGTCTCTATAAATGTAACACATATATTCCATACATAAATAGGATGTTTAGTACACTTCCTCTCACATGATGTGCAATGATGTATAGGAACCGTAGGATGACTTTTAGTTATTCCACTACTAATAGGAGGGACACTAGAACCAATACTAGGAAGGACACTAGCACTAATAGTAGGAGAGACACTACTAGATGTGCCACCACCTGTAGCCTATGTAGAAATGTGTAGTGTATGCATCCCATGGTTAGTCATAACCTATGTCAGACTAATAACTACCTCAAGGGTGTCACTCTATGTACTAAAATTCAATATTTTAGGGATACAAGTATGTGTTATTATCTTTCTATTTATATGAACTCGGTTATGGTAGTTTTGGTCCCACCTAACACTAGATCTATCAAATGAGGACCCACCTCCCCTCCCCTGGGATGCCTTCATGTCAAAATAATTTGGGATTTATTTCAACACAAACTCACAATAAATTTTTCTCAAAAAATATAATGGAACCTCATTATTATTATATATAAGTTCATTAAATACCATCCACTACCTATCCATAAAACATTATCTCCACATGAACACACCAATCAATGCTAATATGTTTTTAACACATTGGTGGTGGTTTGTTGGTTCTAGTTTTAAGAAAAAAACACACACATCTTATTTTTTTATCTTTTTTTTAATGTCCTCATATGACAATTTATCAGAATAATATTATTTCATCACAACTCTTTGATGAAACATTGCATCAAGTTGTGAAGTGACATTTCCCGCTTTGTTAAAAATGGCCTCCAATATAATAACAAGTTGATTTCACATAATATGACTTGAAGAGTGATGAAAGATATTGATAATTATTTATAATAATTGTCATTTTACATTATATTATTCATACAATTTAGCTTCTTTTGTAAAGTTAAATTGTTGAGGGTTTTGATCACAGTTTTGTTTAACATTTTCATTAGGCAATGGGTCCATCAAATTTTGTATCTAGATTTATAAAAATGTAATTTTTCTTCATGAAATGCGAGGGATTTAAATGTAAATTTAAATTAAATACCCTAAGCATAAATACATATAAATGCAGACCCCAAAATTGAAATTTAATAATAAATATACCTAAGACCATGACTAAAATTTCAAATATAGTTCATGGGATGCAAATCCAAAGCATGCACGTCTTCTTAAATACCTATTCTAAAATGTGAGAGCTCCTTCAATTATAAAAAATGGGTCGTAGGTTACATAAAATGAGAAAAAAAATAGAAAATCAATAAATTTGTACTCCCTTTTAAAACCACAAAGGGTGAACACCCTTTTTTAATAAAAGGACATATGCCCTTTTGCTTTAGAACCATTCCAAGAAAACATAGGCATGAAAAATTTGAAAAATAGGGCATACACCCTTTGTAAAAAATATATATCTACCATGAATGTCACCTTTTTCTCCCAACTTGATACATATACCCTAGTAAGGGAATGAGGGTTACATTTTCACTAAATTCAATCATCAAATAGTTTCATAATGATTCTATATTAGCAAAGGAAAGGGTAGATTACCAGGCTAAGTTATATACCTCACATTTTGCACCAAATTATTCTCCTATTGCATTACCAACTCATTCAAATGGAGTTGTAAAATCATGGCTTGAGTAGTTTGGCCACCTCAACTACCACTACCTAGAACAACTCAGCAATAATAACATGGTCACAAGCTTACCTTGAGTCCATTTATATAAGGGTGTTTACGAGGGTTACACGTTTGGAAAGCATCTTGAATAGAAATTTGACAAAGTTAAAGTTTAGAGGTATTCACATGTATTTGAGTTAGTACATAGTAATGTATATGGGCCTTTTCCCAGTTTATCTTTCACAAGGGATAAGTATGTCCTTACCTTCATTGATGATTTATTGAGATACACATGGGTCCACTTGGGCATAAATTTAAAGTTTTTGACAAGTTTTGAGACTTCAAAGTTCTTGCAGAGAAATGATCTAAAAAATGCATTAAGGTTCTTATAATTAATAATGGGGGTGAGTATGTCAATAAAATATTTGATCAATTTTGCTCAATATAGGGGATTGATTTGTAGTATATATTTCCATATAGTCATCAATAAAAGAGAGTTTCAGAACATAAGAACAGGTCCTTGAAAGAGATGAAAAATTATATGATTCACTCTAAGTTATTTTCACCATAGTATTGGTCTAAAGTAATCAATTATGCTTGATACATTTAGAATAGGGTTTCTCATAAATATTTAAATGGCATATCTCCATTTAAATCTTGGTATAGTAAGAAACCCTTAGTTAAGTATTTTAGAGTCTTAAGATCTCTAGCTATGGCTCGTATACCTAAGAAAAATTACAAGGCTATGAAACCTCTTAGTAAGCCTTACATCTTCGTAGGTTATCTAAATGGTGTCAAGGGGTACCACCTTAATCATCTAACCATACATGAGTTCTTCATCGAGAGAAGTGTTGAATTTCAAGAGAGTCCCATAGAATCAACACTTGACTCTTCTCACACTTCATTGGACTCACTTGGATTGGATTCAAATGATTTAGGTCAATCTGAACACATTCCATAGGTTAAGGACACTTATATTGGTTTTGATAGTGATAGTAGTGATGATAACTCATCTTCATCCACATTTAACCACTCTTCAGAGGATGATTTTTCTCTACCTAACTCATCCTCGTCTAGTGTTTTTTGGGCTAGGTAGACATTGAAAATTATAGGCACATGGGTTGAGGATCATTCATATGATAGTTAGATACATTTAAAGTTTTAGAGTGTTCCACATGATTTTTATGCCTCCACCTCAGATTTGTAGAGATTTTAGGAGGCATTAGTTATCCCTGATTGGGATTCTACCAGGCATTAGGAGAATAACTCCTTAATATAGAATCATACTTGGTATTTGACACATTTTCCTAAGGGAATAAAAATGGTTTAATCCAAATAGATGTATCAGACCAAGTATTCAATAGATGGGTCCATTCACAAATTCAAGGCATGGTTGGTCTTAAAATATTTCTCACATATCCCTAGCATTGACTAAATTAAAACCTTTTTACTAATCATAAAAATGAACTTTGTCATACTCACACTTACTATTGTCACAACCAATCATTGGTATCTTAATCATATGGACGTGAAGGGTACCTTTCTTCATGGTGACCTTGAGGAAGAGATTTATATGGAACAACCATCAAGATTGCTGAAGATCCTTCCTTTGTGTGTAGACTTTATAAATCCATATATGACTTCAAATAAGCCCCTCAAGCTTGGTATGCCAATATAGGTTCCTTTATTATTTCAATAGGATAAATTGGATGCCATTTAGATCTCAATGTCTATCTCTTACAGCAGGATGCTTTGCTTTTGATTTTGGTTCATTATGTTGATGATCTTTTGATCACTAGGAGATCCTCCTCATCTATTTAACGATGATAAAGGCTATTTAAGATATATTTTACATGACATACTTGAGCTTATTACATTAGTTCCTTAGGATCTAGATTTCTCAATATATTTTAAGAATCACTCTTACACAACCTAAGTATGCTCTTGATCTAATTTATTGATTTCACATGGTTGATTATAAGCCAAAACTGACTCTCATTCTATTTGGATTCAAGCTTGAGGTAGATTGTAATTCACCTTTAGTTGATGCTACCTTTTATTGATAATTTTTTGATCGCCTTATCTACTTGACACATACTAGACCTGACATATCATACATAGTTGGCCTAGTCTCAAGATTTATTTAAGAACCCCATGAGCTACACTAGAAAGTAGTTAAGAGGATCATGTGTGATCTAGGAATTTGACTCAAGAGAGAATGGTTAGTATTGTGTTATTTTCAAATTGAAAATAAAATGAAAGAACCACACTAATAGCATAACATCTCTAGGCCTAGACACTAGGGAGAGCTTAGTTAACAAAAACAAATGACAAACACAAATAAAAAGTAAGGAATAAAACACAAGAATTCCTTCACCTTCCTTGGATGCCCCAAATGAATTTTATAGTGGTGTATTTCTTGGCTTGTGCTCTTAAAGTCCTTGGTAATGGAAGATTGGCTACCTCCATCTCTCTTTGGCACCTTTGGCTTTGGCTTGGCTTGGCTTGGAATTAATTTGACATGGTAACACTAGTTTCTTGAAGCTTTTGGAACTAATTTGGAATTATAACTTTACATCAAGAAAGCTTAGAAATGATGTTGTGAGACCTCCTATTTATATATTTTTGTAAATGTCTAGAATCAACCTGAACCATCCATCTTGAGATGAAGATGTGTGGTTGAGGATTAACCCAATTTTTAGAATTAAGTTTGTAATTATCCTCATCATGGCATTGGAAGAAGGGGCAATTAAGAGGCATGGAGGTCATCATGGAAGGCATTGATGAGGCATGGGAGGCATGAATCTTGATATTTGTGGCATTTATGGCCTAGGGATGCCTTCCCAAGAAATGAGGTCACTTGATGATGCAGGTATTAAATATTCATTTTTTAAAAAATTATTTAACAAGTTTCCATGGAATTATTAATTAGGCCTTGACTTTGGTTAATTAGCTCTTAAGCATGATTAAGCACTTTGTGCACAAATTACTCAAATTGATCAGAATGTCTTATTATTGGTCCTAAATTTGACTAGATTAGAATTGGAAGGTGTTGTCAAATGCATTGGAACCATTTTCCCATTTAGGATGTTACCAACAAAAATTTAAAAAGGCACATGTATTGTGTAGAAGATTTGATAGGAAAGAGCAATCTAGAGCACCTAGGTACAAAATTAGCATTTTAACTTGAAATGATCTGATCAAAGTTATTTGGCCCATAAATTGCATTGCCCCATTTAGTGATACCTTGGCCAAAATTGGCACTTGAATATGTTAGTTTCACATCATTTAGCATGTTTTAGCATTTTTAGGCCAAATTGGGCATTTTGGGTGGAAATTGGTCAAAAGCCTAATTTTGGGGTTATCGGTGGCCAATTTTAGGTGTCTACAGTTTGTCATTATTTAGGAAGATGTTACAAACTATAGGCAAAGAAATGTGTTCTCAAATAATGAGAGATGGTATGTATGCCAAAAAGAAGATGATGGTTGAAGAACAAAGCTCCAAATAGTTTTTGGAAGCCTATGTTGATGCCCCCTTGAGGGAGTAGTCATCACATTTATTGATGGACGATCCCTTGAAAAGAAATAAGAAGAAAAGTGGAATTAACCTATGGTTGAGAAAATGCATGCATGAATTGATTTAAAAAGGATGTTGATTTACCCAAAGGTAGTTATACTTAGGAATAAAATTCAAAATAATGATTTACCCATAGGTGGTTATAATCATTAAGTACACCTGAATTAGCTAAAATTGATGGTGCCATAGTTAGGGCTGATTAGCAAGCATAACTCAAGGATATAACTTGGAACATAGATTAAAGATGAGTGGGTGCAAAGTGATGAAATAGATGAATAGAAGAATAAGATTGATAAGTGTGAATGATTCAATTATACCTGTTAATGAGGAGATGCTCATCTTGATTAATAATGATACAACTAGAATGGTCAAATGAGTTATATTGATCAAGGTGGGTGGGAGGATTTACCATGGTGCCAAGGAGAAACTTCTATAGCTCCATTAATTGTAGACCTTGAAGCTAATTTTTGTTGTAGTATGTGATGGTAGGCTTTATGATAGAACACCATGAAGACTTGGCCAAAATATACATAAAGATTGACTCCCAATCCAATAAACACTCAAAAAATAATGCACTAATGATAAAAACCATGATGACAATGTTAATAGATGAATATGGATGGACTCAAGAATAATGTGCATAAGGAATCACCCAATGAACACATTTAGACTGAATCAAGGTAATAGTGATGAAAGTAAACAAACAAGAAAGAGAATAAATAAACAAACAAATAGAAAAACAAACAAACAAACAACTTGAAATAAACAAACAAACAACAAACCTGAAAATAAAAGTAAAAGAAAGCATCCTAACAATGACAATGCCCTAGTAAGGTGGATTAAGGATAACTAACTAGGCTTAGAAAAGACAAATATTTTTGGATTTTTGAAATGTTATGAATGTTTTTAGAATTTTGAGGGTATCTTATCTCATTAGAGAATGACAAGATACCTACTCGTAAAATGGCAAGAGCATTTGTCTTAGGTTGCTCACAAACCAATGAGAGTGTATAGAAAGGGGGACTAAGGTGACCTCAACATAAATTAAGAATGACCCACATAGTCCTGAACTAACCTCAAGTCATAGCAATTCCATCCACACAAAATGTGGGGAAAAACCAACTAGGTCTCAATAAGTTCTCAAATCTGACAAATGGCTAGTCAAATGAAAACAATAATGGCAAGGTGATGTGGTAATGCATGATAAACAAATGTTTCCCCTAGTTGTCATATAGGTGATTATAACTAGGATACAATGGCATATGTCAATTATACTAATTTGTCCATAAGCAATTATAATTAGTAGCAAGACTATTGAGACATTGATTTGCCCATAGGCGGTTATAAGCAGGTTCACATAAACGAACTTGATAGGATGAAAGATATCTTTCCATATCAATAGTCACACTACTTTAATAGACTATCATTTTAAACATGGATTGGATTGATTGTTGAAACTTGATTGGAATACTCTCACAAAAAGTGTTGGAATAACCAAAGTAGTTAAGATCAAAATAAGATTGGGTAGGATGACTAAAAATAGGCTTTGGTCTAGATAGGAATAGAATGATAGGATGGTATGGTCTTGATAAGGATAATGATGGTTTGATAAAATGATAAGAGGGTTACCCCCAAGTGATGGGGTGAATGGCAGGATTTGTGATAATGACAAATAGGCATATATAACAATGGCAATGGTATGGCAATGAAATGGTATGGTACATATTTTTGTCCTAGGTGTAGACACTGAAATCGTGTCGACTCCCCTGGTCATTCCCCGTCTTATTCTTTTTTGCCTATTTAACCCTTGTCGATCACTTGTTCCACCAACCTTGACCCTGGCAGCATGTAAAAATGAGCACAGAGCTAAAGCTAGACTCTATCCCCATTGTGCATCTGCCGACGATGGTCTTTACCCAACCGATGTTGCCGACATCGGTCACTTATCGATCGACGTCGGCAATCTTGCCGACGTCGGTCACCTTACCATTATCCGTTATCAGTTATCATTCAGTTTCCCAAACGGTTATCAAACCGTCTCTCGAACCGTCCCTCACCTTCATCAGCATCTGCCAACCATTTGAGAGGCTAATCAAACCGATCAATCAATCAATCAACCTCTGAACTCTGACATTTTACAGACTCTTGCAATCAACACTCTCGTGATAAACCAACTTCGGCATCAACCAATCTGCATTCGCTTCAATCCGGCACTGCACAGACAACTTCAACAACGTCAATCATGTCTTCGCACTGTGACAGGTAAGTATCCTCATCTATTTATTTTTATTTTTGGTTATTGCTTTCATTGTTATTTCCATACTCTATATTCTGTTTAGACTCGACCTTCTGCAAATCCCTAGAGCCTATTTAAACTCAGACCTTACCCTGACTAGACCATGTCCCAACTCAACCAGAACCTGTCCAAAACCCTGCCCAGAACCTGTCCAAAACCTTGCCTAGACTCTGCCCTGACTTTGTCTCGACTCCATCAGACCCTATCCCGACCCTGTCAAGACCCTGTTCTGACTCCCCCAGACCTTCTGCAACTCACCTAAACTCTGTCCAAAACCTGCCCCGACCGACGCCAGTCACTACCCCGACCGACGCCGGCAGTTTGACCGACGCCGGCACCTTCCCCGACCGACCCCAGCACTACAGTGACCGACACCGGCGACTGTGCAGAACAGTGCCTCATTATCAGGTACGCACTTTATTTTTTGTCATTTATTTCTGTTATTTTATCTTTTATTATCTACTTTCGTCTAATATTTTGCTTTTTTATCAGTGGGTTGATATCCTTCTAGGAAGTCTTCGTACTTCCAGGATTGGGCGTTCGCCTGACAGCCCACCATATCTTTGACTAACGTTTTTCCGTGTTTTAGTCTCTTTTCTTCGCAGGTGTCATTCCTCCACAGCCAAAGAAGAGAATCTTCTAACGTCTGATTTCGGTGCGCATGACTTTATCAGGTATCTTCTAGCCTTGTCCATTTCTTTTAGTTTCTTATTTCTTCTTTGAATGTAGAAAGCAATTTTGCATAGAAACATTCTGGCACGCCCGGTGGGACCCTAGGGCCTTCCTTGGGTTCTTTCTTTCTTTCGTTCATATAGGTGCATTAGGTTCCTTCCTTTTCGCCTCCTTTCATCTTTTCTTAAACGACATCATAAGCAGGACTAAAACGAACATTTCTTTCTTTCTTGCACTTCTAGACTAGCTAAAACTCATATTCTTCGACTCTTTCTCCATTCGTCTTCATACGAACAAACATTTTGACTTGGGCATTAAAACACTTTGCATTCATTTCTGATTGCCTGCATCTTTTAGACCACACATAGTAATTAAACCGCATATTGAATTAATCTAGATCACTTGATGTTACATGACCAAACCACCTGCACAAAATAAACATTTTAACTTACTTGAGACAAGGCCCGACTGGGATTTCATCCCCTAGCGGATACCTTACCCATCCCGGTGACCCTACTTGGATTTCATCACCAAGGGGGAAGACCACTCCGTTCTCTGGCGGAGGATAAACTCTAGTGGAAGTATATTTTGGCTAAGCGAAACCAGCTAACCACTGGAATCGTGAAGTGAGGGGAGCTTGCTCCTTAGCACCAGGCCTGTACGGAAGCTAACACAGACTTCTTGAGCACCATAACAAAACCCGAAACCACCCATAGACTACTTCTTCTAGGACCTGACTCAAAAACCAATCTTCCTCTACACACATTCTAAGGCATAAGCCACTATAATCCTAATAATTTACTTCTAGGGTTTTAGGATATGCTTGTGTCTTCATCTTTTTGGTTCTTATCTGCTTGTTTGAGCTTGTGAGGACGTTCTTCCTTGCCTTGAATGGTTCTGACTCGTAGCCAAGCCAAGGCTCTAGTCGATCACGCGAGGCATCATCCTCTTCCATCTACCCCGCCTACAACCAGCCCTATAATGGAGTTCAACTCGGAAACTGAAAGAACTCCTACTAGACTATCCCCGACCCAGACGCCTATCATCCCAGAAGGGGACCAAGATTTTTCACGATTCTTGGACCTCAACGTAAAAGCCTTGCAAAACTATCTCACGAGAAACCCAATGCGAGACCTCTCAGGCGACGTGGCAACGACATCAACACCATTCATCACCCAACCTTTTACGACTCAGCCTTTCGCTTCAACCATTAACCCGACCATGGCCTATACGCAAAGTTCGGCCTTCTCGTCTATTTTTAGACCGACCTCCACCGAGGTTTCGTTACCCCCTCAATCACCTACAATTCAACCAAGTTCTACATCATACCAAAACTTGATTGTCTCGACCCCACACACTCTTGCGCCCATATACGCAGGTGTGCCTACCTCCTCTTTTGCCCATGCCGCCACACAACCTCCTTTGGCAATATCTAGTCAACCTATGCCTTCTACCTTCATAACTCAACCACCTTTGGCCTCTACTTCTGCCCCTGCGACTAGTCATCCGTACGTTGTGCCTTTACTAGTACAACCGACTACGTCGTATCCCTCTTCTAGCCTCTTTCAAGCACCTTACAACCTAGGGGGCGCTCCGTCCACCAATCCATCAGCAGACATCATCAAGATGCTGATGGATAAAATGTCCAGTCTCGAAGCCTCCATTTCTGGTTCAAGCAATACTTTGTCATATGAGCAAATTTGCAATGAGCCCATCCATCCTTCCGTCCCTATTCGACCATACCCTAACCATTGGGAGCTTCCTAAATTCACTCGCTTTCAGAGTAAGGAAGACCCACAACAACATCTACGGGCATTTAGACATGCCTGTTATCTTATTGCCCATGACGATGCGTTGCTTTTATGCACGTTCCCTATGTCACTTTCTGGCCCAGCCCTTGACTGGTATATTTCTCTTGCCAAACACTCCATCTTTTCATTCATTCAACTCGCCCAACTATTTCTTGACCATTTCTCAATCAACATCACCAAACAAGTCTCAATCACAGACCTTTACTCCATCAGGCAATTTGATGACGAATCCATAACTAATTTTGTTGCCTGTTGGAGAGGCCTGATTAACCAGCTCTCTTTCTCCTTGCCTCAACCCGAGCTCATTGAGCTCTTTTCCCGAGCATGTGCCAGTCACATCTCATCCACCTTGCGGGTTCAAACATTCCACACTTTCGACGAGGCCTTCACCATGGCCCGAAAGCTTGAACTCTGCGTCATTGAAGAAGATAAGGTCAAATTGCGTAACACCAACACAAGAACCAATGACCATTCTTCTTCCAGATCTTCTTCTGCCCACTCTCAATCCAAGGGGTCGGCAAACACTGTCATCTTTAGACCATCATCTTCAACAATGACCAACCAACCATCATCTTCAACATTAGACTACATCAATAAACATTTTCAACGTCAATCCATACAGCGTCAATTCACTCCAATTGGGGAGTCATATGCCTCTGTCTTGGATAAACTCGTCAAGCAGGGGGTCCTCAATCTCCCTTCAATCCGACCACATCAATTCGACCCCTCAACACCTATCCCTGCATGGTACAGGGAAAATCACTTTTGCAACTATCACCGTGTCAAAGGCCATGACACAGATCACTGTCAAACTTTCAAAAACATCGTACAGGACATGCTCGACAAGGGGGATCTTATTTTAGATAACCCGAATGCACCGCCCAACCAAAACCTTGACATTTTCAAGCAACCCTTTTCTAATCACCCGCCTACTCAAGACAACGTCCAAACCATGATCAATGACCCTCAAGACCATGATATACACACGGTCGACACTATCTTTTCTCTTATCCCTGACCAATCTCTTTCACAAGTGGAAGACCCTTCTTCCCCTATACCTCCTCCACATGGTGAAGAACTTTCTTCTCCTACTTGTCTTCCATCAAATTCTCCTATATTGGAAGACGTTTTGACCACATCAACACCAGTAGATAATCACACCTTTTTGACTCCCCAACCACACACAGAAGCCATGACTACTCCGACGCTCTTTCCACTTAAAGAGCCCACTTTTTTAATCCCTTCTTTATTGAGAGAAGAACCGTCCACATCTAAGTCCAAACCCGTGCAAGCGTCCATCATGCCCAAAGCGATTAAACCTCTTGGTGTTCGACCCACATCTAACCTCACCTCGCACAAAGGTGGCCCTCAACTCAAACCAAAGAAGGCTACTAAACCACACCGGAGGCCTCCTCCCCTATCTTCGTCATTACCTTCAATATTGGGCCCACATCCGTCTACTTTACTTGGAGTGCTTCCCACTCCCATACTTCACAGAGGCAAGTCGCCTCCATTATTCTATCAACCCGTCAGACTTATATCTCCTCCAAACCATCAACCTATGTATCTTACGCCTCTCAAATCAAAATCACTAACCCTCACTGTAACAAAACACTTAGACCCGTTAGCAGGTTCTTATGCCTTGCTGTTACGGCAATTGTTGTAGTCCTCTCGTATCTATCTCCCGCCACTTAGACCATATCAATCTCTCAGACCAAAACCCCCCTGGTTCGACAACACTCAAGTTTGTGTGTATCATCGCACGCCTGGGCATGATACGGAGCATTGTTGTGCCCTCAAGGTCGCCATTCACCAATGTCTTGGGAATGACACCCTTCTTCTCGACCACATCATCAATCAACCTTCAATACCGACCCACTCATCAACTCTCAGATCAAGACCATCTTGGTTCGACAACTCTAAATTCTGCCATTATCATCACACTCCGGGACATGACACCGAGCGTTGTTGCACTCTTAAAGCTGTCATTCGTCACCACCGGAAAAAGAATACCCTTCTCATCAAGGATCCTCTTGACCTCCCTTCCGACAAATCATCAACACCAACCCATGCCTCTCCAACCTCGTCACCTAAATCGGGATCTCCACGCCAGACTAGGGTCCCTTCACCGCCTTTAACCCCCTTATTCGACATCAACACAATCCATCTGACCACTAAACCTCAACCGACCTTAACCAATCCATCAAACATTCTCCCTAGCTGCTGGGGGAATTCAACCTTCATCCAAACCTCGACCAATTTTTCAACACAGTCTCGACCACATATCAATCACTCTTTCAACTTAGCCTCAACCAGACTAGCAACCAAACATTTAACTCGACCTCAACCAAACATTCGACCCAACCAAAGACCAAATACCAACTAGTTAACCCTTGACCAACCATTGACCAACTATCAAATGACCAAATCTCAACCAAACATTCAACCAACCTTTTTATCAAAACATTCAACCTGTCTCGACCAATCAGTAACCATATCAACCAACTTCACATCCACTCATCAATCAACACTTGACCAATCTGGAAAGAGGCAAATGGGGCAAGTTTGCTCCTAATTGACTCGGACCTTATCACACACAAGCATACACCAGAGATTTATCAGACCCTGAGCCTCTTAATGCGTTGCATCTGCGACCGTTCTACTGCTAGTCGAGTATTCGTCCACTTGACACTTAACTTGAGCTCATCCCTTGAGCAATCCCCGTCCTCTTAAATCCTACTTCCTTTCAACCCTATTCCTCTTAACAAATTCCTATAACCCTTTTATGTTGTATGGATGCTTTGTCCTAATAAAAGGGAGCCCTTGACCTTCTATAATCTTGTCCATGACTCACATTTCTATAAAAACAAATCAAGATGTCACAATATCCCTGGTCACTATATCAATATCAAAATCAAAAAGCAGACTGCTCCCTCGAAGGACAGCTGTACTATCATTGCTGTAATTAATAGACTGCTCCCTTGAAGGACAGCTATTCAAAAGCCCTTATATTAAACAAAAATCTAGACCACTCCCTCGAAGGATGGCTATGACTAATCTGGCAATAAACAGCACTATTTTAGAAGCTTCACGCATTGATCAGCTTCACAACTGACCACCAAGCAAATGACATCTTTATACAGGCTTCCCGCATTGATCAGTCTGCGCCAAAATTTTAAAAAAAAAAAAAAAAAAAGAGAGTCATGGACTTGACTTATGGTTGTCTCAGGGTCTCCTATAAAAAGGGGCAAAGTTATCTCTGCTCTTAAAATGGGTTACCCTCTTTCCTCCTCCTATCACCTGCTCAAGGGACTTCGAGCTCACTTTAATGTCGAAGTGATTCAATTACCGCTCTAACATAACTATGGTCAACGACGTCACGCATGAATGGGGCTCTTGGTTCTCATAACCCCTATCTATGCTATCTTTTTGGTCCTTGTCAATGAAAGAGCAATATGATTTTCACTTCTTCTGCACTTTGGTCACATTCGCCTTCATCACTTGTCAATCAACTCAACCTATTCACCCTAGTTTCTATGGGCACCAATACACATGGAAACTATTGACTCGCTGCAATTTATGTTAAGCAAAACCAATACTTGCTGAAGCATAAATATACCTCAATTCATTTTTAGCATACATCCATCATGAATATGGAATATTGCTAGGGATGAAAGACCTCTCGACCAATGTTGCGGAATACACCATTTGGAAAAGGCTGCAACATTTCTTCCCCTCGTCATTTCATCATAACCACGACCAATTTCATCCCTTTTGACCCTCCTTCCCTTCTAGGGAGAACTACATTGGCCTGAGGCCCTACGACAAGGGCTATGTAGGCAGCACTGAGTTGACATGGGGTCTTCTGGGGTTAGCTCGGCCACATCCTTTCATCCATTCCTCCCCTCGACCACCAACCATTGGAGATCATGCCTATCTCCTCCAACCTCGACCACTTCCAAGACATTGTTGCCTTGGTTGTTTTTGCATGTATGCTACCTCATGACTGGTTAGTAGAATTGTGCGCAGACCTTTTTTGGACCCTCATAAGTATAGGATCACAAACCGGTTGATCCGCACTCCTTGTGACTTTTTCGTGTTTCTAGGAGCACTTCCTGAGCTCGAGATACCTAGACCGTGACGACCCATTTGGAGCTTCAGCTTTGATTGAATAACCTGATCAGCAGATGCCTAAATGCTGGGGCTCAGTTATTTCAATTTTGGCACTCCTCGACCCTTGACCTATGACACTTTGACCTAACCATCTCGTGCAGTGGTCTGCACGCAATCACGCCTTTTGCAGCGTTCACCCTCACCCCTTTTTCATCCACTCTTTATCAAATCAGCACCTGATTCCTGGTTCCCTTCCCTCGACTTCTGCTTTGAGGGGGAATACCTTATCCATACTAGGGGCAATCTGCTTCCTATTTTTGTCTTGCAGTTCATTCGAACAACCAATAAGACGAAATCAACCTTATCCCTCACCTGGGGCAATCACTCCTATTTTTGTCTTGCAGTTCGTCCAGAACAACCAACAAGACAAAAAGGGGCAAATGTAGACACTGAAATCGTGTCGACTCCCCTGGTCATTCCCCGTCTTATTCTTCTTCGCCTATTTAACCCTTGTCGATCACTTGTTCCACCAACCTTGACCCTGGCAGCATGTAAAAATGAGCACAGAGCTAAAGCTAGACTCTATCCCCATTGTGCATCTGCCGATGACGGTCTTTACCCGGCCGATGTCACTAACGTTGGTCACTTATCGACCGACGTCGGCAATCCTGCCGACGTCGGTCACCTTACCGTTATCCGTTATCAGTTATCATTCGGTTTCCCGAACGGTTATCAAACCATCTCTCGAACTGTCCCTCGCCTTCATCAGCATATGCCAACCATTCGAGAGGCTAATCAAACCGATCAATCAATTAATAAACCTTCGAACTCTGACATTTTACAGACTCTTGCAATCAACACTCTCATGATAAACCAACTCCGGCATCAACCAATCTACATTCGCTTCAATCCAGCACTGCACAGACAACTTCAACAACGTCAATCATGTCTTCGCACTGTGATTGGTAAGTATCCTCATCTGTTTATTTTTATTTTTGGTTATTGCTTTCATTGTTATTTCCATACTCTATATTCTGTTTAGACTCGACCTTCTGCAAATCCCTAGAGCCTGTTTAAACTCAGACCTTACCCTGACTAGACCCTGTCCCAACTCAACCAGAACCTGTCCAAAACCCTGCCCAGAACCTGTCCAAAACCTTGCCTAGACTCTGCCCTGACTTTGTCTCGACTCCATCAGACCCTATCCCGACCCTGTCAAGACCCTGTTCCGACTCTCCCAGACCTTCTGCAACTCGCCTAGACTCTATCCAAAACCTGCCCCGACTGACGCCAGTCACTACCCCGACCGACGCCGGCAGTTTGACCGACGCCGGCACCTTCCCCGACTGACGCCGGCACTACAGTGACCGACACCGGTGACTGTGCAGAACAGTGCCTCATTATCAGGTACACACTTTATTTTCTATCATTTATTTCTGTCATTTTATCTTTTATTATCTACTTTCGTCTAATATTCTGCTTTTTTATCAGTGGGTTGATATCCTTCTAGGAAGTCTTCGTACTTCCGGGATCAGGCGTTCGCCTGACAGCCCACCATATCTTTGACTAACGTTTTTCCATGTTTTAGTCTCTTTTCTTCGCAGGTGTCATTCCTCCATAGCCAAAGAGGAGAATCTTCCAACGTCTGATTTCGGTGCGCACGACTTTATCAGGTATCTTCTAGCCTTATCCATTTCTTTTAGTTTCTTATTTCTTCTTTGAATGTAGAAAGCAATTTTGCATAGAAACACTAGGTGTGGTTTTTTATTATATTATTCCTATTGATGGGGAGATGCACGTATTAATCAACAAATAATACAAATATAATACTTGATCATGTTTATTGGTAGCTCACACCTCATCTGAATAACTGTTCTGTTAAGAATGGCCTATAGATTTTATTGCTGAGAATGTTTTTTTGATCTTCATTGGTCATTGATTTTGATTCCATCAAACGTCAAGATAAGGTATCCTTGTAGCCTCTACAAAAGAAAGTGTGACCATGGATGGTAATCAAGGACAAATAATAGATTATAGGTTTGATTGTGAAATGGAATGGTAGATGATAATGGAATGTATAATTGTGGGGAAACAAATGAAGATTAGGACTTTTAATCACATATAATGTTGTTGATGTTGGATTCGACATTATTTTGATTATGGCAGGGCCAAAGACTTGTTCTCTTGATAGGACCATCAAAAAAAAATTTAGTTTGGGCCTAAGAGTAGCTACCATCTAATTAGGCTATAGATAGGAAGCTATTTTGATTTGATATTTGATTTTATATTCATCAAGCAATGAAGAAATTTTGTGCTCAGCTATCAGTGCTTCAATGAGGTTTTCACCAATGAAGTTATCTTGATTGTCTCATAGCACCATTAAGAAGGTTTCACTAATTAACATTGGATTTTGACTTTGATTGTCTTCTAGCACTTCCAAAAAAGTTTCACTATAATATGCTAAGTTTTTACTTTGATTGTATCTTAGTGCCTTCAAAAAAGTTTCACTAGGAGAGTGTTCTTCTGCTATATGAATGTGGTCTTGGCCTCTGTGCTCTTCTTCAATTCCTATGTCACCATGGATGCAGTTTAATAAAGGGTGATTTTTTCAATCCCAATCAACACTTGTGGGAGATGGAATGTCAATGATATGGCTATAATGATTGATGGTAATGTCCTTTGGAACTGTAATGGAATGGGGAGAGGTTGAACAATCCTTGTATAAGATACTAGGATAACTTATGTCAAAGCTAAAGTGCTCAACCTCAAAAACCATAGAAGGATCACAAATATATTCAAATTAATATGCAAGTCATGCATAACCAATGTTGTAACAATCATGAACATATTCTTCTTCTAAATCTGATTCTAACTCAAGGGAATGTAAATCCAGTTTTGAGAATGATGTTGGTTCATATTTTGATGATAAATCTGATTTTCGTTCAAGAATAGAACCTAACTCCAACTTTGATTCTTCATATAACAGGATTACAATGATGTCTTGTTGAATATTTGGTTTTGGACAAGTAACGGCCTATGATGGCATAATGGGCTTCATAAAAATTGGTTTGTCAAAGTGAGACGCCTCTAGGATGGGAAAAAGGTCAAGAGACAACTCCTTAGAGACTAGCTTGTCAATAGGAATCTCTTGAAAAAAAGGTACATGGTTGAGGTAATTATTTGCCCAAAGGTGGTTATAATCATTAAGAAGTTACTCAGCAAAGATTGGCTCATCAAATTGAGATTCCTTGACAACTAGTATAGGATTAATAGGTAATTCATCATAGGTTGACTTATCACAAATGGTTGATTCAATAAAAACATCTTGGATTGGTTGGTTATCTTGAATTTGGTTTCAATTGAGTTAGAAAATACCATGTTTGAACATAGTTTGGTCTTTTAAGGATTGAATCAATTAAGGTTTATATGGGATTGGTATTGGATGAGGAATGACTTATGGTTGGATAATGGTAGGGCATTGGGGAACATGATTTCTTGCATGAGCTAAAGGAAAAAGTCCTGAGATGGTAAAGATAGGGTAGTGTAGATAATGATTGTTTGCACAAGCCAAAGGACTAGGTCCTAGAATGATGAAGGTGTGTTGTGGAGCTTGATTGCTTGCACAAGCCAAAACATGAGGTCCTAGTATAGAAATGGTTTGGCATTGTGGAACCTGATTGCTTGCACAAACCAAAGCACCCAAGTCTTCCTCATAAACCATATCATCCCAGTTGTGAGTTGGCTCATAAGCTAGTTCTTGACTATGTTCCATGTTTGAGAAGAGGGTATGGATTCATATCCCAAACAACATTATCTATAGTTGG
Organism: Torreya grandis; assembly: GCA_037957365.1. NCBI lineage: Eukaryota > Viridiplantae > Streptophyta > Pinopsida > Cupressales > Taxaceae > Torreya > Torreya grandis. The sequence goes on along the minus strand of JARHVA010002910.1, from coordinate 2,104,449 downwards.
GTCTTCAAAGTCTTCTTCATAAGTCTCTTCATGCCAATCAAGGTCTCAATTTGGATTTTGTGGATGTTGACTATGTTCCCCATATGGAGTATTGTAGGGAGAATAATAAAACTCCTTAAAAAATCTTTCTCTATAGGGGTTCCTAGTGGGATTTTATGTAGCCATTCTATCATAAGTTATATTGTATGTGACTCCACCATAAGTGTAGTGAGACGTATCCACATAAATGATGAAATCTTGAAAACAAAAAGGCTCAGAGTTTTACAAACTCTAAAAAATTGTGTCCAAAGGACAAATGGTTCAAACTTGGTCTAACTTGGTCAAAGGGGTGGAGTTGTATCTCCAATGTGGTCTGAAAGTGGAGATGTATCTCCAAAATTATTTGTTCTAAGATTTGGCATAAGAAAACCTAACATCAAATGTCATACACACAAAAGGTTAAGCATCTAAATAAAAACTGGCATGTCAATGGTCTAGGTCAAAGTGTTCCAAGTAAGGTCTAAACTAGGAAAGGGAAAAGTTGAGATACTAGGTCTTTTGTCCTAACATGAAGTCAAAATATAGGCTCAAATAAATAGGCATGATGTGATTTGATTTAATCTAACAATTTTGGAAACAACTTTGACATGGACCCAGCACACGGAATCAAACATAAACATGACCAATTGGCATAAGGCATAAGACAAAAGGCTCCTTGAAAAAGGTTGTGTTCTCCCAAATAAAAGTATGAACAATGATGAAGATAGGTGTTAAACAAACAAACCATCAATAGTTTTCAAATTTTGGTAATTGATTAACCAAAGTTATGCAACCCAAAAGATAAATATCTGTGTATTAGCTCTATGAATTGAGGCCTAAATAGAAATCAATCAATGTTTGGATCCAAACTTGACAAGGCTAATTGAAAACTCAACATTGAAAACTAGGATTTGACCAAATAGGATAGACAAGATTGAACAGCATGATAGCAAAAAATAGAGGTCTAAATGTTATACATAACATGGTTTGAAACAAGCAATTTTTGGTACAAGGTAAACTAGTTTTGAAACAAATTGAGCAACCTAACGATGTAAGCATGATCAAATGATGTGGTCAATACTATGTTTCAAAGACTCAAAGGCAAAATGGTTTGACATGATTTGGGTAGCATAACTCTGCCCTCTATAACTCAAATGACACATAGACAAAAAAATTTAGCAAAAATTTCAAGACACAAGTGTGGTGTAAAATGGCCAGCATAATGCCTCTTTAGACAAAAGAGTGATGTATATAAAACTTAGTTTTAACATATCTTTATGAACAAACAAATAATTTTTAGTCTCAAAACATACCAAATGAGAAAATGATCCAAAAATATACTAAGTATAATCATCCAAATCCTAGCAAGGGTATGGCAAAATGGGGTTGACTAAAATTAGCAAGGTTTTGATCATTCTATGGGAATCAATTGCACAATGACTTTCATGCCAAACAATGCAAAATAAAAGCATGAAAATTGGGTGACCATGGTATTGGCTAGTTATAAAAAGGTTTGGTCCTTTTTACAACCATTACATCCTACTATTCGCTTAGTCTATTGTGATGTCCAAATGCATATATGTCACGTGTATAACTCTAAAGGAGCCAAATGAGGTCAATGCTAAGAGATGAAACCCTGGGTCAAAGCTTCCCTAAATAACTCTCAAGAGGTAATGACATCCCCCTCGTAAGCTAAGATGCATAAAATCAAAGAAAGCATGAAAATAGAAAGACTTTAGGGTCATTTTCAAGGTCACCCAAACTTTGATGAGTTTTTGGGGAGTGCTTTAGATGACTTTCTTTCTAAGCCTCACACTAGGCTATTTGCAATGGCACTTTTGATTCCAAGGGTTCCCTATAGAGGACAAATGGAAGAGCATACATGCAACATTCCTCTTTTTTCCAAACAAAAATTATATCAAACAACTATTGTAAACAAAAATTGATAAAAGTTATCAATTTTAAACCCAAAATGAAAGATTTGGTGGTGTTCATTTGACCCCTTGGTCTTAGTTGCAAACTTTGAAAATATTCACCAAATCATCTAATTTCTTTGTTAAACACCCAAAATAAGGTTCCTAATTTATTTTTAAGCATGAAAAAATGTGATTTAAACATGTTTTGAGCAAATATCTAGCTTGGTCCTATAGTAAAATTGTTAGCATGTCCCTTAGCTTTGAAGCTCTTTTTAGCTTGAAACAATGAACTTTGAAAAAGTAGCTCTTGGGTCTATGTTTTTAGAAAAACATAGTGATCAATGTCATTTATTACCATCAATGTTAGTTACTCTAGCTAACCTAGATCTAACTAATGTTAGTTTTGTTAACTGACGTTAGTTAAGTAGGTAACTGATGTCGGTATTCTCACCGACATCAGTTACTATGTAAAAACCATGGCAAACAAAAATGGCAACATAAAGTTAGAAAATTAATTTATAAGAGTTTTAAAGGATAAAATAAATATTTTAGAGTTTTAAAATGATCTTATTCATGTGTATGATGTGTCTCATCCCATCAAGTGTGTCATAATGTGATCTAGGAATTTGACCCAAGAGAGAATGGTTAGTGTGGTGTTAGTTCTAAAATGAAAACAAAATGAAACAAAAACACTAATAGCATAACATCTCTAGGCTTAGACACTAGGGAGAGCTTATTTGACAAAAAAAAATGGCAAACACAACTAAAAATTAAGGAATAAAACACAAGAATTCATTCACCTTCCTTGGATGCTCCAAATTCTTTTTTAGTGGTGGCTTGCTCGGCTTGTGCTCATGATGTCCTTGGCAATGGAAGCTTGGCTACCTACATATCTCCTTGGCACCTTTAACTTTGGATTGGATTGGCTTGGAATTAATTTGGATTGGTAACACTAGTTTTTTTAAGCTTTTGAAACCAATTTAGCATTATAACATTGCATCAAGAAAGCTTAGAAATGATGTTGTGAGGCCTCTTATTTATAGATTTTTGTAAATGTTTAGAATCAACCTGAATCATCCATCTTGAGATGAAGATGTGTGTTTGAGGATTAATCCAATTTTTGGAATTAAGTTTTTAATTATCCTCATCATGGCATTGTAATAATGGGTAAATAAGATGCATGGAAGGCATTGATGAGGCATGGGAGGCATGAATCTTGATAATTGTGGCACTTATGGCCTATGGATGTCTTCCCAAGAAATGAGGTCACTTGATGATGTAGATATTAAATATTCATTTCCAAAACAAATTATTCAACAATTTTCCATGGAAATCTTAATTAGGCCTTGATTTTGGTTAATTAGCTCTTAAGCATGATTAAGCACTTTGTGCACAAATTACTCAGATTGATCAGAATGTCTTATTATTAATCCTAAATTTGACTGGATTAGAATTAGAAGGTGTTATCAGATGCATTGGAACCATATTCCCATTTATGATGTTACCAATAAAAAATAACAAAGACATGTGTCTTGTGTAGAAGATTTGATAGGACAGAGCAATCCAGAGCACCTAAGTGCAAAATTGGCATTTTGACTCAAAATGATCTAATCAAAGTTAGCTGGCCCATAAATTGCAATGCCCCATTTAGTGATACCCTAGAACTTGAATATGTCATTTTCATATCATTTAGCATGTTTTAGCATTTTTAGGCCAAATTGTGCATTTTGGGTGGAAATTGGTCAAAATCCTGATTAGGGGTTATCGATGGCCAGTTTTAGGTGTCTGCATCATGCACTACATTCATGGCACACATATAATTTAGATTCATTACAAATATATCATTGACATCAATTTTATTGGCTATACTAACTCAGATTGGTCTAGTGATATTTAGAATCGTAAGTCCACTTCAAGTTATAGTTTCTCCATTAGTTCAGGTGTAATTAGTCAGTCAAGCAAGAATTAAAATGTTATTGATTTATCATCTACTAAGTCCAAGTATAATGTAGGTATCAGTGTTTCCATTGAGGCTATTTATATTTAGGTGATTCTCATAGAGTTCAATATCTAGTTCAGATGACATATAGTCATCTTTTGTGACAACTAAAGTACCATTCAGATTTGCAAGAATCTAATCCATCATTAGTAGACCAAACACATAGAGATTCACCTATACTTCATTCAATAATTAATTTATGGTAAAATAATTGATCTATGATATTTATTTATGACATATCAAATAAGAAACATGTTCACCAAACCTTTAACAGATATCAAGTATCTTCATTGTGGGATCTTCTTGATGTTCAAGATATTACAACATCATCTTTTCTTTTCTTTTTGTTTGGCGGGGGTGGGGGGGAGGGGGAGTTTTTTCCTAAAGTTTTTATTTTTTATCTACTTTATAATAAATTACTTTGTGCATGGGTACCTCATTAAGCCTAGTTTCCAAGACCCATTATTTTACATTGCACACCTAAGATATGCTTATGGGGGGGGGAGGGCGGGGGAAGGGGGCGGGGGGTTAGGGGCCGGGGGTGTTAGAGTATGGGTTATTTATTTTTCCCATATTTATTTATTATGTGTTTTTCCCCTCAATTGGAATTTTCCTATTTACATGGAAAATATTTATTATGTATATAAATTGATCGAATGACTAGGAAGTAACTCTCGTGACTAGTTATTCTGGGTATGGGAGCTACTATTTTATTTTGAGGGTCTTTGACCACCTTTTGTGGAGGAGTTACTCAGCACTCTCCTATATGTACACCTCACATTTGTGAGATGTTCTTAATTCAATATTGGTATTTTGGATCCTATTTGTCCTATGCAATAATCTCGTATTGATTTCATTTAGTTTTTAGTTGTGTGTTGGGTGTTTGTTTGTATCACACCTATCATGAAACTATGCATATCTACATGATTCGATGATCTGAGCCACAAATATGATATAGATAATATTCTTATTAGGATCTATTCTTGTGTATACAATGTCTTACTTGTATTCATTTTTTTTTTATAATATATTGTGCTTACACTAATTTATAAAGTGTTATGAGGGGTTTTTTTATAGCCTAGTCTACCTTCATGCATGTGTGCCTTATTTTTTTCAACATTTTATTGGTTTTTATGTACTCCCGTCACTATTAGTGAAATGGTATTTTTGAGAGACCTATTTTAGTATTCTCTAACCCATTGGCAATAAGTTTTCCTCATTTTAGAGATAAGTTTCTACCATCTCCAACTTTTATCATTCCTCAATGTCTTAGTAATGGTTTTATGCCACTCATACATCTATTTTTAGATGCACTGCCCATTCAGCATTATGGAGGGGTGTGTAGTGATACTGGTTTTTTTATATTTTATGTCTCTTTATAACCCTTGGTACATCATAATGTATATATTTTAGGTAGTTATGGCTTTAAATTTGATGAACTATTTTGTACTTGAGACAATTCACTTGATAGTGTTACCATCTAGCATCCCCAACATCTATCAATTCTTTATAAAATGAGTAATGGATTTGGACGACTCATGCATATTTTTTAGTACATCATCAGTCTAGTCACAATAAATTTCTTCAATGATGGATCGGCCCACCCAAAGCATTTTTGTGAGATGAATCTTCTATCTAATTCTATTACACTTATTGCACCTTTTTTAGTGATATATTTTATCCCATCTAATGCATCTTCAATGGTGGATTAGCCCAACCAATGTTGTATTTAGTGGTGGATCAGCCAACCTAGTACATTTCATGTCATGAATTTTAACCCACATAGTGAACCTTATTTAGCATTGTTATACTACTTGTGTGTTTTACTACTTCTTGGGGTGCCTTGTGCCATTTTTTAGCATCTCTAGTCACTTTTTTGTTTTACTAGTTTTTTTAGAGACTTTTTTTTTATATCTCATTTTTTCTAGTGAATTTTGTAAATGGGTATTTCATCAAACCTAGCTTCTAATACCTAATTTAGAGGATTCTTAGCCTTCTTATTGTTTATATGTCTCCCTAATTTACACTTAAGAGAGGGGGGGGCAGTATTGGTGCAATATTGTATTTACACTAATATTAAGTTTAGTTAGGTTGGATTAACTATACTAGGGTTGCTTAGTGAATATCTTATAGGATTAAAATAGGATAAGTGTAATTGTTAATCAAATGCCCTCACATCCCACATGTTCTCATAATGTGTCTATCACATTAGACATGTGTCAATCAAATGGTCAAAATTTGAGTTGGATCATAACTCTTGCTTTTGTTTGATGAAAATAAATTTCAAGCCATAACTCTTATTTATGTTATATTTATACATCCTCTATTTGTATATTGTGCCTAATTGAGAGGCTTGAATATACATATTTATTTGTCTAATTTTCTATGTTTTCTCAATGTTGGTGTGATTCCATTTTAAGAAAATACTGGGTATCCCCCATTCATACATTAATCATGTTAAAAGTATTAAAATCTAATGTTTCAAGTACACTATGTGTTCCCATCTTCAGTGAAAAGATTGAATATGAAATACACTTTGAGAAACTTAAAATTTAGATGTGTTCCATAAATAATATGTTTTGGATCACAAGGAAGAGATAACAAAGTTGTCCCTCAATATTTTTATAATAAATAGTTAACTAATTACTTAGTTAATTATTAATCATTAATAGAAATTAATTACTATACCATTTATTGTAATATCTTGCCTCCCAAAGTGATTTGATATTAGTATCTAGGAATTACCAATATAAATTCCATTATCTCTATTTATATTAACCAATCTACTTTCTATTTCAATGGTTTCCCTACTCTTATTTTTCAATAATCATCTTCTTTATCAATCATTTTTCCTCACTAATACATATTTGGTGTTTATTAGCATGGGGGTGTTCTAATAATGTAAATACCTTAGGATGAGAGACATTAATGTGTCTAAGATATTTTTAAGCCTCATTTGAAGGGATCTACCTATCTCACCCATATAGAGTTTACCACCAGAACATGGAATTAAGTATACACATTGTTATTCTTTAGGAATTAATGGATCTTTGGTGGAATCTAAATTAAAACATAAGGTGTTATGATGTCTAAAGAAATTTCTAAATCAATAATCCCCACAATTCCTACTAACTTTTCCAATATTATTTTACGTTGTCTTCATTTTGTACCTCTATGGAATGATCTTTCAATCTCCCATTTATTCTAACCATTAGCCTTCAAAATTTATATGAGGTGATCTTTATCTTTCTTTAAATTCTCTAAATAAAGAATATTGATTTCCAAAGTTACTAATGAGTTAAGGACTTCAACATTCTGGTAAGGATGATGGTGATATTAATCTTTTAGATTAATATTGGTATGTGATTTATTTCAATATACTTTATGAGATAGAGTGACATCTTGCTTCTTCGAGAGAAAGGTAGGTGGTTTCTTTCTTATTTTTCCATAGTAAATTAGATTAGTTCCATACTCCCATTCAAATAAAAAATAATTTTTCAATATCCTCATTGCCATAGAACCATTTAGCATTGGTATCATATACAAATCTAAACAGTACCATGGCAATAAAGAGATTGAAAAAAATTATTTTATTTGAATGGGAGGATGTAACTAATCCAATTTGTTATGGAAACAGAATAAGACAACCACATACCTTTCCTTGATGTCTTTATCTCAAATAAACAATATGGCACTCTATCTCAGGAAGTATATAGAAATAAAACACATACCAATGTTTACGTATAAGATGAATATCACCATCATCCTTTCCAAAACATTGAAATCCTTAACTCATTGACAACTTAGACAATAAAAATTTCTTATTTAGATCATTTAAAGCAAGAGAAAGATCACCTCAGATAAAATTTTAAGGCTAATGGTTAGAATAAATGAGATATTGAAAGAGAACTCCATAGAGATACAAAATGAAGACAAAGTGAAAATAATGAAATGTTAGAATCTCTAAGAATCAACATTTCCTATGTTCAATGTGTGTTTGTGTGTGTTTCATATATTCTAAATATATATGTGGGTAATTTACCACATATATATTTAAAATATATGGTGATGCATATGTTCTTACCAGTGGGTATGTGCATGGAGTTGGGAGACAATTTCATGGAAATTTTAGGTAACACAATCAAGTTATTGAAATTATGGATCGGTAATTACCGAGCCATAATGTGTATGCATTATTGAGAAATATAAGTTTGTATTTATATTTTTACATTTAATCTCTTATACTTTAAATTTATTTTAGTAAATATAGGAAATTAGGATCACTTAGCATATAATAGAGTTGGTCTCATAGTTGCATGCCTTATGATGTGGAAAATAGTTTTTCAAAATCCAATCAAGTCAGTACTTAGGCATTTTTAGGGTCTAAGTATTAAACTCAGGGATTTTAAGACATAACTATTGTAATTAATATCCATTTTTGGTAAACATATAGTCATTTTTTTAGGTTTTTATGCCTCCTAGATTTATTTTTGGCATTTATAGGAGTCTTAGGTTTGTCAAAATTGAATTTTACAAACCATTCACTTTGAAATTGATGCAAAGTGGTGTGATTAGGGTCACATAGGTCACATTGATGACCTACACACATCAAATAACCATTATGTGTTAATTTCACTTGTTCATCATCCTTCCCTCATCCTTTATCATTTCCTAATCATGCCTCATCACCCCTAATCACTCTTATTCATTGTCCCTAATCACTCCCTTATAACCCTCACTATCCCTAGTCATCTCTAATCACTCCCTCATGATCCTTGATTATTCCTTCATTGACCCTCATTATGCCTCATCATCCCTAATAACTCACTCATTTTCCCTTCTCATCCCTCATAACTCCCTCATTGACCCTCACCATCCCTCATAATATTTAGTCACTCCCTAATCATCCCTAATCACTCCCTCATTGGCTCTCAACATCCCTCATCATCCCTAATCACTCCCTCATTGGCGTTTACCATCCCTAATCACTCCTTTCTCATCCCTCATCATCTTTAATCACTCCCTTATTGACCCTCACCATTCCTCATCATTTATAATCACTCCTTCATTTCCCCTCGCCATCCCTCATGATGTAGATCCCTATTGCATACTCTTCTTATCCAAGTTATTTGCCAATATCCACATATCTTTCACTTTGTCTTTTCTTACTTGATCTTTGTCTTTGGACCTAGCACACATTTAAAATTCACATCTAAATTTTATTCATTTCATTTATTCTCCACCATTATTCAAATGGTCTCACTAAACTCTTCTTCCTATTCTCTTTAATGCATTCAATCTCTCTTACTTTGAGACCATCCCCCTTACTAGTCTTTATGCTTCATAATAACTTGAATCAAATATTTTATCTAGTTCCTTAATCTTTAATAGGGCTCTAAAAAAATTCCTTCCACTCCTTTGAGTTGTCTTTAACTTCTTCTCAACCTTATTTAACTTCTAAACATAATCATCATATCATACACTACCTCTTACTCTATCATAGACTCTTCTTATATGGACTCAAATCATAAAATCAACCTCATTTATGGATACCTTATAATATATCCCATTTATTCATAAAGTTATAGGCTTTGGTTTAACTATTTGATAACTTCTTTTGGCTCTTTCTACTCTCAGATTAGGTCTTTAGGTTTCCTTCTACTGTGTCTACCATACAGTCCTCCCCCATCTGTACTTATCCATATTTACACAACTTAAAAACACTATATTATATTTTTGCATGTTTAACTCAAATTTTTTGCAAAATTTCATGAATTATTGATAGTTATAATTCCTAAAAGCTAACTTTGAAAGTAGAAACCCTAATACAGGGTTTGGACTAGTTTCACAAACCTGAGAAGGGTCAAAATGAGATTTAAATCTTTAAAAGGAATTTATAATGAATTTGACTATTGTATTATGTCTGATTTGACCCTATTCACATTTTCCAAGTGTTATATTTCCCTTTTTAATCAATAGTAGATTGACTTAACCAAATTTGAATAGATTATGTACTTAGTCACAGGTTTGTAGTAATCTAATAAGAGGTTATTTGTTATAATTCATTCCAAAAAGGGTTATAAATTAAAATTAAGGTTGAAACTCCTCTGCATAATTTTTACACACTTTAAAAAATCAATGTCTTCCATCTATAACACTCAATTTGCCAATTTCCACAAGATACCACTTTGACTGTGTTAAGTTTCTTCATGACTATAGGACTATGTTAGTTTTATTTTTCCTCATCCAAATATATGAAAGATACTTGGAAGACTATAATAATTAATTATCATATTATAATTAACTCAAAAATATATACATTTTAATTTTCACTCCAATACATGTATATACCTTCTCCCATAGATGTATACTCAAAACTTTTGCTCATAGAAGACAGGGTTGTGTTGTTTAAAATATAATGTCCTTAGAAGAATAAAAACATAAAATGTTAAAAAGGATATTAATGAATTGTTATTTCAAGTTAAAAATTACTAATACATTCCAAAATCCCACCAAATATAATCTTTTCTTCCACAAGACTCTGACCTTCACTCTAATTTCTTGGCACAGGTTGTAAAAGCATAGGGTATATAGTTTGTAATTTGAACATTAAAAATATTTAAAACTCAAATGACTAATTATATAATCACCATCAAATAAAAGGTATTTTAAACTAACCAATCACACAAATATCACAAATAAATTTTTAATAATCATGTTTCATGATCATGTAAACTTTCAACCATCTTTGTACATATTCAAGAAGATGTAGGGTATGTTTGCTTTCTTGTCTTTAAATACTAAAAACTTGTCTTTATTCACTTTTTTTAGGTTCTTTGCATTCACCCTTTCAAATCCTACCCCCTCCAACTCTCTTTAATCTAACTCTGAATACAAAATAAGACATGGACAAGACTCTTATTACCAAATAACCATTAATTGAATTCTAACTTATTTTGTATTCTGAGAGTGTCCTCAACTAACTCAACTACTAACATATTTCTCAACTATTAATTTATGTATATGTGTTGTAACATCCTAAAATCCTCACTAAATTTTAACCACACCAAATTCACTGTTGGACTGCTTGAAACAAGATTGAAGTCTCTATGAAAGTTCAAAAATTCAAATGAAAGATTTGGAGGGAAATATATACAACTCTAATTCAAAATTGACACAAAACTAGAAACTTAAAAAGACTCGTATAGACTTCTTATGACTTTGACCACCTTCTAAAGACTCTAAACATGTAAACTAGATCACCATTTATATTGGGTAGTGTTGCTCTTACATCACCTCATCATCTCTAATCACTAATTTATCAAACCTCATCATCTCTAATCACTCATTCCTCATCCCTCATTTCCCCTAATCACTCCCTCATTAATCCTCACCATCACTCATCATCCGTAATCACTCCCTCATCCTCCCTAATCACTCCCTCATTGACCCTCATCATCCCTCATCATCCCTATTGACTCCCTCATCATCTCTAATCAATTCTTCCTCATCTCTCTTCATCCTTAATCACTCCATCCAATACCTTAATGATCGTATTTTGTTAGAGTTTAATAATGTTAGGAGATACAATTGGAGAGTTGAGTGCTAGAATAAAATATAATACATAGTGATCAAAATGATGTGGAGGAAAATTTAAAACACAAATATTTAACACCTATGAAAAAATATGGGTCTATTAGAAATGATGTAATTCACAATTAAAAACTTTCTAGAAAAAGAGAAGCAAGTAAAACCACCATAGCACCAAAAATGGGTACTAAATACATTAGGTTCACCAAGCTATGCAATTTCTTGAAACTAATCAATTGATTTTCATATGAGGACATTTTATGATCTAAATAATTGTATTTAAGGCCTTTTTTATGTATATTGATTTAGTTATCATACCAGAGAGTGGAAAATAATTTTCAAACGATTAGAAGAAGTAGTCCACGATTGGAAAGTGGTGCTTCATTCATAACTTCAATACTTAATCTAATGAAGATTGTCACACTATGAGATCTCTACTTGTAGATCTTGAGAAGTGGGTACAAGTTATCTATCACTATAAAAAGTTAAGTAGATAATAGATTATGAACCCAATGATACGGTCAGTACTAAAAATATCTCTACTTCCCCCAACAAGAAATTATATGAATTAAAAATATTGTTTCAATAACAAATGTAAATCAATGGTGAGACAATACACTTCATCATTTCTAATGGAAGTTAAAAGAACTTAATTTCTCCTAAATCATATTTTCAAAAATTGAACTTGAAATTTATACATCATCCATAACCATATGCTAGTGTATGGTCTAGTGTAGGCCTTGAGAAATGGATCACCTAGTAGTGTCACTTGGTGTACAAAATCAAACTTTTTAAAGATGAAATTCTTTGTGACATCTCACCATTATAGGTGTGTGATGTTTTACATGTGGTCAACTATGTATTTACCATTGACATGTAGTCTATGAAGTAAGTCCTTGAAATGTTGTGATAGATTTAAATACCATATATCGAGTTAGTTCATAAGCTTTCAATCATTAGTATCAAGAAGTGCAAGAATATTGACAGTTCTATTAAGAATTATACTCTTAATGGTAAGAATTAAATGTTTAATGACATCCTTATGTCATCATATAATAGTGTGGTTTATCCAACAATAACAAAGATGAAATAATTGAACCATAAACTATATGAATACAAGGATATCTTTCAGTCACCTAAATAAGTTCCTACATACTATACACTAAACAATACTATTGATTTGATCCCTTAACTACCTCTACCTCAAACCTCTTTATACAACATATCATTTCTAGAGAATGAATAGATCAAGTGGTAGATCCATGAAATCATGGATAATAGACACATCATGCCTAAATCATTGCCTTGTATAAACCCAATTATGTTTGTGCCAAAGTTGTGAATAGATTAAAAAAATCTTAACAAGATTAATGTGAAAAACTATTATCCTCATTTAAATATTTAGGCATTTTTCTGCCATATCAATGGTGTAGAAGTCTTTTCCAAAATTGATCTTAAGTTTGGGTATCATCATATTCATGTTAAACCTTTACACATTTGGAATATAGTCTTAAAAACAAAGGAAGGATTGATTGACTAGTTAAGTATTCCTTTTAGGTTAACTCATATAACAAATTCATTCATTTCAATATGTTGATTGACATCCTCAGGCCCTTTACCTATCCCATTTTTTTAATCTACCTTGATGACATCTTAATCTTTAGAAAACATGGGATAAACATCTACACCATGTTGAACTAGTGTTTCACATTTTGCAGAAACATATTTTTGTGATAACATGAATAAATGTTCATTTTTCATGTAAGAGATAAAATATTTGGGACACATTATACACACAAATAGTGCATGTGTGAACCTAACCAAGATTCAATTTATATAGGAATGGGAAATACTAAATAACTTTGAATCTGATTTAAATCCTCTCAGAATTATAAAATTATATAAGAGATTTATGTTTAATTTTTATATTTTGAACCAAACTACCAAAGGTGGAACTAAATAAAGTTTCATTTAGTCAGCTACACAACAAATATAATTTGATGAACTAAAATTTAGACTCTATTTTGTGTTAATACTTATGTTACTTGACTATAAATTTGGAAGATCATCCAATTCATTCAATAATAAAATTGACTATCACAAATGGGTATTGACAACACAAGTCCTAAAAAATAGTTAATTTCTATTATAATGGATTAAACAACATATGATTTGAATCAAATATATCTTTAGAGTATATACTTACACCAGATGATGAGGGATCAATTAGGGATGGTAAGGGATGGTGAGGGATGGTGAGGGTCAATGAGGGAATGATTAGTGATGATGGGGGGTGAAGAAAGATTGATTAGGTATTATGAGGGATGAGAAGTGAGTGATTAGGGATGATGAGGAATGGTGATAATCAATGATGGAGTGATTAGGGAGGATAAGCCTGAGTGATTAGAGATGATGAGAGATAGCTAAGGTCAATGAAGGAGTGATTAGGGATGAGGAGGGATGAGGAGGGAGTGAGTAGGGATGAGGAAGTGATTAGGTATGATGAGGGATGAGGAAAGAGTGATTAGGAATGATGAAGGATGGGGAAGGAGTGATTAGGGATGATGAGGGATAGTGAGGGTCAATGGAGGAGTGATTATGGATGATAAGGGAGTGATTATAGATGACTAGGGATAGTGAGGGTCAATGAAGGAATTATTAGGGACAATGAAGAATTATGAGAGAGTTATTAGAGGTGATGAGGCATGAGTAGGAAGTGATCAAGAATGAGGGAAGGATGATGAACAAGTGAAATTAACACAAAGTGGTTGTTTGATGTGTGTAGGTCATCAATGTGACCTATACTACCCCAATCACACCACTTTACATGAATTTCAAAGTGAGTGGTTTTCAAAATTTAATTTTGACAAACCTACAACTCTTAGAAATGCCACGAATCAATTTAGAAGGCATAAAAACCTTAAAATGACTATATGTTTACCAAAAATGGATATCAATTGCAAAATTTATGTCTTAAAATCCCTAAGTTTAATACTTAGACCATAAAAATGCCTAAGTACTGACCTAATTTGATTTTGAAAAACTATTTTTCACATTGTAAGGCATGCAAATGCTGAGTGACCTTAATTTATTATATTTATTAAAATAAATTTAAAGTATAATAAATTAAATGTAACAATATAAATTTAAACTTATACTTTACATGTTATATAATGTATATGCATTGTATAGTACACTATACAATATGTGCGTGTTATACAATGCATATGCATTATGCAATGTGTATGCATTCTATAATGTGTACACATTATTTGAATATAAATTGAGCACTGAGCCTTTACATTTAGAAATGGCTTGGATTTTTGAGTCAAAGGTTTAGGACTATTCATCTACAGTTGAGATAGAGAGTTTTAAGAAAAACCAACAAATTTCAACTTCAATCACCAAATAAGCTATGGATTTTAACATCAAATTTTGAAAAATTATTACCATTACAATGAGCACATTGTCCTATTTCTAAATGTGTGATTTTTATAATTTTTGGTCTATTTTAAGGGTTCAAGCTATATTTATTTCTAATAACACCTTATTTAACCACTACATGCCTCACCCATACATGCCTATTCATGTTTATCTAATTTTTTTTCATTGATCCAAGTGTAAAACAAATTATATGGTAACAAACTAGGCCTAATTCTACACACATTCAAAAAAAATCAATTTTCATTTTTTTGAGGTAGTTAGGGTGGGCCACACGGTCGGTTATCCATTTTTTTTGTTATTTTTCAAGATATACTTAATTTCAAAATCAATAAAAAAATATTCATCAAAAAAATATAAAAAAAAAGTTCGTAACACACTAGAAGATCTTATCTAAATATTCACCAAAGGGTTTCTAATAATATTTAACATGTTGAGTGTGGAGCCCTTTGGGGCTATCACATGACCATGATGATACATTTTGGAGGCTTAAAAATCTCCAAGGATGTGGGAAGTGCATTTTGCATTTACTCCTCATGTGTATGAATATTATTAAATGCATATTTAATAATTTTCATGTTGACTTCCATGTTTGTTGGAAGTGGGATTGATTTCCTTGTTTTAGGGAATTAATTGAAAAATATTTAATTTCCATAGGAGGAGAAAATTATTAAATGATCTATTTAATAATTTCTATGATGTATTATGGAGTAAAATTATTAAATTTTCTATTTAATAATTTATATGATGTATTATGGGAGTGGGATGGACTTTCTCATTTCGAGGAGTTGGTTGTTATCAAATTCTCATTGGAAGTTGTACCTTTTGGAGAGGAATGGCATGTTTCTTTTCAAGGGTATATTTTATATGCATGGTTAGGTGGCATATGGTGTGTTTCCTAGGTGGATAAGGCCTATCTTGATGAGGATGGTGAGTTTCTCCATAGGGGATGCATTTCTACATCATTTGTTATATATATAGGGTGTGGTGTGAACTTTTAGAGGTTGTTGATGATTTTTATTTGTAGGTGTGGCTTTCGAGATACAAATTCAAAGTGTAAGTGTTTTTCAAAGTGTAGGTGTTCCTTTATAGGGTTTGGTATAGCAACTTGTGAGATACAGTAAAGTGCAGGTGCAGGTGAAACTGTAAATTTTTGTGTAGCATTTTCTACAAGAGATTTTTCTATCTCTATGAGAGTTCATTGTAATCTTGTTTTAGATTATTTTTTTATTTAAGGACTTTCTTGGTGGATGTAGCCCACATTGTGTGAACCATGGTATATTTATTTTATGGTTTTTATTTTTGTTTTTATTTTTCTCTATTTAGCAAACATTACCTATGATTTGAGGAATTAATTCTATGATACATTTGATGCATTGTTAAATCTGATTTTACATATTTATAATATAATTTATGTGTTTTAAATTAAAGATTTATAGTGGATTAAATCTAGTTTGAATTAACTTAATTCCTAAAAACTAGTATCAGAGCTTTGGTGGTGTTTTAGCTGAAATGGAAAATCACAGGAAAGGTTATTAACTTGAGTGGGAGCTATGGGAGAAGAAATCAGATTTAGAGTTGATAAATTTGATGGTAAGAATTTTGGTTTATGGAAAATGCAAATGGAAAATTATTTGTATTAGAAGCAACTTCAACTCCCCTTGGAGGGGAAAGAAGGACAACCTACAGCTATGAGTGATGCAGATTGAACATTGCTTGATAAGAAGGCATTGGGAGCCATACGGTTATGTCTTACATCTTTTGTTGCATTCAACATTGTAGATTAGATAACTACAAAGGATGTCATGGATAAACTTGGAAATTTGTATGAGAAACTCTTATCTTCAAATAAAAAAAATCTTATGAATAGATTATTTAACATGAAAATGTCTGAGAATGGTTTAATTGCTAGTCATTTAAATGATTTTAATACAATTGTAAGTATGCTCACTTCTGTTGGAATTAATTTTGATGATGAAGTTAGATCTTTTATGATTTTATGTTCTTTGCCTGATAGCTGGGATAGCTTGGTTATGCTTGTGAGTATTGTAGTCCCTGCTAAAGGAAGCTTAAATTTTGAGGATGTTGTAAGTGTGATTCTCAATTAGGAGATGTGAAGGAAAAGCACTGGTAAATCATATTTAGGTAATTTTTTTCCTATTGATACTAGAGGGAGGAAAAAGAACAAGAGCAAAGGCAAACATGAAAAGTCAAAAGGTAGGTCTCAAGCTAGATCTAAAGCCAAGATGATATGTTGGCATTGTGGGAAGAATAGAAACTCAAATAAGGATTGTTGGTCACTTCGGGATAAGAATACTAATAAAGAGGAAATAAATGAGGTAAATGTGACATCAGGTAAATCATGTTAGGATGTCTTAATTCTTTCTATGGGTAGTTTTTGTTAGGAACCCCTTATCCAACGGAAGCACAATTGATTACTTTCTTATAAGAAATTAAACATGAAATTATACCAGAATGATTAAGTAACTAGAAACTTGAGACAGCAAAGAATTTGAGAGACAATACACACTCTTGTATTAAATACTACTAGAATAAAATACAATAAGGAAGATGCCACTTCTTCCTCCACCTCAAAGGCTTGCCAAACCTCAAGACCTTCTTCCCTCTCTCTCTTGCTCAACCAAAACCAACTCAACAACCTGAGTTGTTATCCCCTCCTTGAATGCTTCAGCTGATCTCCTTGACCTTACTTGCTTGTAGATCTCCTTGACCTTGCTTCAATGCTTCAATGCTTTACTTGCCTTCTTGATAATTACAATACATGCCTCATGGGTCTTTAAATAGAATCCCATGCATACAAAAATAGAACTCTAATTACAATAATTAGACACGCAGCTCGAGACTATAATTAGCCCCTTAACATGCAAACACTCAGTTCAACTAACTAATTGTTCATGCAATGAATAGTTCTAGAACACACAGGCGACCAACGTCGGTCCCTGCTTTCCTGGTGCTGCCAACATCGACCAACTTCCTGTCGTCGCCGGTTGCCTTCTGCACTGATCATGACCGACGTCGATCATACTGCTGATGCTGGTGCTTCTGGAACTTAGCAACCTCTCCATGTCTGCAATAGTTGAAGCTTTAAGCTCTACACCCTAACAATCTCCCACTTGGAGATAAATAGTTGCAACTGTACCTATACCTGTACTCCATCTATTTTGTTCCCTTGGCTCTGTATCCCTCTTCAAGCTCTCCCCTAAAGACCAACCACCACAAGACCTATGATGCTATACCTGTCACTTATGCCAAAAGAATTTTGTTGCTCCCAAATTCTTCATGACATACTTCTGAACTAACTCTACCCTTAGCTCAGAAAACTCCCTGTATATGAAACCCTACAAAAAGTAACACAATACAGTAACAGGATAATGTAGCTAATATTATCCAACCTGGTAAAGAAAAAATACAATGGTTAAACCTCCATTGTTCTGCAGCCTACTCAAGACCATATACCCTAGCCTTCTATCTCACGTGTCCATTCACTCTCTTCTCTAAAACAAGAATCCATCCCTCTATCCAGTGCTTTCTTCCAGCTGACAACTCTACCAACAAATACCTATTTGGTTCTTCTCCAAGGACTCACACTCCTCATCCATGCCAAGCTCCCACTATTTTTGGACTCTACCTGCATTGCTTCTTCCATCTTCCTAGTTCTTGACTATCAGTAAGCAATATAAAGAAGGTGAACAATGAATATGAGGTTCACTTACCCTTTCTGACCTCCATATGGGCATTTGAGACTCCTTGACAGCTTGATGTTTGCCTAACATCTGTTCCAGTGACCGATCTTGGCCATCTCCCAGTCTGCTCCTGACCGATGTCAGTTCCCTGCACTGACCCTGACTGCCGATGTCGTTACCCCTGGCCAACATAGGTGTCCCCACTATCGATGTTGATTCCTTCCTAACCAACGTCAGTCTTCCCCTGCTGACTCTACCGACCCTGCTGGTCTACACATGACCGATGTCGAAACCTATATGGCCGACGTCGATGCCATGTGACTGATGTCAGTGTCTGTGTGTTCCTGTAAGTGATGAAACCTTCATCTGCGAGCTCATCTTGGATCAAACCCCTATCCATACTGCCCTACTCAGAATTATTCAGCCCCTGTGACTGATCTCTGTCCATCATCTCCTCCATAAACACCAAGGCTTCTTTGTTCCTGTCAAAAGCATCAAATTTCTTTTTCCTGTAATGAACTCTATCTATGCTTTCCGAATCTAAACACATACCTTTTGAATCATGAACATCCACTCCCTTCTTATTCATGTGACCCAGCCTATTAAGCCACATCTTCAAATCTACAGTTGAAGTAGATAAACCAGAAGTAGAATCAGTAATACAAGTAGATAGATAAAGAGTACCTACTTTCTTACCTCTTGCTAGAACAAGTGCACCCTTGGTAACCTTCCAAGAATCCGCTGTGAGGGTTATTGTGCATCCCTCATCACCCAACCTTCCTACAAAAACCAAACTCTGCTTCAAAACTGGGACATGCATGACCTCCTTCAACACCCATGTGTTGTCTATCTACAATTTCAGCTGCACTTTCCCTTTGCCAACTATTTGACAAGGCGTACCATCCCCTAAATAAAGCACTCCAAAGTCTCCCTGGACATACTCATGGAACAAATCTATGTTTGGGGATGCATGAAAAGATGAACCAGAATCTAAAATCCATGATCCTACCTGACTATCCAAAGAAAGTATGAGATCATCCTGTACCATAATATTTGTGTCCTTTGCTTCTTCTTTACCTTCAGGTTGATTCTCTTTATCTTGCAACCAACACTCCTTCTTTGTGTGTCCTTTCTTTCCACAAAACCAGCAGGTAATACCTTTGGATTCAGATCTCCTTCTCGACCTTGATTTCCCTTGCTCTACTTTCTCTCTTTGCCTTCCCCTACTTTTTGCACTTAGAGCATTCCCTGATGATTCACCTGTGTTTTCCCTGTGTATTTCTTCATTCAAGATCACACTCACAACATCATCAACTTTTAAGAATTTAGAAGCAGATGCAGAATTACTTACTACCATAACCAAACTATCCCAACTTTCAGGTAAAGAGCATAATATCAAGAGAGCCTTTACTTCATCATCAAAAACAATATTGACTGAAGCTAAATCGTTTACCAAACCATGGAAATCACTAAGATGAGTATATACCGATCCACCTTCCTGCATTTGCAAAGTAAATAACTGTTTCATAAGAAATACCTTATTTGAAGCTGAGGGCTTTTCATATAAATTCGCTAAGGACTTTATCAACTCTTCCATTGTCTTACACTGTGACAAGTTGGAAATCACAGACGATGCAAGGCTCAACCTTATGGAACCTAGAGCCTTCTGATCAAGAACGTTCCATTCTTCATCCTTCATATCTATGGGCTTGCATGCAACCCCACCCAACGGTAAGTACAAATCCTTCTGATACAAATAATCCTCTATCTGCATCCTCCAATGTTGATAATTCTTGTCGTTAAACTTCTCCATTCGTAGCTTACTTTCTTCTGCCATTGTTGAACTCCCACTCAATCAAAAAACCCTGTGAATGACTTGTAATCAAAAATAATAACCTGCTCCCTGTAAACCGTAGCTCTAATACCAACTGTTAGGAACCCCTTATCCAACGAAAGCACAATTGATTACTTTCTTATAAGCAATTAAACATGGAATTATACCAAAATGATTAAGTAACTAGAAACTTGAGACAACAAACAATTTGAGAGACAATACACACTCTTGTATTAAATACTACTAGAAGAAAATACAATAAGGAAGATGCCACTTCTTCCTCCACCTCAAAGGCTTGCCACACCTCAAGACCTTCTTCCCTCTCTCTCTTGCTCAACCAAAACCAACTCAACAACCTGAGTTGTTATCCCCTCCTTGAATGCTTCAGTTGATCTCCTTGACCTTACTTTCTTGTAGATCTCCTTGACCTTGCTTCAATGCTTTACTTGCCTTCTTGATAATTACAATACATGTCTCATGGGTCTTTAAATAGAATCCCATGCATACAAAAATAGAACTCTAATTACAATAATTAGACACGCAGCTCGAGACTATAATTAGCCCCTTAACATAAAAACACTCAGTTTAACTAACTAACTATTCGTGCAACGAACAGTTTTGGAACACACAGGCGGCCGACATCGGTCCCTACTTGCCTGGTGTTGCCGACCTCAACCAACTTCTTGCCGTCACCGGTTGCCTTCTGCACTGATCATGACCGACGTCGATCATACTACTGACGCCGGTGCTTCTGGAACTTAGCAACCTCTCCATGTCTGCAACAGGTGAAGCTTTTAGCTCCACACGTTAACAATTTTTATTAGTCTTAGGTATTAGGTTTAGGGGCTTCTTTTCATGCCACCCAACATAGGCATTATTTTACTGATTATGTTCAAGAGAATTTAAAACATGTTTATCTTGGTGATGATGAACCATGTGAGATAGTAGGGAAATATTGTGTTTAGGTTAAAATGTAGAATGGGAACATATGAATACTTAAGGATGTCAGACACATGCCTATGTTGAGATAGAATTTGGTTTTAGTGAGGTAATTGGGTAGTGAGGGATGTTCAGTAATGTTTATCATAGATTCTTAGAAAGTTACCAAAGGTTCTCTTGTGGTTTTGAGAGGTAATAAATTTGGTACTTTATATTTGGTTAGTAGTGTTGATTCTTGTGATTTAGTTGATGTAGATCGAAATTCAACTATGTGGCACTATAGGCTCAGTCATATGAGCCATAAGGGCATGAAGATCTTAAAAGATAAGTTACCTGGATTTAAAGACTGAGGTATAGACTTCTATGAGAATTGTGTGTACAGAAAACAAAAGTGGGTTAAGTTCCTAAAATTTGGACCCATAAAGAAAGAGCACAATTTAGAATTGGTACATTTAGATGTATGGGGACCATCTCAGGTATCTTCTATTGGTGGTTTCAATTATTATGTCACTTTTATTGATGATACAACTAGGAAAGTTTGAGTTTATTGTATTAAAAGGAAATCTGATGTATTTGACACTTTTAAGAAGTGGAAAGCCTTGGTTGAGAATGAAACAAGTCTCAAGTTGAAATGTCTTAGATCAGATAATGAAGGTGAGTGTTGTAGTAATGCTTTCTTTGATTATTGTTCTAACAATGGATGGTTCTAGGAACTCCATAGTAGAATGAGGTATCTAAAAGGATGAACAGAACAATAATGGAATGTGCTAAGAGCATGAGGTTATATGTAGGGTTGAGTTTATAGTTTTGGACAAAAGTAGTTAGCACGGTAGTATATCTGATTAATAGAGGACCTTTTATGCCTTTGGATGGAGGCATTCCTAAACAAGCTTGGTTTAGTAATAATGTTGATTATTCTTTTCTTAGAGTCTTTGAATTTGAAGCTTTTACTCTCATCAAGAAAGAGGATATGACCAAGTTAGAGGATAAATCAAAGAAATGAATATTTGTTGGATATGGTGAGGATGACTTTGGTTTCTGTTTATGGAGCATTAAAGATAAGAAAATATTTTGGTCTAGAGATGTAGTCTTTAATGAAAAATTCATGTCTAAGGATTAGTTTTAGGAACAAGAATAGGAATAGAAAGAGTAGACAGTATTGGATGACATTATGGATGGCAAAGTATCTAATGAATCAGTTTAGGAACCTTCTACACAAGGACCCCAAACTCCTATATTAAGGTCTTCTAGGGTAAAAAAAACACTTGAACATTTTTCTCCTTTGAATTATTTGTTACTCACTGATAATGGAGAATCAAAGTGTTATGAGGAAGCAATGCAGGTAGATGCTAGGATGAAATAGGAACAATCCATGGATGAGGAGCATAGATCTCTCATGGAGAACCAAATGTAGGATTTGGTAAGGCTACCCAAGGGCAAGAGTGTATTGCCAAATAAGTGGATCTTCAGAATTAAAAAAGAGGATGAAGGGAGAAAAAGGTATAAGGCCAAGATGGTGGTCAAGGGGTTTCCACAAAAATTAGGTATTGATTTTGATGATATTTTCTCTCTTGTTGTAAAAATGACTTCTATTAGGATTGTTCTTGGTTTACTTGTAGTTAAGTATTTACACTTAGAACAGTTAGATGTGAAAATTACTTTTCTTCATGGTGATTTAGATGAAGATTTGTATATGAAGAAGCCATAGGGATATGAGGTCAAAGGAAAGGAGAACTATGTGTGTAGACTAAAGAAGAGCTTGTATGGCCTGAAACAAGCTCCATGATAATGGTATAAGAAATTTGATTATTTTATGTTGGAACAAGAATCTCAAAGGTGTAATTCTGACCATTATGTGTACATCAAATATTTTGATGATGGTTACTTTATTATTTTATGCTTGTATGTGGATGACATGTTAGTTGCAGGAAAGAACATACAACATATTCATATGCTTAAGAAACAGCTTAGTGACTCCTTTTCTATGAAGGATTTGGGTGCTGCAAAGCAAATCCTTGGTATGAGGATTAGTCATGACAAAAAGGAGAGGAAGTTGATTTTATCCCAATTAGAGTATGTGAATAAAGTCTTGAAAAGGTTTAGCATGTTGGATGCTAAACCTATTGATACTCCTTGGGCAGGCCACTTTAAATTATCAAAGGAATAGTGTCCCAAGATAGAAGCTGAAAAGCTTAATATGTCCATGGTACCTTACTCATCGATGGTTGGTAGCTTGATGTATGCCATGGTTTGTACTAGGCCATATATTGCCCAAATAGTGAGAGTTGTGAGCAGGTATATGATTGATCCAAGTTATAAGCATTGGTATGCGATGAAATGGATTCTTTGGTATTTGAGATGAATCATGGATTTTGTATTATGTTATGGTGGATCAGATACCACTTTGTGTGGTTATGTAGACTCGGATATGGTATGGGATATTGATAGCAAGAGAAGTACAATAGGATATATATTTATTATTGGAGATAAAACGGTCAGTTGGATTTCTAGGATACAAAAGGTTTTGGCTTTGTCAATCATAGAGGTAGAGTATGTTGTTACAATAGAGGATATCAAGGAGATGATTTGGTTATAGGAGTTGTTTCAAGAGTTGGGGCATGAGTAGGAAGTTGGGAGAACTACACATTGACAGTCAGAGTGTTATTCATTTGGCAAAGAACTATGCTTTCCACTTGAGGATGAAACACATTCAGTTACATTATCACTTCATCAGGAAAGCTTTGGAGGAGAATTTGGTGAATCTAGAGAAGATTCATACTAGCTATAATCTTGTGGATATGATGACCAAAGTGGTCACATTGGACAAGTTGAGACTATGTTCAGATTTCGTTGGTCTTAGTGATCATGGAGCAGTGATAGATTATATTCAAGAGAAATGGTCTCTAAGTGGGAGATTGTTGAGTGTGGAGCCCTTTGGGGCTATCACATGACCATGATGGTACGTTTTGGGGGATTATAGAGCTCCAAAGATGTGGGGAGTGTATTTTGCATTTATTCTTCATGTGTATGAATATTATTTAATGCATATTTAATAATTTTTATTTTGAATTCCATGTTTGTTGGAAGTGGGATTGATTTCCTTATTTTAGGGAATTAATTGAAAAATATTTAATTTCCATAAGAGCATAAAATTATTAAATGATCCATTTAATAATTTATATGATGTATTATGGGAGAAAATTATTAAATTCTCTATTTAATAATTTCTATGATGTATTATGGGAGTGGGATGGACTTTCTCATTTTGAGGAGTTGGTTGTGATTACTTTTTCATTGGACATTATGCCTTTTGGAGAGGAATGGTGTGTTTCTTCTCAAGGGGATTTTGGATATGCATGGTTAGGTGGCTTATGGCATGTTTCCTAGGTGGATAAGGCCTATCTTGATGAGGATGGTGAGTTTCTCCTTAGGGGATGGATTTTTACATCATTTGTTATATATACAAGGTGTGGTGTAACCTTTTAGAGGTTGTTGATGATTTTTATTTACATGTGTAGCTTTTGAGAGACAGAGTCAAAGTGCAATTATTTTACAAAGTGCAGGTGTTCATTTACAGGGTGTGGTATAGAAACTTGTGAGATACAATAAAGTGCAGGTGCAGGTGCAAGTGCAAGAGAAAGTGCAGCTTTTTGTGCAGCGTTTTCTATAGGAAATTTTTCTATCTCTAAGAGAGTTCATTGTAATATTGTTTTAGATTACTTTTTTATTTGAGTACTTTTTTGGTGTATGTATCCCATATTGGGTGAACCATGGTATATCTATGTTATGGTTTTTATTGTTATTTTTAATTTTTTCCATTTAGCAAACATTAACTATGATTTTAGGAATTAATTCTATGATGCATTTGGTGCATAGTTAAATCTAATTTTACACTTTTAAGTTATAGTTTACATGTTTTAAATTAAAAAATTTATGGTGGATCAAATCTGGTTTGAATTCACTTAATTCTTAGTTTGAATTCATAGCTGACTATCCATTTTTTTGTCATTTTTTAGGATATACTTAATTGCAAAATTAATTAAAAATATATTCATCAAAAAAATATGAAAAAGAGTTCATAACACACTATTATATCTTATCTAAATATTCACCAAAATAACAATATTTAATGATGCTTAAAAAATGGTGGGCCACACGGAATGGTACAATTCAAATCTTCTTAAAAAATTAAGAGGTTCTCTTCAAATTTTAGATGTTTGACCTATTTATACTTAACTATTTTTCAAAAAAAATAGTTTTTTGGAAACTAGACTCGAAATGCTACAATTCATGTTTTTATACCATCTTCAAATTTTGAGTGTAGCCATCTCTAATTATCTGTAGAAGTTCACATTTTTAAAAATTTTAAAAAATCATGTCCACAGGTAGGCCCTTTTTTGTCCCCCAAGTTGGTGCACTTACCCAGGTATATATTTTTACATAATACCAATGCTAAATCATCTCATGGTAATGAAGAGGTTGAAAATTTCCTTATTCATTTGAATGGGAGGATAGAAGCAATCTAATTTACCATGGAAAACAAAGAAGATAAGCACCTAACTTTCTTTGAAGTTCTTATCTCGAAGAATCAAGATGGCACTTTATCTCATGAAGTTGATAGAAAGAAGACACATACTGATCTTTACCTACAAGTTGACTCTCACCATCATCCTTGTTATAAAGTTGTGGTCCTTAACTCATTAGAAATTTGAGTAGTCATGGTTTCTAATGCAGAGTATTTCAAGGAAGAGAAATATCACCTCATAGAAATTTTGAAGGCTAATGGTTATAAGAAATATGAAATTGAAAGAGCATTCCATAGATCTATAAAATGAATACAAAGTGACAATAATGAAATCTTAGAAGCTCATAAAATCACCATCCCCTATGTTAAAGGAATCTCGTAAAAGATAGCAAGAATCGTGGGAAAAGTTGGTATAAAATGGCATTCAAACTTCAACACCCTATGCTCTACTTTTGATTCTGCAAAAGATCCATTTAGTCCTAAAACACAAAAAGGTGTCTACTTAGTTCCATGTTCTTGTGGTAAAACCTGTGTGGGTGGGATAGGAAAATCCATTCAAATGAGGCTTAAATGACATATCAGATATATTAATGGATCTTGCCTTGAGGTTTTGACATTAGTAGAACACTCTCATGTTACTAAATACCAAGTTTATATTAATTATGCAAAATTGATTGTAAAAGATTATGTTTATTGGAAAATAAAAGTGAGGGAAAATATTGAAATAGAAAAGAGACCGATTAATATAAACAAAGATAATGGACTCAATACGTAAAGAGTAAATACCAATATTAAATCACATTGGTAGGCAAGACAATAAAATATCAAGTCTAGGTAATTAATTTTATACTAATTTATTAATATGTGATTGTTAACTAGATACTTAGGTTACTATTCTTACTAATTAATTATTATATGATTAGTAAGGAGGGTCAATTTTTTTATCTATTCTTTGTGATCCATAACATATTATTTATAGATTGTAACTAAGTTGTACATTTTTTGAAGTGACTTTCATATTCAATTTTCTCCTTGAAGATGGGTATACATTTAGTATCTAAAATATTAGATTATACGACTTTTAACATGGTGAATTCAAAAACTTTTACTTTAAACACTAAACATCATGAAAACTCACAAAATATTAAGAATAAATTATATTATATAGATTAACATGTTGTAATGAAAAAATTGGAGTGAAGGAATTGAAGATACAGACTATGGAAACATAGTTTTTAAAGCAATTTTAAACTTTTCTGTCAATTATTTGGAGTATCTCCAATACTTCATACATATCTAGAGTGCTCACGATAATTATCATATTCTTAGACAAAGTATCTATCACTTCTAGATACGCATTTCTATGTTTAAATTCAACTAACTATCAACATATAACGACTTCAAATATGTATACCTCTAAAAATCTTATATAACTTCCTTACTTCTAAATTTTAAAATATCAATTGACTATTATTACCCTTTGACAATTGAAAGCAATTAAACTTTTTATATTAAATTCAGTGTAATACATTGCGCATGAAAAATTAAATAGGTACAAATGCTCATGTATTATTATAATGAACAATAAACAACGGAAATTCTTAAATGGATAAGCATTCCAAGTAAAGGCGAAGCACAAAACGGAATGTTTGACCATAATTATTAGATTCAATCGTAGAACGTCGTATGTATATAATAAACACAATTCCCGAGATGGTGGCCCTTCGTGTCTTAAAGACTTTCTTCGCTCAATGGGCCACGAAGCCGCCCTTTAAGGGAACCTCATGAGATCACCACCTTCCCCTCTCTATCTAATCTTCAACAAACAACTCTCTAATTCAATTTTCAATTACTTTACAATTTATGGTTATGATTACACTCCAAGTCACGGAGGGAAAATGGTAAACATACACCTTAAAATGGCCTTTATTTCAATTTTTTTTATATGTTTGTCCATATGGATGATTGAGTGGTTTAAATTTTCAATCTTATTAAATTATTATGATAATTTTTAAATGTTTATAAATTTTTTTTTACACAATGTAATTTCTATTTTTTTTTAACTTTTTGGTTGTATATTAATATTATCATCCATTTAATTTTTTTATCTTTTTCTCTTTTCATCATTGGATTTCATTATGTGTATTATTAAAACCTCAATTTGAATTTAATTTAATATAAATAAATAAGTAAAGTTTCTCATTTAATTATCCAACATATACATATTGTGTAGTGAGTATATATTAAAAACGTGTGGTATATTTTATTTTGTGCTTTTTATCGACATATTTGTTTAATTTACGATAACTAACAAATGAGAAAGGCTAGTTAATTTCTGTTATAATCCTATTACATAAATCCCCACAACCAACTTGTATCTATTTTTTATTAGTAGATTTGAGGTGAACATGAACAAATTGCACAAAACTAGGGCAAGAGGTGAAAGAGTATAAAAATACCAACAAACTCATCAAAACAATTTTCAAGTGAAAATCCATTTTCATGAGCATTTTTATGGTCACGACAACATTCTCAAAGCATATATATATTGTAGTTTAACAAGCATGAAAGGTGACATATGTGTATGGATACGCTCAAATTATAACGAAAGATCAAAAATGACACAAATACCCTAATTCACTTGAGTGGCAATGCCTAAATAAACTAAAATCCTACTAACTCTCTATGTGTTTAAATATTAATTTAGTTTAACATTGTTTGTCATAATTATACATGTTTTATGATGTTTAATTAAAGATAGGAATATTTTATGCATACATTTTGGTGAACACATTTTATGTATGTTTCCTAAGGTTTTATCTTTTGATAAATTGAATTGTTTTATCCCTCCTATTATTTTATATTTTAATAAATCATTGATTCCTTGTACGGTTTCATCTTTTGATGAAATGTCTATAAATTTTTTTAAATATTAATTTGTGTTATGTATGTTTTAAATCATAAGGGTTATATTATAATTTTTTTGATTTGTATTTTCAAACTCTAGGTATTAATTAGAAGAATCTCTTTTGTGTGTTGGTATTTTATATATCTTTGACATATTTATCTTTCTTTATAATTGGATAAGCAAAATCTTTTGGCCAATAAATATTTGAGATCTTTTTATAGAACCAAATTTTCATTTTCTCAAATCCATAATCACATAGTGTGAAACCCTAAAATGTTCATTTTCTCAAATCCATAATCATATAGTGTGAAACCCTAAATTATTCATTTTCTCAATTCCATAATCACATAGTGTGAAACTCTTAACATTTTATTAGAAATCATTTCTAATTATTTTAAAATTATAGTCTATTTATATACATATCCAATGTGTTATGTTTCCAATAAAAATCCTACAACAATTGAATCCCATTCTAAAGTTAAAAAGGTGCATAAATTACAAATCTTAAGTGGTAATGGTAATCTTTGTCTTCATTTACAATCATTTGATGCTTCGTGTCATATTTTAATTTATAATAATACAATTTTCGTGTAATTATTTCTTAAATATTTTTATAAAACACGATTGTAGAAATTATGATGAGATAAAAATCACTAGTAAAACTAAATTGCAGAAACTATGTTAAAAAAATGACATGAAATCATATTATTTTATTGAATCAATAAATAATTACATCATTGAAGCACTCTCTCATATTAAATTAGACTATGTATTTATAATCAGGGAAATAGAGTAATCACAAGATCCTTCTAAATCTTAAAATAATTTATTGGTTGTAATACTAGTGAAACCACCTAACAACATGTTAACAAATAATTATGGTGGTATCTTAAAGATATAAATTCTCCAATTTATTTATTAATTATGACTGTAGACACCACAAATGTGTCTGTACCTTGGTTCTCCCCCCTTATCCGCCTCAAACCCATATCCTAACCCTTGGCCTTAGTCCCCTCCACTCATTTGATTAAAATAACTTAAATATTTCAATTAAGTGGCCCCCTTTCCACCTCACCCTTGCCACCTTGGATCCTCCCTTGGATCCCTCCACCTTCCTCTTAACCTTTATTATGCCAAATCTTCTCATTATCTTCCTCCCGCGCCCATTTAAGCATCCTCATGACCGTTCTTCCCACAATCCCTCACCCGGCGGCGTGCAAGAACGGGCAGAGGCTATTTTTAGTCTCTGTCCCCATTCTGCCACTGCCGACGTCGGCGATCCTTCGGCCGACGTCGGCGATCTTGCTGGCGTCGGCAGCCTTCAAGACTCCTTTCTGCATCCATTCCAGCCCCCGGCCCCTTGAGCTCGCAAACAGATTTCTCTTGGCATTTTGGCATTCGTTTCTTCTCCCTCTAGACCTCGTGCAATAGCAGCAACAGGTGCAGGGATTCTTGAGCAGAGATTTCCTCTTTCAAAGTCTTCTGTGGTCTCAACAACAGCTCTTCCACTCTTCATTCAGCAAGCTAAAAAGGTAAGCACAGTCTGTTATTTCATTTCATTTCTTTTCTTTAGTGTTCAGTTGTTTGGTATCTGCTGTCTCCCACTGTCCTCTGTCCTACCCCCTGAGAAGCTGAAAAGCCTTCTCAGGTCCTGTCCTCTGTCCATCTCCCTTTCACCTGTCATCCTTTCAATACAATCCTGGACAACTCCCTCATCCCTCCTGCCAACAAAGACCCTATACAGGGCACCTAATCAGAACCAGACCATTCCCCAGTCCATTCAAATTCATCCCTGAGCTCTACCTAGACCCTGTTCACGTACCAGACCCATCCACAGACCAAAAACCCGACCAGACCCGACTACAGGCCACTACCCCGATCGACGCCGGTTACTTCCCCGACCGACGTCGACAGGATAACCGAAGTCGGCAGACCAGGCAACCGACGACGGCAACATTACCGACCTCGACGACTTTCATCAGCCTGACAACTCTTTTCAGGTAACCATTGATCTTTTCTTTCATTTCTAATTTGTTTATCACTCCTATATTCTGGCATTCTGTATTTCCTTAGTCTTTTATCTGTCTGTTATCAGTGGGTTGACCTCCCTTGAGGAAGTTTTCACACTTCCGGGAACAAGCTCTCGCTTGGCAACCCACTGCCTATCCATCTAACATTTTCTTGTCCAAGTTTCTTTTTTCTTGCAGGTGTCATTCCTCCACAGCCAAAGAGGGGTGCCCACAAACGTCTGGATTACGGTGCGCAATCTTTATCCAGGTACTTCTAGCCTTGTCCATTTCTTTAGTTTCTTTATTCATCTTTTGAATGTAGAAAGCGAATTAGCGATAGAAACATTCTGGCACGCCCGATGGGACCTTAGGTTCTTCCTCGGGTTCCTCTTCCTTTCATTCATTTAGGTGCATTTAGGCTCCTTCCTTCTTGTCTCTTTCTTCTATTCCAAATGACACTATAAGTAGGACTAAAATGAATCTTTCTTCCTTGCATTTCTAGACTAGTCTAAACATCATACTTTCAACCCTTTCTCAAACTTGTCTTCATAACAAATCTCACATTTCGACTTGGGCTTAAAACGTATCGCACTTTCATTTCTACTTGTGCTTGCATTAGTCCACATCTAGTAACTTAAATCCGCATATTGAATAAATCGTAGACACTTGATGTTACACTACCAGACCACATGCACTAAAACGAACATAAAACTTACTTGAGACAAGGCCCGACTGGGATTTCATCCCCCAGTGGATACCTTACCCGTCCCGGTGACCCTACTTGGATTTCATCACCAAGGGGGAAGCCCACTCCGTTCTCTGGCAGAGGATAAACTCTAGGCGAGGTATATCTTGGCTAAGCGAGACCAGCTAACCACTGGAATCGTGAAGTGAGGGGAGCTTGCTCCTTAGCACCAGGCCACATACCAGACCTAACATAGATTTTTGAGCACCTAAAACAAGACCCAAAACCAGCTCTAGACTGCCTCTTCTAGGACCTTTCTTATAGCCAATCTCCCTAAACATTCATCTAAGGCATAAGCCACAAGATTCTAAGGTTAATTCCTAGGATTTATCGCTTAGGCTTGTCTATCTCTCTCTATTTTTCTCTTCTCATCTATTTGTTTGAGTGAGTGAGGACGCTTTCTTCATTGTTTTTCCAAGAATCTTAAAATCTTTTGGTTCTCTGAAAGACACAGTCACCGGCATCGATTCTGTCACCGACGTCAGCTTTCCTCTCTTATCGGCATCGGTTATCTGACCGACGTCGGCTATCTGCCTTACCGACATCGGTTTTTAAACCGACGTCGGTCTCTGTCACTGTCCTTTTTTTTCAAAACCAGCAGCCTAAAACCTATCCCTTCTCTGACAAAGACTCCATCCTAGTTTTCTGAAACAGAAAAACACAGTTTCTGAAACCTGAACCTTCTTTACCTTGCATGGTTTTGACTCGTAGCCAAGCCAAGGCTCTTGTCAACCACGCTAGCCGTCAACCACTTCTGTCTACTCTATCCGTGACCAAGCCTACAATGGAGTTCAACTCAGAGACCGAAAGAACTCCTATTCGTCCAACCCTGCCCCAGACTCCTATTGTCCAAGAAGGGGACCAAGATTTCGAATGATTCTTGGACCTCAACGTCAAGGCCTTGCAACACTATCTCGTGCATAGCCGAATGCGAGACTCCTTAGGCAATCCAATCTATGGAATGCCAACCTCTCTTGCCGCAACTACGGCTGTATCGACAGCATCCGTAGTTCAACCCTTGGACACTCAAGCCATCGCTTCGACCACTGACCAGACTTTGACAAATCCTCTAGGCGTGGCCTCTCCCTCTATCTTTGGGCCCACTTCCACTGGGGTTTCGGCCCCCTATCACATCAACCCGCTCAACCGCTATCCACTCCTTTTCAAAACCTTGTCGTCTCTATTCCGCCTACCCTGGCCCCTATCAACACCAGGGTGGCTTCTTATCCCTTGGCCCCCGTCACCACAGTCCAACCTCTCGTGGCAACATCGGGCCTAGCTATGCCTTCTACCCAACCACCTTTAGCCTCTTCATCTATCCCTACGACTAGTTACCCCTACCTTGCGCCTTTATAGGGGCAACCGACTACGTCGTATGCCTCCCCTAGCCTCTTCCAAGCACCCTACAACTTAGGGGGCGCGTCACCCGTCAATCCATCGGTAGATATCATCAAAATGTTGATGGATAAGATGACCAGTCTAGAGACCTCTATTTTTGGCTCACGCAACGCTCTCTCATACGAGCAGATCTGCAACAAGCCCATTCATCCTTCTATCCCAATCAGACCATATCCTAGCCAGTGGGAGCTTCCAAAGTTTTCTCGCTTTCAAAGCAAGGAAGACCCACAGCAACACTTGCGGGCATTCAGACATGCCTGTTACCTCATTGCCCATGACGATGCGTTGCTCTTACGCACATTTCCTATGTCTCTCTCAGGTGCTGCGCTCGACTGGTACAGCTCCCTTCCCAGCCATTCTCTCTTCTCATTCACACAATTGGCCCAGCTCTTCCTCGATCACTTTTCCATCAACATAACCAAGAAGGTCTCGATCACGGACCTCTATTCTATCCAAAAATTTGAGGACGAGTCCATAGCCGACTTCGTTGCTCGATGGAGAGGCCTCATCAATCAACTCTCCTTTTCCTTACCCCAGGCCGAGCTTATTGAACTCTTCTCCCAAGCCTGTGCCAGACGTATTTCTTCCACCCTGAGGGTTCAAACCTTCCACACCTTCGACGAAGCCTTCACGATGGCCCGCAAACTTGAGTTACGTGCCATCGAGGAGAATAAAGTCAAGTTGCGGAGCAAGAATCCTAGCTCTAAGACCAACGACTCTTCTTCTGCTAAGCCATCATCATCCAATTCTAAATTCAAGGCCTCAGCTAATGCCGTGGTTGTTAGACCTTCATCTTCTTCAACCAATCAGCCTGAGCCATCCACATCTCAGAGTGCCACTCGCCAATTCCAGCAGAGATACGTACAACGATGGTATACTCCTCTCGGAGAATCATACGCGTCTGTGCTGGAAAAGCTTGTTAAGTAGGGGGTCCTTAATCTCCCTCAAGCCCGACCTCCTCCACAATTTTATCCCTCACACGCCATCCCTGCGTGGTATAAGGAACAAGACTTCTGCAGCTTCCACCGTGTTAAGGGACATGACACAGAAAACTACAAAACTTTTAAGAACATAATCCAAGACATGCTTGAAAAGGGGGACCTCATCTTAGACAATCTCAATGCACCCCCTAATCAAGCCATTGACATCTTCAAACAGCCATTCCCTAATCATCCGCCAACTCAAAACAATGTCCGGACCTTAATTGACGACAATCATGAACACAACATTCGAACAGTCAATACGGTCTCGCCTTTCGTCCCCAATCAACCTCAAGAGGTTAGTCCATCAATCAGTCCATCACATGTGGACGAACCTCTTTCCCTGGCTAGTTCTCCATCGACCTCTCTCATCTTAGAGGATGCCTCAACTTTACCAGCACCACCAGTCTCGCCATCCTCCTTTCTGCTGCCTATGGAGGACCCGACCCTTCCTACTCCTCAACCGCAAGTGGAGGGTACCATCATCCCTGCCCTTTACCCGCTTGAGGAGCCTCGCTCCCTGGTTTCTTCTCCACCCAGGGAAGAACCTGTCTCCCCTTCAACTTCATCTAAATCTATCATGACTTCACTATACCATGCGTCTAAGACCACTACACCCATCTCGTCTTCAACCTCGCAACCATCAACATCTTCTCAGCCATTTTTCCAGTTAGTGGAGAAAATCGAACTTCTCCCTCCAAGGAAAGTGATGCCTCAGGTGTTGTGGGAGCATCTTAAAGCCCTTCAACATACCCGTGCCCTCTCATCACATGCTGCTAATCTTCCCAAGACAAAATCTTTTCAGACTCTTGACAAAGACCAGACTCTCAAACCTCAACCAAACCTGAAACCTGCATCTCTCTCGTCTAAGCCTATCAAGTCACTTGGCGTTCATCCTGTCTCCACCCTCACTCACCCGCAAGTGAAGGTGGACCTAGACTAGGCCTT
Source organism: Torreya grandis (assembly GCA_037957365.1). Classification (NCBI taxonomy): domain Eukaryota; kingdom Viridiplantae; phylum Streptophyta; class Pinopsida; order Cupressales; family Taxaceae; genus Torreya; species Torreya grandis. The sequence continues at coordinate 2,069,495 of JARHVA010002910.1, read as the reverse complement.
GACCAGTAGTAGTCTTCCAACCAAGTCAAAGGAGACTGCCAGACTGCCGAAGCGAACGCCTCCTTCCCCGTCACCATTGCCATCCATTTTGGGCCCCCATCCTTCGACCCTGGCTAGAATCCTTCCCACTTCAGCCTCCAATCAAAACCCGTTGCCTCCTTTACTTCCTCTGCCTACCTCCAGCCGTCCCTCTCCCAAAAAGGTGGTACCAATCACCAAGAAAATGCCGTCTCTGCCTATCACCGCACCATCAACCCATAAGGTGGTACAAAAACCTCTTCCAACTTCGCCTAAGCAAAAGTCACCGACCTCGCGCATATCAAATAGCACGGACCCTCTAGTGGGCTCATACTCGTTGATATTGCGCTGACTTCTGTAGACTTCCGACATAACCCTTCCACCCATCAAGCCTTTCCAACCTCTCGGGTCCAAGCCCTCCTGGTTTGACGACACGAAAATCTGCTTATATCATCGTACACCAAGACACGATACCGAGACTTGCTGTGCCCTCAAAGCCGTCATCCACCGCTATATGGAGAAGGACACTCTTCTCCTTGAGGACACTCTTGACTAGACCCCTGCCCCTTCTCATCCAACCTCTTCAACCACGTCAACATCTCACCAGCAAGACATGACCCCTTCTTCGCCTCCCATTTTTGAAATCCATGCTATTCGTAGAACCACTAGGTCGCAAAAGGATAAGGCAAAAGAAAAAGCCGCCATTCCTTGGACCTATCCCTTCGTCAAGCCACCTCTTGCACCCAAGCCTAAAATTTCTATCCTTGGCGCGTCCCAGCCTTCTTCATCTTCTTCTTCTGGGCCAATTCACGACTCCATGCTGAAGCAGCTTCACCAGACGCCTGTAAAGATGTCTCTTTATGACCTTATCCAAACCTCGCCTCAGCACCGTCAAGCCCTCATCCAAGCCTTGCAGGCAGCGGAGGTCCAACCCGAGGACCCCCAACCACTCGCTGCCCTCGTCCATTCTTTATCTCCCATCGCCTCCATCACATTCAGCAATTCTGAGATTCCCACATCTAACGCGGAAGATCAGGACGCTGCCCTCTTCATCACTACCTATGTTGATCAGACACGCATTAAACACATTATGATCGACGGTGGTGCTAACATCAACATAATTTCTACCCATGCCTTTGATCAGTTGGCTCTTCCCAAGAATTGCGTCTCCAAAATTGACGTGATCTTACGCTCTTTCAACGACACCACCGCCACGACCATTGGCACAGTCATCCTTCACATTCGCGTTGGTCCACGCACAGTCCTGGAGCTCTTCTATATCATCAAAGGAGAGTTTCAATACAACATTCTACTGGGATGACCTTGGATCCGTGCCATGGCCTGTGTCCCCTCCACCCTGCACCGTTGTGTGAAGTTTGAGCATGACGAGCAAGTCCACACCATTCCCGCTGACCCTTCACCCTTCAAGACTTGCAACACAACCTATCGTCCCAACGATGTCCTCATTCCCATCAAGCCGTCAACTCCAGCACCGCCTCCATCTGCAAAAGCTTCGACCAGTTCACAATCGGTGGTTGCCCTCACCCCTCCTCTTCAAGCACCGACCAAAGACCCCATGGAAGACATCTTCCAACGACTATCACTTGGGGAATATCGCTTGTTGACCCTAGACATGTTCCAAACTATGCAAGAGTATGGATGCCTTCATCTCGGTCCCAATTACGACCATCGGATCGGGGTGGTCGTACCTTATGGTCCTCCTCACCTCCAAACCAACTTTGTCTATGGGGGGCTCAATCAAGCTCCTACCAACGGCAATTCCCTCTCTTCACCCCAACCTTTCAAATCAGATTTCTCATTTCTTGGCAACCCCGCCTTCGCACACACTTACCTTTACAGGTGTGCATGGAAGGGTTTTAGTTTTGGATGTTATGAACAGGGCTTCCATCAGCCCATCAAGCCGCTCAATGATGATGATGCCAAGAAATGGTATGGCCTGGGATATCATGACCCCACTCAGGCTCCTTCTGACCTTTGTCTCGAGCCAACCATTGACCAATCTCCTCCAAACTCACCCATTTCTCCTTCGTCACCTACGGAGTCGGTGGTTTCCATCCCTCCTAGTTTTTTTTTTCCATAAACACCATCCGCCTGGACCCCCTGACCTATCAGCTCAATGGGGTGTCCCGATCTCTCCCTCTCATCTTTCCTAACATGATAGAGGAGGAGTCGGCAACCATTCACACTGTCCACTGCGTTGACGATGGCGCCATCCTTTCCTACATGGGTGCCGATGACTCTTTCATCCAGCATTCCCTCCCTTCCGAGACCCAGGTTATGTTAAATGAATCAACCATTGACATCAACCTCCCTTCTTCCGATGTTCCTCACGTCTTAAAGATTGGCCAATCTTTAGACACTCAGGAGCAGCTTGACTATACCCAGTTTCTTTTCGACCATAGTAAGGCCTTTGCCTGGACTTACAGTGACATGCCTGGCATCGACCCCACCATCGCTACCCATAACATTGTCACCAAACCAGAGGCTAAGCCTGTTAGGCAAAAGCTTCAAAAGATGCATCCTCGCGTTGCGCTCCTTGTCAAAGAGGAGCTTCAGCGCCTTCTTTCTGTCTCCTTCATCCAGCCCATCGATTATCCGTAGTGGGTCTCTAACATCATCCCAGTTACTAAAGCAACTGGGGGAATTCGGATCTGCACGGACTATCGCGACCTCAACCTAGCCTATCCCAAAGATGACTTTCCTCTTCCTAACATTGACCAGCTTGTTGATCTCACGGCCGGCCATGAGATGCTATCTCTCATGGACGGTTTTTCAGGATATAATCAAATCCTGATCGCACCGAAAGATCAGCACAAGACTACCTTTATCACCCCATGGGGGACTTTCTGCTATCGAGTCATGCCTTTCGGCTTGAAAAATGCTGGTGCCACATATCAGCGCGCCATGACCTACATTTTCCACGATCTCCTCCACAAAATCATGGAGGACTATGTGGACGACCTTCTCGGCAAGTCCAAGCTTCGCCGCGACCACTTGACCATTCTCAAAACCATCTTCTCTCACCTTCTTCAATACAATGTTCGCCTTAACCCCAAGAAATGTGTCTTTGGGGTCCTCTCAGGCAAGCTTCTCGGCTTCATAGTTTCCTTCCGTGGCATCGAGATAGATCCTACCAAGATCCGCGCTATCCTCGAAATGCTACCTCCAACCAATCTCAAGCAGCTTCGCAGTCTACAAGGGAAGCTCCAGTCCATCCGCCGTTTCATCTCGCAGCTTTCAGACCACTGCCAACCTTTTCATCATCTACTTAAGAAGGACGTCTCCTTTAAATGGGATGAGGACTGTCAAGAGGCTTTTGAAGCCCTCAAAAGCTATCTGGTCTCTCCACCAGTCCTTGTTCCACCTAAAGACGACCAACCCTTCTACCTTTATATCTCTGCCACCAACCATTCGTTAGGTGCCATGATCGCGCACCGAGACGAGCATCATCGTGAGCAAGCAGTTTACTACATCAGCCAAACACTAGTCGACTATGAAACTCGGTATACTCATACCGAGAAACTCTGTTTGGCATTAGTCTTTTCCGCTACCAAGCTCTGCCACTATCTTCTCAACCACAAAACCTTTGTCGTCACTCACACCGACCCTCTCAAGTTTATGCACTCCAAGCCATATCAGAATCAACGTATGGCTCGGTGGCTCATGCTGCTCGCTGAGTTTGACCTCGAATTCATCCAGCAAAAATCTATCAAGGGGCAAACTATCGCTGAACAACTAGCAGACGCCCCTCTTCTCGACAATCAACCTTCACACTGTGAGTTCCCTGACGAATCTATCGCTACACTTTCCACCGATGACACCGTCTACCAAATGACCATGTTCTTTGACGGCTCCAAATGTCAACTCGATGGGGGTGCAGGGGTCATCCTCATCTCACTCGAAGGGGAGCCCATGCCTCTATCTTTCAAGCTTGACTTTGATTGTACCAATAATATGGCCGAATACGAGGCCTTAATTTTGGGACTTTAGACTGCCCTTTCCCTCCACATCAAGTCTATCAACATCTTCGGCGACTCGCAGCTCGTCGTCAATCAAGTTAACGGTTCATATCTCTGTAAAAACAAAGTTTTACAGAGGTATAAAAATCGTGCTGACCTTCTTTTGGCATCTTTCGACCATTATCTCTTGCAGACTGTTCCACGCTCTACGAACAAGTTTGCTGACACCATGGCTTCTCTTGCTTCGCATATCCCATCTTCATCATCATCATCTCGACTTTTTGTCACGGTGCATCGTGTACCTTTGCCTTCATACATCTCCCCTCACATCGACCATATCAACACTATCAATTCTAGCCCACGAGATGACTGGTATAAGTAACTTGTGGACTACTTGTCTCTTTCTGTCACTCCTCCCAACCTCTCTAGCAATGCGCGGCGAGCTTTCATCAAGCGCACAGCTCGCTATATCATGCTAGGGGGTCTTCTCTATAAGCGAGGCTTTGACGGCCTCCTTCTTCGCTGTCTCACCTCCACTGAAGCTTCTCAAGCCATAAAACAAGTCCACGATGGGATTTATGGTGGACACTTTAGTGGAAACTCGGTTGCCAAGCGCATCCTTCGCCTGGGTTATTATTGGCCCACCCTTCATCAGGACTATAGCGACTATGTTCAGCGTTGCATCAAGTGTCAGCAGCACTCTAACCTGCTTCATCTCCCCAGCCACACCTTACAAGTCGCTCAGGATTTATGGCCTTTCTCTCAGTGGGGCTTAGATCTCATCGGTGAGATTAACCCTCACTCGTCTCTTCGTCATCAGTCCATCATCACTACCACTGAATATTTCACCAAGTGGGTGGAAGCCATTCCTCTTGTCTCCATAAAAGCTGACAAAATTGTCGACTTCATCAGCAGCCACATCATATGTCGTTTCGGTGTCCCTCACAAAATCATCATCGACAACGGCAAGTCCTTCAAAAACAAGACTGTCCAAAAACTATGTGACTCATTTGGCATCAAACTCAGCTTTTCTTCGCCTTACTACCCACAAGCAAATGGGCAGGCTGAGGCTTCCAACAAAATTCTGACTAAAATTCTCATGAAGGTGGTCAACGACACAGGAAGGGATTGGCACATTCATATTCCCTTCGCTTTGTGGGCCTACCGCACTAGCATCTGAACCTCTACGGGTGCTACTCCTTTCTCCCTCGTGTATGGAACAGAGGCTATCTTACCTCTCGAAGTACAAATCTCGTCTCTCCGCATCTCCCTGCATGACATTCTTTCCAACGATGACTTTCGTCAAGATCGCTTAGCTCAACTTGAGTTACTTGACGAGCACTGTCTCGCTGCCCTCAATCATCTCCATGTCTACCAAAGTCGCATAAAGCGAGCCTACGACAAAAATCTGTGAGAACAAAATTTCAACATCGGAGACCTCGTCCTCAAAGAGAATCAACACGTGACCAATATGGAGCGAAGCAAACGCGGCAAATTCGCCCCCAATTGGCTTGGACCTTTTATCATCACGCACAAGTATGGGTCAGGGACTTATCGTCTGTCCTCCCTCGACGGACGGCCAGAACCTGAGCCTCTTAATGTGTTGCATCTACGACCATTCTTCTGTTAGTCGAGTACTCGTCTACTGGACACGTAACTTGAGCTCGTCCCTTGAGCAATCCTCATCCTCTTAATCATCATTCCTTTCAACCCGATTCCCCTTTAACAAGTCATTTTCAACCCTTTTATGACGTATGGATGCTTTGTCATAATAAAAGGGAGTCCTTGAACTTCTACAGTCTTGTCCATGACCAAAAAAAAAAAATCAAGATGTCAAAACAAATCCAAGGTCACAAAATCAAATCAAAAAAGACAGACTGCTCCCTAGAAGGATAGTTGTACTATCATTGTTGTAGCTAATAGACTGATCCCTCGAAGGACAGCTATTCAAACATTATATAAAGCAAAAATATAGACCACTCCCTCGAAGGATGGCTATGACTAAATCTTGCTACAAACAGCAATCTTTCTTAGAAGCTTCCCGCATTGATCAGCTTCGAAGCATGACCACTAAATCAAATGACATCTATATGTAGACTTCTCGCATCGATCAGTCTACCCAAAAAAAAAAGAGTCATGGACTTGGCTTGTAGCTGTCTCAGGGTCTCCTATAAAAAGAGGCAAGGTTATTCCTGCTCTTAAACTGGGTTACCCTATCCTCTTCCTATTACCTACTCAAGGGACTTCGAGCTCACTTTAATGTCAAAGTGATTCGATTACCACTCTAACACAACACTGGTCCACGACGCAACGCATACACGGGGCTTTTGTTCTAATAACCCCTATCTATGCTCCCTTTCTGGTCCTTGTCAATGAAAGAGCAATTTGCCTTTCACTTTTTCTCTACACTTTGGTCACATTTAACCACATCAATTGTCGACTCAAACCAAGCTATTTTTCATCCTCATGGCATCAGACATCATCCTCGTCCATTTCACATAGTTTCTATGGACACCAATACACATGGAAACTATCGACCAGACCCAATTTATGTTAAGCATAAACCAATACTTGCTGAAGCATAAATAGACCTCCATTCATTTTTAGCATACATCCATCACGACTATGGAAACTTGCTAGGGATGAAAGACTCTCGACCAATTCTATAGAATACATCATCTTATCTTCATCTTACCCTCATCATTTCGACACTTGACCACATCTAATCATCGACCAATCTTCTCAATTTGTCCGAACTACATTGGTCTGAGGCCCTATGACCAGGGCTATGTAGGCAGCACTCAGATAACACATCCTCTGAAGTTAGCTCGACCACCCCCATTTGTTCATCTCTTTGATGGACAAACCTTCTCTTCTGTGACTTTGATCACGCCTAACTCCGCCAAATTTGACCAATCATTGTCTTTGACCATTCCCCCCTTTTAGGGAGAACTACATTGGCCTGAGGCCCTTCACACAAGGGCTATGTAGGAAGCACTCAGATCACATGACGTTTTCTGAGGTTAGCTCAGCCACATCCTTTCATCCATCCATCCCCTTGACCAATGACCATTGGAGATCATGCGTATCTCCTTCGACCTTCGACTACTTCCAAGCCAATGTTGCCTTGGTTGTTTTTGCGTGTGTGCTATCGCACGGCTGGTTAGTAGAATTGTCCGCAGACTATTTTTGACCTTTCGCAAGTATAGGATCGCAAGCCAGTTGATCCCTACTACTTGTGGCATTTTCGTGTTTCTGGGAGCACTTCCTGAGCCTAGGATACCTGGAACACAATGACCATTTGGAGCTTCAGCTTAGATTGAGTAACCCGATCAGCAGACGACTAAATGCTAGGGCTCGGTTACTTCAATTTTGGCACTCCTTGACCCTCGACATGCGACAATTTGACCCAATCATCCCGTGAAGTGGTATACGCACAATCATGACTATTGCAGCATTTTTGCTCACACTCTTCTATCCATCTCTCTATCAAATTGACACTCGATCTCCAGTTCCCTTCTCTCACTATCGCTTTGAGGGGGGAACACCTCATCCTTTTCCTAGGGCAACCAACTCCTGTTTTTGTCTTGCAGTTCGTCAAGAACAACCAACAAGACAAAAAGGGGCAAATGTAGACACCACAAATGTGTCTGTACCTTGGTTCTCCCCCCTTATCCGCCTCAAACCCATATCCTAACCCTTGGCCTTAGTCCCCTCCACTCATTTGATTAAAATAACTTAAATATTTCAATTAAGTGGCCCCCTTTCCACCTCACCCTTGCCACCTTGGATCCTCCCTTGGATCCCTCCACCTTCCTCTTAGCCTTTATTATGCCAAATCTTCTCATTATCTTCCTCCCGCGCCCATTTAAGCATCCTCATGACCGTTCTTCCCACAATCCCTCACCCGGCGGCGTGCAAGAACGGGCAAAGGCTATTTTTAGTCTCTGTCCCCATTCTGCCACTGCCGACGTCGGCGATCCTTCGGCCGACGTCGGCAATCCTACCGGCGTCGGTAGCCTTCAAGACTCCTTTCTGCATCCATTCTAGCCCCCAGCCCCTTGAGCTCGCAAACAGATTTTTCTTGGCATTTTGGCATTCATTTCTTCTCCCTCTGGACCTTGTGCAATAGCAGCAACAGGTGCAAGGATTCTTGAGCAGAGATTTCCTCTTTCAAAGTCTTCTATGGTCTCAACAACAGCTCTTCCACTCTTCATTCAGCAAGCTAAAAAGGTATGCACAGTCTGTTATTTCATTTCATTTCTTTTCTTTAGTGTTCAGTTGTTTGGTATCTGCTGTCTCCCACTATCCTCTGTCCTACCCCCTGAGAGGCTAAAAAGCCTTCTCAGGTCCTGTCCTCTGTCCATCTCCCTTTCACCTGTCATCCTTTCAATACAATCCTAGACAACTCCCTCATCCCTCCTGCCAAAAAAGACCCTATACAGGGCACCTAATCAAAACCAGACCATTCCCCAGTCCATTCAAATTCATCCCTGAGCTCTGCCTCGACCCTGTTCACGTACCAGACCCATCCATAGACCAGAAACCCGACCAGACCCAACTACAGGCCACTTCCCCGACCGACGCCGGTTACTTCCCCGACCGACGTCGGTAGGATAACCGAAGTCGACAGACCAGGCAACCGACGATGGCAACATTACCGACCTCGGTGACTTTCATCAGCCCGACAACTCTTTTCAGGTAACCATTGATCTTTTCTTTCATTTCTAATTTGTTTATCACTCCTATATTCTGGCATTCTGTATTTCCTTAGTCTTTTATCTATTTGTTATCAGTGGGTTGACCTCCCTTGAGGAAGTTTTCACACTTCCGGGAACAAGCTCTCGCTTGGCAACCCACTGCCTATCCATCTAACATTTTCTTGTCCAAGTTTCTTTTTTCTTGCAGGTGTCATTCCTCCACAGCCAAAGAGGGGTGCCCACAAACGTCTGGATTACGGTGTGCAATCTTTATCCAGGTACTTCTAGCCTTGTCCATTTCTTTAGTTTCTTTATTCATCTTTTGAATGTAGAAAGCGAATTAGCGATAGAAACAATGACCTTTATTTATTTCAAACCTAACAAACCCCCTGTTGACTAATTTTGACCCCAAGCTCAGAATGTCAACCCCTCTAGGTAAAAACTTGTCATATTTTATCAAACTTTTTCATAGTCATTACATGCCTTGATAGTCTCTAATTGGTATTTATAAGGTCTTATTAGCATTGTTTAAGGTAAATTTAGAGAAATTAAGATAATGTTATTTCTTGGTCTTGTAATGGTGTAATTATGTCATGGTGAAAAGGGAGTGAGTCCAAGATGTATCATAAGTTATTAGGTGTCTCTCAAAGACATCTTTACACTCATGACTTTTCATAAACATTTCACATGTGTTTGTAAAGTTTAAGGTTTATTTGTGAACTTTAAGGTAATGATTTATGTAAAAGAAAAGTGTTTATGGATAACTCCAATGTATGACAAAACTTCTAAGATGATTAATCCATATAAGACACTTAATGTTCTTGGAGGAGTTATATAACTTCCATATATGTTATCAAGTCAGAAAATGGTCAGAATCTTACATTTCAACATTTAAGAGCCAAATTTTAGGCACTTGTACAGACTTAATGAACTCACCTTCAGTTGAAAATATTTTAGAAGTGTCTATTAAGCATTTTCATGTCAAAATCCTACTTGGATTGTAGTTTCAAGTCTCAAAATTGTAGAGAAGCAGTCAATAACTCCATCACTCCCTTCACAAGCTCATAAAGGCAAATTTCAAGTGGATGGTACAAGTCATACATGTAGAGTTAGATCCCAAGTTCTTGACCAAATTTAGGGACCCTTATGACCTCTTAATTAGTTAGATTGGTTGTTTGATTGGGCTCCTTAGCTTTATAAATAATTGTTAAGGAGCTAAGATGCTTTTTTGAGGTGTAAAACCCCAATGGCTCAGTTTTCAGCAATCTTTCTTGCAAAAATGGACCCATTAAAGCATGAGAGTATTTAAAAATGATCTCAAAGGTCTGAATATACATTTCACACCTTCATCCACTAATTTGGCATGTATGGCATTAAGAAATGGGCAAAGATCTCCACAAGATGGTTAATAGGTTGAAAATCATGTTTTCTTTATGTTTTGAGGTTTTTTACAGGGTCAATGCATCCAAATGATTACTGAATTTGATTCCAAACTTTTCATTCCATTTAAGGTTCCCTAACCACTTGGTTATTATTTACACGGTCTTCTAATAACATTCATGCTCCCAGCCAATTAGACTGTGTATAGGTTCTTTGCTTAAAGGTGGTTGAGATGGTCTTATTTTACATTGTGAGGAGGTGTATGAGAATCATAATCTCATGAAAAATGAGGGTGAGGAATCAATATATTAATTATCTTATATCTCAAGAGATCATGTTTTCACCTTTTCAAAGTTCAAAGCATAAGAAATGCAGACCTATAGGTCTGCAGACATGTAGGTCTACTTTTTGTGAAAAATTGTTGAAGTGTGCATCAAGTTATGAGATTGAAGACCTAGTAATGAAGATAATACAATTATCAAACACCTGGATTAATCTAAAATAAGTGGAGAGAAGGTGTGTCTTCAAAAAAATCCAATTCTCAAGTCACCTAATGAGGCCTAACTGTCACCTACAACCATGAAGGGATGAATGACATATGGGAAGTAATAAAATGTTGTTAATGAAGAAGTTAAAATGATGATGAAGAAACTTCCCAATAGTGTTCAAGGTCATTTATCTATCAGTAACTTCATTTAAAATGTTTTCATCCCAAGCTTATAAATTAGACACCTAAATCACCACCTACAACCAAGAGTGTTTTGGCATAAACAGTGAAAAGAGATGATGCAAAGTTGTGTGGTGGAGTGAGAGTTTAGGTGAATGGATAAAGCATATGGAAGATATTAATTTAAGAGGGTCTTGAATTTCATTCAAGTTCATCCATAAAATGATAATTCATTCCAAGTTCACAATCACTCGATTCACTAACATATACAAGTTTGCTTGGATAACTTAGTTGGTTTTAAAGCTTGGAGAGATTGAAGAAGTATGCAGAGGGTAGAATTAAGGTTGTAAAATCTATATATTGTGATAATATATTTGATATAATCATTGACTTGTAAATAGAGATATCTAAATCTCGAACTGTAATCAAGATACCTATTGGCAGAATGGCCAAATATAAGAAACTTGAGGACTATCTAGTCTTGTTAAGAGAGGTGCTCACTTGATTGAAGTTTGAAAAGTATGTATAATGGATAAACCACATTAAGGTGACCTTACAATATATTTTAAGGATATCTCAATTGGAAAATTTAATGAAGAGAGGGTAAACTCTAAATACATACCTATAGGTTTGCTTAGGTGACTTAATTGGTCTCAAACTCGAGAGAAGATGCAATGAAGAACAATGAGTTGAAGATCAGATAGGTAGATGAATGAAAAAGATGAAAATATTCACTTTAGGTCATAGGAAACCTAAATCAAGTTCAGAGAAGGATGCTCAAATAGTCACTTTAAACCCTTGCACCCTTAGCCAAATTGATATCCTATAGGCATACTTTATCAAGTGAAGATGCATACTTATGTTGGAATAAATAAATGATGTGAAAATTACTCTATAATGATATTATTACATATTTATGGTCTTCATTATCTTTGAAGGCAAGGTCAGGGTTTAGAAAGATCTACCTAGGCCTAGTAACCCTAAATAAACACGCAAGCAATTGTGAAGAGTTTGTTTGATGAGGGTGAAATGAGAACATAAGCACCTGAGAAAGAATTTATATCCTTATTTATATTTCATTTTAACATTTTATAATGGTTTTAGACCCTTCAATAGTCAATAAAAAGGCCAACATAGACAACTAGAGTCATTAACAGTAGTATTGTTGAGAACCCTACCCGAGTAATTAAAGGATAGAGCAGGGTTGAAGAGATAGAAAGGATAGGAGGAATATGGAACAAGTTAATATGGTTGTCATATATATCCCTAAAGTTCTTATATTAAAAAACAAACCTCAAGACACCACCTTTAGGCATCATCTTTCTCTTGACCTCACAGAATGCTTGTTCAGCTACCTAAGAGACACCAACTTTTTCTTGGATATTCCTTAAAAATATGCATGGTATTAAATACCCTTATGGGTGGTTATCAGGTGTCATTCCATAAAAAAATTGGGCATTTTCTATTAAGTTCGTGGCATGTAATATATGAATCATTGATCAGACCCTGAAGCGCTCACAAGCTGCCAATAAGTTCTCTAATGACCTGATGGAAGAAAGGACCTTGAAAATGCTTTAAAATTAATTGGTTTTACCATATAATGACCTTTATGACATTAAAACTTCTCTTTATCACCATTTAAAGGTATTTTTTGGCATGTGCAGGTACAAAAGTATATTGATTGCTCAAAAATACAGGGTTGTAGGCTTATGTGTGAAGAAGCAGGGTAAGAAATGGTCTCCAAACAAAGAACATAGCTATATAAGGCATGATAATAGGTTATAAAACATCCAAACACATTTTCATGTCCCTCAAGATGTTATATAAGACACTAAGTCATCAGGTTGGCTAAAAGGGAGAAATGCGTCATTTGTTAGTCAAATGGCCTATATGCAGGCCTAGAAAACACTTCAAGAGACCTATCCTTAGTGGATTGAGTTGACTAAAAAAACTAATTCCAAGATCCAAAGTTTAAAAAACTCTTCCAAACACTCCAAATGCCTCTTAATCCTATGTAAGCACCTAGACTAGGGTTTTGACCATTTCATGGTTTACCCATCCGTACAGGGCCTCAAGAGAAAAAAATTAACATGGAGCATGGTATTATCATGGGTAAATTTAATAAAACACTTTTCCTAGGTTTCACATGTGTGGGAGTGATTTTGGGCCAAAACTTAGTTTCTAGACAAGGAGGCCTAATTGAGAAAAGAGAATAACAAAAAAGGGACACTTCCACTTAGATTTGGATCCTAAAAATTAACATGGAGCTATAATGGGATATTGGTTCCTCAAATATATGCTCAATTTCCAAATATAATTATACATTCTTATACATAAGGAGGTTTACACATTTTTAGGGCTACAAGGAATGAGGCCAAATGAGACCTTTTGGTGCAAAATAGAGTCTTGGAGAGAGTTTTATGACTTAAAATGAATTGTTTTAAGTCTGATATGATGAGAAGATGCCAGAGATGGAGAGATAATTCCTTGATGAGGACAAACTCAAGATTTGACACTTGCAAGCAAGAAAGGCTTAGTGAGACCAAAGAGGTTTCAAGACACCTAGAGAGTTACTTGATGATTACCACTAAGATGTCATTTTGAGGAGATCCTAAGTAGTTGAAAGGTATCAAGAATATATCTATAATTTAATTAAACATGATTTGATTATTAATGAGGCCACGTGTCATCTCATAAGCTAAGACAAAGGGTAGTTTTAAAGAGCAAGGCAAGGTGTCATGCAAGGTTGCAAACTCCTACACCATGTGGAAGAGGAAGACATCATCAATAGAGCACACTTTTCATTTGAAACCTAATGAAGAAGCTTCTAAATCCTTTTTTTTAACTTTCTTGAGAGACACTTTTAAACTCTCTCTCTCTCCTATGCCCTTCTCTTCTTCTCTCATTTTCTCTATATATTCATCCTAGATAAGCTATGTTTGTATCCTCCACCTGGGTATGGAAAATCCCTACCCATTTATAAGTTTTTGATCAAGGATAAACTTCTATTTTACCTCCTCCTTTAATTTGTTTCAATATATGTGTGTGACTGGTTGATTTTGTCAAGTGAATGGCTTCACTTCCTTGGCATGTTTGTCATTTTCTTGCATTCATATTCAGTTTGAAACTTCTTTACAGGTCTTGTGAAGTGCCAAAGTAAGTGTGAAAGGTTTAGTGAGTTGTTTATCCATTAGTATCACTATATTACCTAATTTTTAGTCCTCCTAACCCAATCATCTTTCATAAAACTCCAAAATGAAGTATTGATGTAGACAGGCAAATTAGGATTAGTGTTCATTGCATGTTAGTGTCATGGTTGAAGTGTATTTGCACCTAGTTGGTAATGGTCAAGTATATTTAGTGAATCACCTCCATTAGTGTATATTTCTCTTTATTTCCCTATAAAATAGGTAAAGTAGTTTGTGAGCCTAAGTGATTTATCAAGGGGAGCTAGCCCTTTAACCTAGAGATTCAATCCCAGTTTAGGCCACCCACAGCCTAGGATTGTTTCCATGTTATTCCAAATTTGGAATGCTTTAACTACCTTTGAAAGGTTAAAACTTGGTTGATAACACCCCCTTTAATATAAAATAGGATAAAATATGTATGCAAGAGCAAACATATTTATATGATGAAGTCACTACAACATAAAAATAGTACCCTATACTATGATCACACTGTGTCAACATGCCTACTTATTCCCTGTATCTTGAACTCAAGTGCCCTATGCCTACTATTTTAGACACATAAAATAACATTTAATATAAAACCATGTACTTGTAAACACTCTTTTAAACACTTATCTATAGATCTATCTTAGGTCCCCTTTGATCACTTTGTGTGCAAAAGACTCACTCTTCTAAGTTTAATAATGACCCAAGAGTGTACTCATCCCTATTCCTATCATCCTTAGGAATATTTTAGGTTAGACCTAAAACTTAGCATGATCAAATCATCTATTGAACTACAACACCCAAGGGGACTATAGTGCACTGCTCTAGTGTCCATGGCCCCTCTCTTATCTTCCTACCAAATAAAGGCTAATTTGTAAAATCAAAAGTTATGGAAAGGTCAACATATGTCACTAGTGATTCCCATTCAAAATATCTTTTAGGATATAACTATATAAACACATTTCAAACCAATTTTCACACAATAGGCTTCCACATCAAAAAACACTAGAATCATAATTTCACATTATAGAAAATCATCTATTTTTACCAATTCTAAGTGTATATAGCCCTAGTAGCCCAAAGCTCAAGTGTGAATATATATTTTAGGTCACAAGTCATAGTTAAGACACTTAATCACATTATTATTACACCAGCATATAATATATTTCACCATCTATTCACACACCACCATAGCATGGGATAACTACATGAATTTTTATCCCTCTTCAAAGTATTGGTATGTAGTCAATGCTCAACACATGGGGTGTTGAAGTTTCACCCAACTTTAACTGTTGACCCATTTTTATTCAGTAATTTTATTTGGTATTCACATGTTAAGGAGTTAGGGTTTATAATGAAATCAATCATATGTTGGTCTCTGTAAGTGATCATAATCTCTTAAAATAAATACAAGATTTTTAGATGAAGATATAGAGACCCCAAAAACACTAATTTTCTCACTATAAGTGGATAGGAGGGATAGGAGCGCTACCAGAGTGGACAAGAGTGCCACCCCTCTAATCTCCATCCCAGGGCATTATTTTTTAGGCCATAATTCAATGTTAGATCCCTTGTCTTATTCAATACACAATCACTTTCATCAAGTGTCAACCTATGATTCCTCCCACAATACTTTTCTGGTTGTCTTTGTTATCTATTGTACTTTTCTATTTTTAATAAGTTTATAGAATTACATAGTTTAAAATTATTAAGTGCTTAATATTGGTATATTATTCCCTTTGATTTTTCATAGTATTTTGTCATATAGGGTTTTATATATCCTAAATTTGATAAAACATATTGGTGAACCTACTTATTGTCAAATATTGAAAATACTAGTATTGTCCCTACATTTTCCTTCTTAAATTTTGTCTTCTGATGGTTTCAAATTCAATTCTAATATTATTATCATGTTTTATTGGTTACTAGCATTTGTATATCTCTCTCTTGTTCTTCATTTAGTCTTTGACATATTTAAAATGGATAAAAAATAATCTACTCCTCCTAACTAGGTCACGAGGGTGATAACTACTTTCCTTCTAACCAAGTCCATGTTGTCATTACTCCAAGGGATAATATAGCCCATCCTATAGTTATAAATGAAGGTAACCAACCTATTCTTCCTCAACACCCTCCACCTCCTACATCTCCTCTTGATGGTGTATTTCTTTATGTTCGATCCAAAGCACATAGGGTTTGTGCTTGTGAATTTTTAAAGGATCGAATCATAAATATGGGAAATTTAATAGAAGAGGTACAAAATCAAAATCAGACTTTTATTACAAAGATCACATCCTTAAAAAATCAATTACATATACACAGAATCTAGAGTATGTTATTGTTAATCTTGTATTTGTATCTTCATCTAGCAATGTTATGCCTAACAAGACTCCATATCAAAATGGGAAGTTATGACAAAATACATCTATAATAAGTGATTTCAAGAGTATTAAAAAAGATAATATGAGTTCAAGTGATATTATAAGATAAATGCTTCAAAATAATTTGATAAAACTACCTCCTCTACATCCTTTACAGAGATCAAAATACTATTGTACATATCATAGAATGCATATGTATCAAACATATCATTGTTTGGATTTGAAAAAGTAAATACAAAAGATAATTTATAGTGGTGATCTTAAAATTTATACCTCAATCAAGAAAACCACAGTGGAATAAATGAAAGTAGAATAAGTGACAAAATCATAAGTACAAAAATGGCTAGCAAATGATATATCATAGCAAGAAAAGGTTCAAAAGGAAAAATTAGAGAAAGCAAGAATACAAAAAATCAAGATGAAAAAGCAAACTTACAAAAGGCATTAGATGCAAATTTAATATTAGAAAAATAACAAAAGCTTAAGTTACACACTCAAATACATGTTAAGCAAAAACGTTTTCTTAAAAGAGGATTTCTAACTAAAGAAAGTCAAAAGCATGAAATAACTATAATAGTTATAGTTTCATTGTGGTTACAAAGGGGGAAACTACAAGAATTTCCTCATATCAATACCCTTTCACTATCATGACTCACATAGATGGCAAACAATTTATAGATCTCAAGGTTAAGGAATATTAAGAAATCAATTTTTGTTTTATATCATTTCTTACATATCTTGGAAATAAGCATCAACACTTGGATAAATTAAATGCATATATAAAATGTATGAGATCAATCAAGTTAAGATTTTCTTTTGCTTCAAAGTAATGTTATCTTAATTTTCTTGTTATTTCAAATTCAGTTGTCTACAATGTTGTGCTTGGAGGATCATGATTAAAATCAATAGGAGTAATGATTGAGAAAATCAAAGGTTGCATATAATTTGATCATGAAGACAAAGTCACATCTTTTTCCAAAGAAGTAACATATGTAGAGATAAATAACACAAAATAAAACATACTTTTAGCTAGCTTACAAATAGAAACAATTAATGGCATATTAGTAGAAGCATATGATATTACACATTACAAAAGAGAATAAGAAAGGTTGATACCATAGTATGGGGTAATTCCTTATTTGTATCAAGATATAATAGAAACCAAGAGTAACATTTCAAAATTTCCAAATCCAGATGATGATGATTATAATAATCCAATCTGGTATGATCATAATGACACTGATCATGTAGAATATGAATATGGAAATGACACAGATTCTATACAGGGGCATCCCCTTGAGGAGATGTTGGAATTATAGTACCATCCTTCCATGTATACATATCCTTCATTATCATAATATTTTTACTTATATATAGTTTTTCTTGTCATGTTATATATGCATAAAAATACATAAATATTGAAATATTTTATAAACTAACAAAATCAGGAACTATGCATGCTTATATGTACTTTCTCATAAATTATTTTAATTATACATAGTATTCCATACTTTCTTTAGTCAGTATTATATCATACATGTGTCACTAATTTACATGAGTGATTACATATTACATAGAATACAAGTCCCAGATTCAATTATAGGTACTTTAACTATTACATACTCAAAAACTACATTCAGATAGGAGTGTTGTGGTGGATAAAATCACCCTAATCTAGTGTCCCTCACCCTATTATTTTCCCAATGTGCTTATACTATCACCACTCACTTTTATATTACTCACAAGATTCCTAAAACATGTACATTCACCAGCTAGCTCATTGGGGGCATGTTATACATATTTATTATTATTTAACCACGTTTACACTCAGTTCATTATTTATCATTAAATATTTCAATATTGTTCACTCACTAACATTGTGATATAATATCATCTATCTTAGCTAATAAATATACTTAAGTTACAATTTAGATATTTTTGATCAAATTACATAATCATGCATGTTTTTCAAATTGTTTTCCTAGCTTCATCTCTTGTATGCATTCTCTCTTTTCTTTGAGGACATTTTAACATGTCATTTATGAGTGGATCTAAGCCTTCATGTCTTTGATTTTATACGTATAAATACATTTTAGCATGCCTTTATGTGTGTATGCTATGTGTGCATACATTTAAACATGTCTTTATATGTGTCTATAAGCCTTCATTTATTGCTTATATGCATATGAGGACATTTGAACATGGCCTTGTATGTGCTTCTATTTGAATGAGTGACATTTGAACATGTCCCTTGTATGTGGCCCATTGGCCTTCTATTATATGGTTTTTGTGCTTTGCATGTAGTCTTTGATTGTGTGCATTATGGTCATGACACCTTACTTGCTTCTTTGCTCATATTTTGATGCCATGATGGACATCATGCATCAACCCAATCCTTTTAATGCCATGATGTATATCATGCATTATTCCCTAAGTAGTTATATTCAACATTGCATACTCAGTTTTATAATTTATTTGTGTGCCTAAATGTTAACTTCTATCCAAACAATCTTGCTATGAATGCGTGTTCCTACATGCATATCATGTTATTACTATGCTTAGTTTATCTAAATTATGATGCCATACTAATTCATGATATTAATACTACTTATATTTCAATAATTATGTCATAAAAATCTATCACACAACTTTTTATTTTAAGTTAAGTTTTTATGCAGGCTCAAAACTCACCTCAAAAGAGGGGGCATTCATAGAAGTTTGTCTTAGAGACTAGACCTCCCAAATTCATACTCAAACATATTTTGATAGTGATTACATAGTCGACATAATTTTAAACTTATAAAATACACAAAAATCTATTTTAGATAGGAGCACCATATTAGATAAGAGAGCACTACTCTAGTGTCCTTCCCAAAGCTGTTGTCTAAATGCTTTAAAAGTAGGCATTTCTAGAATTTATTAGAACCTTAGTTTACTTAAAATAATGTTCAAAAGTTTTATAGCCTCACCTTATATAATCATTCATTTTTGTCTCATATTTAATTAGTCTAGGGTAAATCATGCATGACATGTTATTCCATGACAGAACAGAGGTTTACTCAAAATCATAGTTGCTTTACTTAATATAAGAATCTATATGCACTAGATATCAATTTAGGGACATGTGCATGGAAATTTTTTTCCTCATTGTCCAATTTTGCATAAATATTGCAAATGGAATGGAAAATTCATGTCATTTTCCATGTTATATACACCAAACCCATACTCAATATTTACACTATATTTTGTACTATTTTTATGCCAGGTTTTCACCAAAATTAAACCTTAGTCCATATATAATGGCTAGTTTTTTCTTTGCACTAGTATTTGCACTAGAGCAATCTATTGGGATTCATATAGTGATACAAAATTACTTCACTACTTAGGGTATGTGATGATGTATTTAAACACACCTTTGAGTTATTAAGCACACTCACCCATCAATGAGGATTGGTGCATGCACAGTCCAATCCAAGCTGTTCAACATTAATGAAAACTCCAAGGGTACTACCCTCTACATTTACCAGTTTTTACACCAAAAAAACAACATAGTTTATGTACCTAATCAAGTGCATTCATTCCTTGTCACTCTCTAGTTTTTGTATTTCAATATTGATATTTATATTAGGTAAATACTGATATTATATATGTCTATTATAGGTTTGTGTGGAGCACAATTCAACATTATGTCTTACATTTATAACTCCTCTTTACAGGGAAGTTCTATTACACACTATTTTTCCTTCTACTATAGTACATTTGATTTATTACTTTACTATAATAAAAGGGGGAAAATGTAGATAGATAAATTAACATTTAAGTGAAAACTATGCACTTGTGACTACTCTTTCACAAACTTAGGTCTAGACCTATATTAGGGCCCCTTTGATCACTTTTAATTACTTTGATTGCAAAAGACTCACTCTTTTAAGCTGATAAATAACCCCCAAGTCTATTCATCCATATTCCCATCTATCTTAGGCATATTTTAGGCATAACCCAACACTCAATATGATCAAATCACTTGTTAAACTACAGTGCCCTAGGGGACCATAACAAATTGATCATATTGTCCATGACCCCTTTATTGTCTTCCCACCAAATAACATTCAATTTTCAAAATCAAAAGTTATAGAAAGATCAGTATATGTCCTTGATGATCCCCACTCAAATGAATTTCAAATATATGATTATATAAACACATTTCAAACTATTTTGTGATGTCAAAAAGCACCATAAATATAATCATACATTGAGAGCAAATAAGTATTTCTACTAATTCTGATTGCATACAACCTAGTAGCCTAGAGCTCAAGTCTGAATACAAATTTCATGTCATAATTCATATTTAAGGCACTTAATCACATCAATATTGCACCAACATCTAGGATATTTCACCATCTATTCACACACCACCATAACATGGGATAACTTTATGAATTTAGATCCCTCTTTTGAGTATTTTTATGTAGGCAATGATCAACATATAGGGTGTTGAGGTCTCACCCAAATTCAACTACTAACCCCTTTTTCCCCATTGATTTTATTTGGTCTTCACATGTCAAGGAGTTAGGGTTTTTAATTAAAATCAATCACCCAGTGATCTCCATAAGTGATTGTAAGCTCCCAGACTAGATGCAAGATCTATAGATGAAGACATAGAGAACCCATAAACCCTAATTTTCTCATTGTAAGTGGACATAAGCACTACCGGAGTGAATAGGAGTGTCACCCCTATAGTTTTTAGCCCAGTGCATTTTTTTTTAGCCCTTGATCTAGTGTTAGACCCTAATCATAGTTAGTACATAGTTACACTCAGCAAGTGTTAGCATTTAAGTCCTCTCATAACTTTATTTTCTATCTAAGTCCTTGTTATCTATTATACTTTGCTATTTTTAGTAAGTTTTTATAATTTCATAGTTTCAAATTAGTAAGTGCTTGATATTTAGATATTATTCCTTCTAATTTTTCATATTAGTTTGTCAGCTAAGGTTTTATATTATCCTAAATTTGATAAAACAACTACAATCTTGTAGCCTCTAGATGATACTTGACAGAACATGATGATGTGTAATTATCACACATCACTATCATTTGATGTTGTACTTACACCCATAGTATGGACCATATATGGAATGTTCCAACAATAATGAGCACTAAATTCTCCTATATACGTGTACATGTAGTGTGTAACATATATGACATGCTCCCACTATCTTGATCATTGTCTACAAATAATTCACTGCCTACAACACCATAATAGAGATTGATCACAAATACCTAATTAGTCCTACACCATAAAGGACCATCAACACCAACATATCAAAGGATAATCTATAACACCTCCCTTATCATATAAGAGAGGAAAATTCCATGCAACTTTGTATTACTAATTTTTTCCACATCATGAAAATATAAAAAATTGAAGAAATAAAGAAACTATCTCCTATTAAAAACTGGAATAAAATTGACAAAGACAACAAAGAAAGAAAAACTTACTACTAAATCATCGTCCCTATCTTTGATCTAAAAATTAACTAAATATTGGGTTATAAAAGTATTTTAAAATACATTTTCATGGTCTTGTTCACCTAGACTACAAGTTTTAGTGAAATAAAATATTCATTCTTCAAATGAAGAATATCCACTAGAATAAACAAAATAAGCGCAACAAGTTTTTTCTATCATTCTGATGACTTTTTCTTGAAAGTGCATTTAGTAGGTGATGTGGAATATTTTCCAATCATTTTCTAAAGGTTATTTCAAAAAATGTCTCCATATATTGAATCTAGTTTGTAAATGTTTGGTGTATTTTATATTTCTTACAAGACTAAAATCATTATCTTATCTATGATAAAATTCAAAAATAGAAACAATCACAATAAGGTGTTATATTGAGGTTTCTTCATTTATCTAAACATAATATCTTAGTTCATAATTATTATTACTCCAAAAATAATACCCCATGTTGTCACAATGATCTTATACTATCACCACTCACTTCCAAATTAGACACAAGCTTCTTACATGTACATTCACTAGCTAGCTCACTGGGGGCATGTTATACACAATTTCTATCATTGTTTAACCATTTTTAAACTCAATTACTTATCTATCATTACATCTTTCAATATTTTTCACTCACTAACATTGTGATATATTATTATCTATCTCAGTTACTATATATACTCAAGTTATAACTTATCTCTTCTTAATCACATTACATAATCATGCATGTTTTTCATATTGTTTTCCTAGCTTAATATCTTGTATTCATTCTCTCTTTTCTTTGAGGACATTTGAATATGTCATTTCTTAGTGGATCTAAGCCTTCAATTCTTTAATTTTATGCATATAAGGACATCTAAACATGTCTTTGTGTGTGTACGTTATGTGTGCATATAATTGAACATGTCCTTATATGTGGTTTTAAGCCTTTAGTTATTGTTTATATGTGTATGATGACATTTGAATATGTCCCTTTTATGTTTCCCATTAGACTTCTATTGTATTTTTTTTGTGCTTTGTATGTACTCTTTAATTATGTGTAGCATGGCCATGACACCTTGCTTGCTTATTTTCTCATATTTTGATGCCATGATAGACATCATGCATTCACCCAATGCTTTTAATGCCATTATGGATATCATGTATTCCTCCCTAAGTAATTATATTCATCATTGTATACTCAATTTGATAATTTCTCTATGTGCCTAAATGTTAACATCTATCCAAATAATCTTACTATAAATGCTTGTCCCTACATGCATATCATGTTAATACCTATGCTTAGTTTATCTATATGATGATGCCATACTAATTCATGATATTAATACTACTCATATTTCAATCATTATGTCATAACAAAGTGAAGTTCTTGTGTAGGCTTAAAAAGTCACCTCAAAAGAGGGGGCATTCACTGAGGTTTATCTTAGAGGCTAGACCTCCCAGATCATTACTCAAACATATCTTGATAGTGATTACATAGTTGACATATTTTTAATCTCATAAAATACACAAAAATCCATTCTAGATAGGAACACCATATTGGACAAGAGAGCAATGCTCTAGTGTCCTTCCTAGTGCTATTGTCTAAATGCCTAAAAAATAGGCATTTCTAGAATTTCTTGGAAACTAAATTTATTTAGAATAATGTTCAGTAGTTTTATAGTCTCAATTTATATAATCACTTAATTTTATCCTAGATTTACTTAGTTTGGTGGAAATCATGAGCGACATGTTTTTTAAAGCTATAACATAGGTTTACTCAGAATCACAATTGCTTTACTTAGTATCAGAATGTATATACACCAAATATCAATTTGGGGGCATGTGTGTGGAAAAATATATACTCATTGCTCTATTTTTGCACCAATCTTGTAGATGGAATGGAAGATTCATGTCATTTTCCATGTTGTATACACCAAACCCAAATTATACTCAATATTTGCACTAGATCTTGCTCTGGTTTTATGTTAGGTATTCACCAAAATTAAACCTTATTCCATCTGTAGTGGTTGGTTCAATATTTTCACTAATATTTAGACCAAAACTATCTATTAGGATTCATATAGGGATTTCAAATTATTTCACTACTTAGGGTGTGTAATGATGGATTCAACCACACCTTTGATTTCTTAAGCACATTCACCCATCAATGAGGATTAGGGCATGCACAGTCTAATCCAAGCTATTCAATGTTAATGAAAACTCAAAGGATCCTACCCTCTACATTCACCAATTTTTGCACTAGGAAAATAAAATTCTTAGTGTACCCAATTAGATGTATTCATTCCTTGTCAATCTCTAGTTAGTTTTCATTCACTTTTCATATTTATCTTAAGTAAATACTGATATTACGTGTTCTACTACATGTTTGTGTTGAGCTTAGTTCATCATTATGGCCTACATTCAAAACTCCTCTTTACAAGGAAGTTTTGGTACACACTCTTTTTCCTTTTACTCTAATACATTTGCTTTGTTACATTAATAAAATAAAATGGTAAAATGTAGACACATAAATTAACATTTAAGCAAAAAATGTGAACTTGTGACCACTCTTTTACACGCTTAACTCTAGACCTATATTAGGGCCCATTTGATCATTTTCAATCACTTTGCCCATGAAAGACTCACTCTTATAAGTTGATAACTGAATCTTGAGTGTACTCATCCCTATTCCTATCTACCTTAGGCATATTTTAGGCATGTCCTAACACTCAACATGATCAAATCACCTGTTGGACTATAGCACCCTAGGGGACTATAGTGCACTACTCTAGTGTCCATGGCCCCTTTCATGTTTTCCCACCAAATAATGATTGATTTTCAAAATCAAAATTTATGGAAAGGTTTGTATATCTCCCTATGATCCCAATTCAAATTAATTTCAAGGACATGATTATATAAACATATTTAAAACCTTTTTTCCACATCAAAAAACACTAGAAACATTTTTGTATATTTGGAAAAAAACACCCATTTCTCTCAATTCTAATTACATACAACCCTAGTAGCCAAAAGCTCAAGTTTGAATACATATTCAAAGTCACAATTCATGATTAAGGCTCTTAATCAAATTACTATTACAGTAACATGTAGCATATTTCATCAGCTAATCACACACCACCATAACATGGGAGAACTACATGATTTTTGATCCCTCTTTGGCATATTTTTATGTAGGCAATGATCAACATGTGGGGTGTTGAGATATCACCCAAATTAAAACACTAATCCCTTTTTACATTTTGATTTTATTTAGTCTTTACATGTTAAGGATTTAGGTTTTTGAAAGAAAATCAATCATAAACTCATCTCCATAAGTGATCATAAGCTCTGATACTAGATATAGGATTTGTATACAAAGACATAGAGAATCATAAACCTTGATTTTCTCATTGTAAGTGGACATGAGCACTACCAGAGTGGATAAGAGTGGCACCCATATTGTGTCTAGCCCAAGGCATTGTTTTTTAGTCCTTGATCTAGTGTTAGAACCTGATCTTAGTTAGTACATAGTCACACTCAAATAGTTTCATCATCTAATTCCTCCCATAACAATGTTTTCCAATTAAGTCTTTATTATCTATTATACTTTGCTATTTTTAGTAAGTTTATATAGTTTTATATTAGTAAGTTCTTGATATTGCTATATTATTCCTTTTGATTTTGCATAGTATTTTATCATTTAGGGTTTTATATTATATTAAAAAATTTAAAACAACTACAATATTGTAGCCTCTTGATGATACCTAATAGAACATGATGATGAGTAATTAACACACATCATTGTCTTTTGATTTTTTACCTAAACCCATAGTATGGAACATCTATGGAATACTTTAACCATAATGATCACTACTATCTCCTCTAGATGTACATGTAGTGTGGAACATATATGACATGCTCCCACTATCTTGATCATTATCTACAACTACTCCTTCACCATAAAGGATCATCAACACCAACAATCAAAGGCTAATATATAAAACCTCCCATATCATACGAGAGATGGAAATTCCATGTAACTATGTATCACCAACTTTTTCCACGTCGTGAAAATCTAAAAATTGAAGAAATAAATAAATTATATCCTAGAAAAAAAATGGAACAAATTTGACAAGGACAACAAAGAAAGGAAAGCATGCTAATAAATCATTTTCCTTATGTTTGAGCTAAAAATTAACTCAATATTGGGTTCTAAAAGTATTTCAAAAGACATTTTCATGAACTTCTTCACCTAGACTAGAAGTTTTAGTGAAATAAAATATTTATTTTTCAAATGAAGAATATCCATTAGAATCAATAAAATAAGAGCAACAAGTTTTTTTCTACTTTATATGACTTTTTATTGAAAGTTCATTCAGTAGGTGATGTGGATTATTTTACAATATTTTTTTAAAGGCTATTTAAAAAAAAATGTATTCATATATTGAATCAATTCCTTATAAATGTTTGATATATTTTTCCTTCTTATAAGATTAGACTCATTATCTTATCTACGATAAAATTCAAAAATAGAAACAATCATGTTAATGCCTCTATGTGTATCACAGGTGATCTTAGTGTTTAGAACACTTCTCATTTTAAAATTCTAGGAATCCAAAGCATGAGTAGTAGGTTTTCGTAATCTAGTTACCTGTGGTGAAATAGAGATAGAGAAAATTAAATTGTTCCACAAATTTATATTGATTGGTGGTTGGGAGCCATTGTCCTTAATATTTATGAATTTTGAAGCATCTATGCTAATCTTAGTGAGTTGTGATCAAAGTTATACACTAAAGCTAATCTAGATGAATATTTACAATGAGATCTAAACTAAAGTGTTTTGATTAAAGAAAGAAGCAAAATGAAGGGTAGGGTAGAAATAAAGTATTTGATTGCTTATCTTTGACTCAAACATTATGACAAGGTTTTAATGTCAATTGAACATGCATTTAACCAATATATGATGTGAAGTAACAGATCCTCAAATCTCACCATATACTAGGCAAATATCTGAAGAAAACATGAAAGAATACAAGTATGAAATAACTTTGCCTTAAAGATTTATTGTTGCATTCAAATATAATTTGCACATCCTAATGCAGAGCAAATAAAATGAATCAAAGTTTAAGAACATTCAACCAATCTAGCATTAGCACAAATTAGCAACCCTGTATTAAAGATGCACATTTAGTATTCATAAAAACCATTCAAATTCAAGACTTAGAACAATAAATTAAGAAATAAGCCATGTAACAATTGATATAAATGAAAATGGACAAACTTTTTAGTATTCCTTGCTTATATTCATTGCTTAGAAGTATATGAGTTGTGGCTCAAAACTCCCTCCCCTTACAAAATGGTAATACTGCCTTTTATAGAAGACTCAAGTAGTATACCAGTCAGTCATAAGATTACATATGTACAAAGATAAGGACAAATGTCCTTCTTCACAGTTCTATAATACACTTCTCTTTCCAAAAT
Organism: Torreya grandis; assembly: GCA_037957365.1. Taxonomy (NCBI): domain Eukaryota; kingdom Viridiplantae; phylum Streptophyta; class Pinopsida; order Cupressales; family Taxaceae; genus Torreya; species Torreya grandis. The sequence continues at coordinate 2,042,225 of JARHVA010002910.1, read as the reverse complement.
GGACTGACCTATAGGTAAATATACTAACAAACTATAATATGCCTTTACAAAAGGATATTCCATGTTCAAATATTACAAGGCTTTGCATAAAATGGGATATCAATTAACTGGTGGGCCCTGGGCTGAAAGTCTCCCTTGTTGCTCTTGGATAATCTCCACATCTCTTATATGTTTCTCACTAACAAGCTCCAAATCAATAAATAGCTTTAATAGACAAACATCCTCTTGATCATCCAAGTCATTGAAGTCCTTATCATTTCTTGTTATAGCCTCCTTAATGCTCCTAGTCTTTGTAATCTTCTCCTTAGCTATGAAGATCATACCCATGACTCGACTATTATAAATTCCAGATTAGCCTTGACTTTTACTCCTCACTTCTTGCATCACTAACATGGCTCTATGCTTGTACTCATCATCATCAATGATGCCTAAGGTGTTGGATTTTGTAAGGTTGACCAACATGGTACCAAGGAGTTGTTTAATTTTGGCTATTAGCTCCTTGCCATCCCTTAGGAGTCTATCTAGGCTCCTTGACCAAGAACTCAAAATTTTAATCTTATCAACAACTATCCCTAATATTGCATTCAAGTGGGTTAGGCTAATGGTTTTGAAGCCAAGAATCCTACCGTTAAATTGTATGTTGATAAGTTTCCTTATTTTGTCATCTACATCCTATCATTGGCCACCGATCCTTTGGCTATTTCATTTTGTTGGGTCAATGCATCTTACCTCAATTTTATTGACTTCAAAGAGTCAAACATGTCATATAAATATGCCTAAAACATTTTTATATTTCCTTTGGGACTGACAAGATAGCCTGTGTCTCCATGTTTTCCTTTTCTTTCTCCAAGTTTTGTATCTTTTGATTCATACCCCTGATACCTAATTTGATTTTATTTGAATGAGCATCAGCTAATCCTTCTATGTCTTCCTCATGGATAGGATGTTCACTAGGCTTCTAACCCTAATGGTTGTTAGACCAACAAAGGGATCAACCTTCTGGAATGTGAACTCCTCTCCTTAAACCATGGACCTCTTGGTTGTCACCCTCTCTAATCCTACTATTTTTGGATTAAATTGTATACTAATTGATGATTATGTGACTTTAGGAGACTCAAGAGTCTCCACATGTGTGTTGTTTGAGGTTGTTGGGGTGTCCATTTGTGTGCCACTTGATCCTATTGTGGTAACTATTCTTCTTTCTTCCTCCTCTTTCATCAAATTTAATATCCATGGCTTGATTTCATCATGAACATCAATGTAGAATGTCTGGGTCAAGGACCATGAGTGGGATAAAGTGGGAATCTTCTGCATCTTCCCATAAATGAACCATTCAAGGATAATGGGCCCATGAATGGGGTACTCATCACTAAACAAGTTGACCTCACTCATTGGGTGGGTAAAGGTCAACTTGGGATTATTTCTCCCAACTAGAACCAATGCTAATTCAAATTTCTTTTTGCATGGGGATGCTATTGAAACCAAGTCCAAAGCAACTTCTTTCCCTCTATCTTGTTATAGTTCCTTAGCTTAGGTGTGGGTTTCCTCATTTCATTCCTCTTCATCTTCTAACCCATATGCCTCAGCAAGCACCTTAAGTACATCTTCTACTATCTCACTAGGTTATAATGCAATCATATCTAGGAACTTTATTAGAGGTTATGGCCTTTCAGGTAGGGTTAAGGATGATCCTCCTTTACCAAGTCTCTCTTCTAGTTTCTCTTTTCCAGTTCCTTATGCAACTTGTGCTTGAGGCTAGTGCATTCTAACCTATGGTTATTTTGGAGGGGGCCTAAAGGATGGCCCAAGCAACAACTGATACTATAGGGGGCCCATTTATCATATCTCACCTAGTGGCTTGTCATCTCCCCTAGCTAACCTAGGCCTTTTCAATATAGCTAACACCTCTGGGAAAACAGAGGCCTTGATGTGGAGTGGGTCATGGACACCAAGTTGATGCTCATAGGCTTTAGTTTTGGTTTTAGAATTAAAATGTTTGGTGACCCTCTTATTAGGGTCCCATTATCTCAATTCATCCTTCTATAGGCTATAAATGAATCCCTATATTTGGAAATAACATTCACATGTTCCCAATTTTGCAAAACAATTCTACTAATTGTCAAAGGAAAGGGATGGAGGAGGACCTTCCATTTCTCCTTGAAAAATCAATCTACACCATGAAGAAGTTGGTATGCAATTTATTGTTCTGTTAGTTTGATGGGAAAATAGATGGGTAACCTATAGGGCTATGTCAAATTACCTTCAATCCTTATTACCATGTAATATGGGTAGAACCAAATATCCCCCATCAATTCCACATATTTCTTGATCAAGGGGTTGAACCTACTCATGGGTATTCCTGTGATGGTTTCCACTAGAGATGGATAAACACAATCACAAATGAACTACATGGTGTGTTTGTATTTGAATATGTGAAGCTTAGAATAATTATGGGAGATAATAGGTCTCCCATAAAGTGACCAATTCTTAATGTTTGGGATCTTGGTGGTGGCTAAGAGGGCATCAAGCAGATAGGACATCATGTAAAAGTGTTTGCTAGTTTTCTTTTTGATGGTTGTGAATTGTGACTTCAAATGGATATTGATCATCTCACCCAATGGGGGAGTGAGTCCCTTCTCTACCATGAAGTAAACATATGGTACCTAGAATTTGTCAATATGTGTGGTGGAGGGGGATCTAGATAACATATTCATCAGGGTTATATTTATCCTAATCCCCTCATTGAATTAGATAATTGGGATTTTGCCTATGGGGTCCTGGAGTACTTGGGTTCCAGTGAGCAGCCATGGGGAAGGATTGTGTTTAAATTATGCTCTCTAGTCCACTTTTTAATGGTTGGAAAGTCTATCTAGGGCTTACATAGCTTATAGTATCTCTCAAAAGTAAGAGGGGAAATGTATGCTATTTTCCTAAAAGTATGCTCATGGTATATCCAGTCTTACTAAATTTTACAATCAATAAAAAGAGGAGCAAATACATTGATGCAGTGTAATACCTTAGGCTTGGAGGTAGAATAATGGAGGCTAGTCATCTAGATGGTGACCAGGTCATGTTATCTCTACAAGATGGTTGCATTCTTCTATTCTTCCCTTGTAATAGCTTACATTTCCTCAACGGTCCAAAAGAGTTTAGATAAGTTCCTATTCCCATTGTTTAAAGCTATAGTATCCAGGTCTGTGTCCTTAAATATTCTTCCTTCATTTTTTGAGGTTAGATGCAACTTGGTTTCATCCTTTTTCTATTGTCTGTAAGCTACCATGATGTAAGAGTTGAAAATTATTCACCAGTAGATCACATGTAACCTCTAGTTTAACTTGTTCTTGCTCAAATTACAATTGAACTCTTCTCAGTTTGATTTTGATTAATCTGAGTTTAAATTAGGGATTTTATGGATGTTTAGGTGTTTACAAAGCTTTAATGATAATGGAAATTTGGACTTAGGCTCATTCATGTCTCAAATTAGATTGAGACCCATGATTTTATACCTTTGCCTTTTTGAGCACACAAAATATTTTTTTATCGTTTTGTGCTTGCATGGCACCCATGTGGCATCCATTTGATAAATTTCATAGCATATTTCATAAATTCCTTGAGGGACTAGTTGTTGTCTTTTAAAAATCCAACTTTTTCTTTATGTCATCTAATCCTTATTTATGGATCAATGTGGACCATTGATTTTGATCATAGGGCTTGAAAGTTATTGGTTACTTTATGTCAGGCCCCATAGTTGTGCCACTTGGTGCCTTCATGGGCTTTCTGGGTTCTACGTTTTATGTAATGAATGAATTCTCACCACATGTTGATCCCATGGGCCCTCAAGATTTTATTGAATAGTCTCTGATAGTTACGCTCCATCTGATCAATCAGTCCTGTTAAAGCATAGACCATTGATCTCTATCCAAGTGGATACATGTCGTTGGTATATGGGATTAAATGCTTTAGATTCATTGAGTTATTTCACTCTATTCGATCAATCTCTACGATAAAGCAAGAGTCATTGATCCTATAAAGGGCAAGAAATTTAATTAGAGCCAAGACATAGGAAGGGACTTAGGCTTAAATACTTTAGGCTAAAGTTTATTTTGTGTTAAATAAACATGTCATAAACTTTAGTCTAAAATATTTTAGCCCAAGTTTTGGGAATAAATATAAAAGGGACCTAAGCTAAACATTTTAGACTAAGGTTTATGTTGTGTTATTAAACACAACATATACTTTGGGCTAAAATATTTATGTTAAGTTCTTGGAATATGCCTAAATGGGCCCAAATAATAAGTGGTCCAAATGTTAGGTTTTAAAATAGGGTTCTATCGTATCAATAAATATGATAAAACCTTAGGTTAAAAGCATTTAAAGCTAAGTTTTATGTCACATGGACCTTTTAAAATAAGACTTAATATAAGTCTCTAGCCTAAGGTTTATTACATTTAATAAAATGCAATTGGAACCTTAAGAAATAGACTTAAGTTAAGGTTATGTTTGCAAATATCTAAGCTTCAAGTTTATTTTATCATTTGAAGTTTAAAGATCCTAAGTGTTTGAATGTCTTTGAATGTCTTCTAGGGGGTCCCATTGATTTGTAATGCAAGCCATAACATTTTGAAGTATATCCCTATGTCTAAACAAAATAATTGATTAGATTAAATTTGATGATCTTATGGACATCAATGATAGCCTTATAGACATCAAATGATAGTTATAAGAATGCCAAATTTAAGTTAGTAGATCGTTAGGTTTGATGGGCTTAAAGTTGACGGTCTATTGGACATTAATGATAGCCTTTCAAATGTCAAATGATAGTCATGAGAATGTTAATTTTAAGCTCATGAAGTTCCTTTGATCCATATATCTTAGATTTTATATGCTTCGTTAAATCATCTTTCACGATGAAGCGAGGACCATCGATTAAGATTCAGGCAGAGGCATGTCATTGGTTACTGAAATCATTAAGGAGATCAAGTTAATTTTAGGGGAATGCCATAAAAATAAACTAAGACAACAACATAGGTTTATAAGAATGATAAAATAAGTCCCCTTAATCATTATAGTTATAACCTAAGGTTTTATCCTAAGGTTTCATTATATTAAGAAATATAATGAACTTTGGGATAAAAACTTAGGTAAAGCCCTAAATTTTAATGTGTGGGACCTTTTTTTATCTACATCGAATGGGGGAGTGGCATGTGATGATTTTGTGGGGTTCCCTGAGCTTTTGAATTTTTAGTGCCATGTTCACTCTATTGGATCATTTATGTGTGAGTAGTCTTGGACCATCGATTAAGATCTAGATGCTTACACTTGATTGGCTCCTTTCATATATTGAAGCCATAGCATAAGTTTTATGTTTGATAAAAGGGGGATTTCAAACCTTGATGATGATTTTGGATCATTTAATTATCCATTTTTCTTAAGCATAGATCATTGATCATTATCCTAGTGATCTTACAGGATTGGTCTGATGGATCATTTCTTTAAGTTCATTGGGATTCCTATGCTCCATCGGATCTTTCCTGGTGATGAAGTGAGGACCATCAGATCTGCAAAGAAGTGATGTGCTTAAGCTAGGATGCGAGTTAATATAATAACTTCGGCTAAAGTTTTAAGACTAAGGTCTTGTTTGTGTTGATAAATATGAATGGGGCCTTAGGGTTAAGACTTTAGGCTAAGAATATGACAAAGGGGACCATGATAAGATTAAAAAAACCCTACAAACACAAACATTAAACCATCTTAAAAACATAGGGAATATAAGGGGGGAAATGAAATAGAACAAGCATGATTTTTAGGCTAGGGTCTGGTTATGTTGAAAAACATAACCAAGCCTTAGCATAAAAATTATGCTTAAGTCCAAAGTTGATCCAAAATATCCCCACAAAATCTATTCTTGCCAAATTTGAATTTAAACTAAATTTCTAAGTTAGGGTTTTCCAAAAGAGGGTTTTAGCACATGAATCTATCTATAAGAGTTTACAAACCAAAGGCTAGTGAAATCTTGAATAAAGATAATCTGTGAGAATCCAAACATGATCTATTAAAGGGAGCTCCATGAAACCTGTAACTTAAGACATGAAAGTTAATTGTTAGCAACATTAGGCAAGGTTAAAGCAAGACCATGAACAAATAGACTAATTTCATCAAGTGTGGATGATCTTTAAATTCTATTAAGGTACATATTATCAAGCTTTTAGCATTAAGGTCCAAAATAATTGCAAGGGTTCCTATTTTTCAAAAATAGGGGTATGTTGACCTCAACAAATCACAATAAAAAAGGTGTTTTATTAGGGTTTCATCATTTATCTAAAAGTAGGCTCTTAGTTTATAATTAGTATTACTCCAGAAATAATACCCCATGTTGTCCCAATGATCTTATATTATCACCACTCACTTCTAGATTACACACATGATTCTTATAACATGTACATTCACCAACTAGCTCATTAGGGGTATTTTATACTCAAGTTATATCATTATTTAACGAATTTTACACTCACTTCATTATCTATCATTACATCTTTCAATATTTTTCACTCACCAACATTGTGATATACTATTGTCTATATCAGTTACTAAATATACTCAAGTTATAACTTATCTCTTATTGATCAAATTACATAATCATGCATGTTTTTCATATTACTTTCTTAGTTTCATCTCTTGTATGCATTCTCTCTTTTCTTTGAGGACATTTGGATATGTCATTTTTGAGTGGCTCTAATCCTTCATGTCTCTAATTTTATCTGTATAAGGACATTTCAATATGTCTTTGTGTGTGTATGTTATGTGTGTAAACATTTGAACATGTCCTTATATGTGGCTCTAAGCTTTAATTTATTGCTTACATATGTATGAGGACATTTTAACATGTCCTTGTATGTGATTTTATTTGAATGAGTGACATTTGAGCATGTCACTTATATGTTTCCCATTGGCCTTCTATTGTGTTTTTTGTGCTTTGTATGTACTCTTTGATTGTGTGCATCATGGCCATGACACCTTGCTTGCTTTTTTGCTCAATATTTAATATCATGGTGAAAATCATGTGTCCACCCAATCATTTTAATGTCATGATGTATATCATGCATTCCTCCCTAAGTAGTTCTATTCATCATTGCATACTTAGTTTGATAATTTATTTGTGTACCTAAATGTTAATATCTATCCAAATAATCTGATATTGAATGTTTGTTCCTCCATGCATATCACACTATTACTATGCTTATTTTATTTATATGATGATACCATACTAACTCATGATATCAATACTACTTAGATTTTGATCATTATGTTGTAAAAATCTATCCTAAAACTTTTTATTTTGAGTGAAGTTCTTGTGTAGGCTCAAAAACTCACCTCAAAATTGGGGGCATTCATAGAGGTTTATCTTAGAGACTAGACCTTCCAGATCAATAGTCAGACATATTTTGATAGTGATTACATATTTGACACTATTTCAATCTCATAAAATACATAGAAATCCATTAAAGCTAGGAGCACTAGATTAGACAATAGAATATTGCTTTAGTGTCCTTTCTAGTGTTGTTATCCAAATGCTTAAATAAATAGGCATTTCTATAATTTATCATAACCTTAGTTTACTCATAATAATGTTCAATAGTTTTTAAGTCTCACTTTCTAAAATCACTTTGTTTTGTCTTAGATTTACTAAGTTTAGGGGCAATCATGCATGACATGTTGTTCCAAGTTAGAACATATGTTTTATCAAAATAATAATTGTTTTACTTAGTATCAATATCTATATGCACTAGATACTAATTTGGGGGCATGTGCATAGAAAAATATTTCTTCACTACTTAGTTTTTGCACTAGTTTTGTAAATGGAATGGAAAATTATTGCATTTTCCATGATGCATACACCAAACCCAAATTATACTCAATATTTTCACTAGATTTTACATTAGTTTTGTGCCAATTTTTCACCAAAATTAAACCTTATTCAATCTATAGTGGTTGGTTTGCTATTTAAACTAGTATTTGTGTCATAATTATCTATTAGGATTCATACAAGGATTCCAAATTACTTCACTAATTAGGGTATGTGATGACTTATTCAAACACACCATTGATTTCTTAAGCACACTCACCCATCATTAAGTATTGGGGCATGCATAGTCCAATCCAAGCTATTCAACATCAATTAAAACTCTAAGGGTCCTACCATTTACATTCACTAGTTTTACACTAGGAAAACACAACTTTTTGCGTACCCAATCAAGTTTATTCATTCTTTATCACTCTCTAGCTTCTTATATTTCAATTTTAATATTTATATTAATTTAATACTGATATTACATGTGTTACATTGTAGGTTTGTGTGAAACATAATTTAGCATTGTGACCTACATTCATAACTCCTCTTCATAGGGAAGTTCAGGTACACACTCTTTTTACTTTTACTCTAACACTTTTAATTTGTTCCATTATTATAATAATAGGGGTTAAATGTAGACACATAACTTAAAATTTAATTGAGAATCGTGCACTTTTGACCACTCTTTTATATACTTAGCTCTAGACCTATAGGGCCCCTTTGATCACTTTTAGTCACTTTGCTCACAGAAGACTCACTCTACTAAGCTGATAAATGACCCCCAAGTTTAATCATACCTATTCTTATCAAACTTAGGCATATTATAGGCATGGCTTAACACTGAGCATGATCAAAACACCCATTAAAATATAATTCCATAAGGGACTATAGGGCATTGCTCTAGTGTCCATGGCCCCTTTCTTGGCTTCCCATCAAATAAAAATTAATTTTTAAAATCAAAAGTTATGAAAAGGTCAATCTATCTCCATAATGATCCCCATTCAAAGTAATTTCAAGTATATGATTATATAAACACATTTCAAACCATTTTTCCACATCAAAAAACACTAGAAACATAATTTTACATTGATATTAAACACCTATTTCTCCCAATTATGATTGCATACAACCCTAGTGGCATAGAGTTCAAGTTTGAATATATATTCCAGGTCATAAGTCATGGTTAAGGCACTTAATCACATCAATATTACACCAACATCTAAAATATTGCACCAATTATTCACATACCACCATAACATGGGAAAACTACATGATTTTTTATTCCTCTTTAGAGTATTGTTATGTAGATAACTATCAACACATGGGGTATTGAGGTCTCACCCAGCTTCAACCATTGATCCTTTTTTCCCCATTGAGTAGAATTTTTCCCACCTTTGGATTTACCTACATGGTAGTTAGTCATCTTGCTTAGGGTTATTAAGGTCGTTAGGGGAAATATACTTAATGTGTTTTCTAATTATGAGTTGAGTTGTTACCTTTATAGTGACCTAATTTATCATTATATAATGTACCTCCTTTGTACTTTTTGGCTAATGAATCAGACATTTAGTTAATGAAGATCTCTTTTGATTTGCATTTGTTCTCACCTAATTTTATGGTTTTTTTGCAATCTATGATGTTCAAATATTTTGGAGTAACCAACATTGTATCATAACTTTTATTTGATGAAATTTTTTCCATTTTTGAAGATACTTAATAAGATCTTTCTTACATCCATCTTATAGGCTTTCTTAATTTTTCAATTTTCATAGATTTAGTGGGATTTCATGAAAATACATGAAAAATATATATCCAATGTCTCAGATCATAAAATAGATAGCATCATCAGAATCATAAGGTGTATAAACCCTAGGATTGGCTATAAACATGATCTAGTTTCATGACAATCAATTTTGGCCATTTTAGAGGGTTTCACAGCCTTTTTGATGATTTTGCATAAATCCTTACAGCTAGGGTCTCTAATGAAAAATATTTTCATAATATTTTTTATGTTTTAGATATACATGATGGGTTTTTGGTATAGTTTTCTTACCCTTACCAGATCTAAACATTTTGGACTTGCTAAAAAATCCATCTCTACATGTTAAATTGAAGTTTCATGTCTTTGTTGCACCTAAAGGAAGTTTAAGGTGATATCATAGTTAAAACCCTTTGCATTAGATTTTATATCTATATCTTAATTCAAAACCCTTAGAATTAGAGTTTCTCACTACTTGCATAGTTAAAACCACTGACATTGGGACTTCAGACTATACAGGTAGTTCATAACCCCAACATTGAGACTTCAAAATACATGCATGGTCCATAACCCTGACATCAGAACTTTTGGTTGCCCTTAAAGCCCAAAACCTTAACATCAATAATTTTGACTATTTTAATAGTCCACAACCCCAATGTGTTGGGACTTTATACTACACACATAAGCAACAACCCTAACACTATCAAAACTCATTATAACCCTGACAATGCCAAAACTCATCAAAAACTACACACTGTCATAACTATCTAAAACCCAAACACTATTATAACTCTCAAGAACTCTAAAAACTACAAGTGGGACTAAAATTATGATGGAAAATCTTGACAGCTATAAATAAGGTCAAAAAATTTGACAATGGTCTAGAGGATGTCAAATTTAACCATGTGAAGCGTGACACTATTCTTTTAAAAAATAGACATAATTTTAGATGATGTCACTCCCACATCAATCAAAAGTGAGGGGGATATCACCCAAAATAATACTTAACCCTCTATTCATATGGTGTGGTCACATGAGGGAGCACCCAGTTTATCCCTTAGCCCCTAGTAATATCCAAATTAAGCTCTTGGTCACTTCCAACCTAAAAGTGCTTAATTTTTGCCCCATGAAGGCTTAAGTTTTTTGAGGAAATTAATTCACAAATGTTTTCAATTATTTTCTCCAAGGGGCCTCAAGTTTTTTTGGGCCACAAATCTTAGATCACTTTGATCTTATCTGGATCTACACGGATGCCTATGTGATCGATGGTGTAGCCTAGGTAATGGATCTACATAGTTTTAAATGTACACTTTGCTAAGTTGGATTGTAATTTGTGTTGACATAAAGTGTCAAATATGTGTGGTATGTTTTATAGGTGCTCCTCCCAAGTATTGATAAAGATGATAATTTTATCTAAGGAATTGAAGAAATCCCTGAGTAGATCATCCATCAAGTGCATGAATTCGGTTGATGCATTGGTTAGGCCAAAAGGCATGACCAACCATTTTCACAATCCTTCCCATGTCTTGAATGTAGTCTTCTACACATCTTCAAGATGGATTAGGACTTGATGGTAACCTAGATTCAAGTTGATCTTGGTGAAGTATTGATCACCTTAGAATTGGTCTAAAAGGTCACCAATGTGTGTTGATGGATACAGATTCCTCATCATTATCTTTTTGAGTAAATTATAGTCTATGTAGATTCACTAGGACCCATCCTTCTTAAGTGAAAATATTATCAGACTCTTGCAAGGAAAAGAGCTAGGCCTAATCTTACCCTGATCAAGAAGCTCTTGTATTTGGCATCAGATTTTGTCATTCTCCCAAATTGATCTATGATACTAGGGGATATTCAGAAAAAGGGATCTAGGGACCAAATCAATGTGGTGTTTTATTGTACAATGTGTTAGAAGGCCTTTAGGTTATGTGAATACTTCACTACTCTACTCTAGTATATTGTCAAGTTATTTTTGATATGATGTTGTATGAGTGTTATGCACTGTTAGTGTGTGTTTTGTCATCTACTATATAGGTGTGTCAGGGTGGACCATGAGAAACACAAAATTTTATTCATGTGAGATAAGTTTTTAGGATTGCTTGTTAAAGACCGAGGTGACATTAGTCATGGGCACTGATCAAATAGGTGGTAAAATCAATCTTGTACATGGATAGTCCAATGTCATAATTTAGCCTAATATGTAGCTTTGTGGTTTTACAGATATGGTCTTCCTGACAATATGTCACAAGCCTCCAGAGGTGTGATGTCAAAAATGACATTATCCTCCATAAGCTTAACTTCGTATTGAAAAGTGCACTATTATCATACTTGTAAATATTTTTCCTACTGCAACCACCCTATAGAATATGGTTTAGGGTGTGAAGTAGTGGTGAGACCAAGGCATTGAGTTTTTGACTACATAATGATGTTATTCTAACTATCACTATCTATGACAGAGAGAGGTTGACTCTTCACCAATAACTTGGTGTGGAAGAGACATTTTCACTATTCGAAGATGTTGATGGTAGTGGTGTTGGTACTTATATAAGATCCATATAGATCAATAATATCCATCGATGTGGGTTCTAATGTAAATTATATAAATAAGGACTATTATGCAAGATATTCTAAGTCATCATGGGTGGATGAACGATGGCAATATATATAAATATCACTAAACTTATTCTTATCTTTATCTGAAGCAAAAGGTATAGGATCTTGTGAATGTTACACAATCATCTAAGGTTGATCACTTTTGTGAGAAGTATAATGCCTCTATATAAGGGGTTGTGATGTGGAGTTGTGTGAGGGTTAAGCCTTGCACACTATGTTGGATGAAGACCTAGTACATTACCTCATCTTTGTCTTAGATTCAATCTTGGTGGGATTACGATTTGCTTTACCTAGAGTGTCATAAGTCAATAAGTCTAGCTTAGTACAAATATAAGGTGAGAGTCTATTGATGTACTTCATCACCCTATGTTATTTGCTTAAGTTCTCTTGCAGGCATGTAAAGAAGTCATGGAATATATTAGTTTAGTCTTCCAGTAAATGATATTTATGATGACATAGTTGTTATAAATTTATGTATTTACCCTCAAAGAGTCATAGAGGGAATTATTCCTCCTTCAGGGCATCAACAAAAGTCATAGAGGGAACTATGCAATGAAACTTTCCCACTTGTGAACAATCAAAATGGATATCTTGAATATGTAAAGGTTATCTTCTCATCATTCATGAAATATTTTAATGAAAAGTATGTATTAAGTTTTCAAATATAGGCATCCAATGCTTTGGAATCAATTTTTCCTTTGAGTAGAGGGATGCCAATATTAACTTGTACTTTGAAGGGGTTTGTTACTGAAATCATTCTGGAGTGTGTTATTTAGATGAAGAGGAAGGTATCTAGTTGAGATACATGATCAACTTAGGGAAATGACCAAAAATATTAGTGTGTTATGACAACAATGTGTTAGTGATGAGCCTTAAAATTTTTGGGGCTTCCTTAGGTTTATTTTGGGCATCAGCCATCTTGCTTTTGCTACAATGTTCTACTAGAATTTTTGAAATAGAAATGATTATTAAACCTTCTCTCTCTCATGGTGTTCATGTGGTTATAGGCATATAAAGGATAAGATAGAATCTTCAATACTAATATACTAATTGAGATTTTAAGCTTTGATACCAATGATATGCACCATGGGGACTAGGACTGAGTGTGTGGGGGACAACTGAGTTTGGTTGTGCAAAGTGAATGCATAGAGAGTATGCAGATAGAAAAATCAAACACACATTCAATGGAGTGTAAATATTATTTTTAGTAAATGCAACTTCTAATCATAAATGAAAGAATAGATAAATAGAGTAAAGTGTGCTACAATGTGTGTATATAGAGTAGATGTGTGGAGCAAGTTATCTATGTTATGAATGTATATTGCATCAACCAAACTCTTGAGGATTCTATTATTGTTTATGATTAGATGCATATGTTACATATTTAACATTCATGATACAAGAGTAGTGATAACTTTTATTAAGTTACCAATGAAAATGTTGGAAATGTGTTAGTATTGTCAGATGTGGTATTTGATAATAGATAGAATAGATAATCTCAAGCTATCTCCAACCATTTCTAATCTTGAGATCCTCTTTTGGTGGTAATGTCTATTTGGGTGATTTGAATTAGCCATGTAGGCAAAGCTTTATGACACATGGTTATGATGTAGTGGGGACCAAAGGAGAAAGAAATAACAAGTTCCAATGAGGTGAGTAGGACTATGATCTATGATGTACATAACAAGGTACATAGGTTGGTATCTGAGGAGATCAATGCACGAAAGTATATGATTAGGCATAATACTTGTGTGTAAGGTTTTCAAAAAAATTTGGGCAAAGGAATGTGCATGATTTCATGAGAGGTGAGATATTTACATAGTTAAAAAAATGAGGAATGCATTTAGCTGTGCATCAGTTATGCATGGATCATTATGCGCTCAAGTCATGCATGGTAAATGTGTGTCAAGCTTATCGTTATCAAGTATTGAAGACCATATTTTCGTATCTAAAAATTCCCCCCTTTTATTATAGCAATGTAATTTCTAGAGTAATAGGATAAAATGTACTTAAGTGTGTAAAACACATTTGGTCTCTATATGAAGTTCTAATTATGAAGGTCAATATAAAAACTTGCAATCATGTGTAGTCAATGTCCATAAATTGCAAATTTTAATTTCAAACTATTTTTTAAATTTTTTGAAATAACAAGGGTAAGAGTACACACGTGTATTAGTGAAAACCATGTTTCCCTTGCAACTTGTTGGAGATGATGCTTTATTGTTGAATCATTGAAGAAACTTATGATTCTTTGCTAAAACATGTCAAGAGTCGGGGTGATTGTGCCTCAATTTTGTGTAATTATGCAAACTCTTGGTTGGGAAGACAACATGTCCCAACCATCATGATTGTGGGGAAAATAATGTAATGTAATAACCCAAATAACTAAGTAGGTAAAATATACAATCATTAGGCTAAGTTTGTTGAAATAAATTTAATTGACCATTTCAAATCACTTATATATTTAATTATATAGTTTCACTCAAGTTCACTCCATGTAAACAAAAATTCATGATAAAAAAGAAATGAGAAATTTTCATGCCCCTATCATGAATGAAATTTTGATTGTATTTTTTCACTCAATGTATATAATATAAAGCATGATTGAAAGATAATGAACAATGTTTATGTCCCCATCATACCTGTAAACTTGATAAGTGTGAAGTGAAATGACAACCATTTCTATTCAACTATAAACTATGCTATAGTGTATGTGCATGAACCAATATCATGCCTTATGAATCTAAAAGTGTGTATATATTTTCATGAACCAATATCATTCCCCATAAATTTATATCAATTAATATAAAATATTGTACTTCTATATGTCAAATTTTAGAACCTATTTCTCAAAAGCATGTGTATGTAGAAATTTATAATTATTATTCTTGTAAACTATGTTTATATGTCCATGCATATGCACCCCAAGTGTGTATAAATATATGTTAAATTATCTATAAATCAAATACATATACATGGTATATGTTCCCATCATTTATACTGATGTGCCAATATATTTCATGTAACTGAAACCTCTGTTATCTAAACCATTTTAAATCTCTAAAATATGTACTCTAAAATGATTTTCTACTTTGGAGGCTTATGTCTCTATGACAAAATCACTATAATACCCTACACCCCCCCACCAATTTTGGGATGAGACATGTATCCTTAAAGTCACTTATCTCAAAAATAAAAGTTAATTATATCATGTTGTGTATAAATATAATATTAAGTTATATCATGTGATCATGTGGACATTATTTCATCATAGTTATGTGTATATTGATCAAGTCATGTATGTAACATATGTAATGTATGGAATATGTGTCTTGTGTGGATATATGTATTAATGAATCACATAGTAGTAGGATCACTCAATAAGACTATTTACTAAAAGTGCATGATATATATCTTAACACCACTCAATGTCAAGAAGCTCAAAAAGTGCAAGTGTTAGTGTCACACATAAGGCCAAGAGACACATACAACAGACATAAATGTGTAGCCAAAAAAAGGCCAAGGGAAACATGCATAGGACATAAATATATCAAAAATAATGGACATAAAAAATGTTGTATCAAATAAGTCTAAGGGACACATTTAAGGGACATAAAGATGTCGCAAATACAGGGGACATAAAATATGTCACATCAAAAAAGGCCAAGGTCCACACTCAAGGGACATAAAGATGTCATAACAAAGGCCAAAGAAGAACACATAATATAAAATCATAAAGTAGCCTATCATATAAGAGACTAACAACATCAATGGAGCATAAAACAAGGAAATAGTTACATCATCCATACGTGTCAATTTAACATCATAGTATAATAGCATATCTATGTATTACTATGTAATATATGAGTAATGAGTAATACATGTGTAAGTGATCTAGCTAGCTCAACATGGTATAAAATTTCATAGAAGGATATAACATGTAATAGTGAAACTTGTGAAATAAGAAGCCCCTAGTATCAACATGGCCACTAGGTAGAGGAAAGTCCAACATCTATATGTTCATGTGTAATCTGCATGTAGTGCATCGCAATCATATATTTTGAAATGCATGTGTGAATGAAAATAATATACCATCTATCAAACATATGATAAACACCATATATAAATAGTGTAATCTAATAATCAGGGTTGATGGGGGTTTTCAATCCTCTTCATGTAATAATAATTTAAATCTAGGTCAGTTTCCAAAGGCTATATGCAATAAGGACAAAAAGATTTTTAGCTAATAGTACTTTTTAATTGGAAACAAAACAAATATAATCTAATTGCAAGAATTTAAATTATTGAATTAAAACACACTTGAAGAATTAAGATTGTAGGAATTGAAACACACGTTGCATAAAGGGAAAACACACTTACATCAAATGAAACTAAACAATTGTTGGTCTATGGATTTAGTTAGTTTTCAGGCTATATGATATTCTAAGAATAAAATAATTATTTAAAAATGAAAACAAAACATATATAAATCTAAGCTCTAAATATCATAAATTTTTTCCTTCTTCCTTGGGTTGAGTAGGCCTTTGATCCACCCTTGGAATACGATTATAAGAAAACAATCAAAAACTTTGAAAGTGTTCAAATACTTTATTCAATCCAACTTTTACAATCTTCATTAATCAGTCTAGTTTCATCCCTGTAACTATGAATGAGAAGGTTTTATTAATAATACATCTTCTTAACAACCTAAAAATAAATTTACACCTAATTTTTATTCTAGGCTAACAACTTAACAACTTAGATGCAAATGTTATTTGGAGAATAATATTAATCTCCATTATTCAAGGAGAAAATAGTTAGAAGTGCTAGATCCACTATCGTCTAATTTGCTGGAGAGAATATAGTGTGATGTGGTTTCTTTCCAATAACTTCTATTTTGTTAGATAGAATAAATATAATAAATTTAGTTTTCTTTTGATATTGACAACAACTTGTATTTTGAGATGTTCATAGTTTTTGAAATACTATAAACATATTTCCTCTTTTCCATTAATATCTAAAGCAACAAAGACTAAGTTATTCATAGCATTTTGGGAATGCCACAAATATCTTACTATTTCTAGAAACATATATTTTGAAAATAATATAAATAGATTTCATATAAATGCTTTCCAATAATAGATGGTAATCATCTCTATATATTTTTTATTTCATATTTCTAAAGCTGCAGATCTCTAAAGTTGATTTCTGGTGACCTCCGGAGCTAAACTAGTGACCTCTAGAATTGGACTAATGACCTCTAAAGCTAAACTAATGATATATGGAGCTAGACTGGTAACCTTTGGAGTTAGACTGTGAACCTATGGAGCTAGTATGGTGACTTTAGGAGCCAAATCAAGAGTGGATCTATAGATCTCATGAGTTACTAAGTAACTCAAGAGCTAACTCATGAGCTACTGTGGAACTCTAGAGCTTCTTTATATGGGACTCTAGAGCCATGGAAGACTCTCAAGCTTCTCAAAAAAGCATCCCTAAAATGATAATCTAGGTGCTCAAAACCTTATGTATACATATATGGACTATTATGGCCTGCATAGACAACATTTGGCATGTATTTTCAAAGAATTATTATAAAGAATCAACAATGTAGATTACAATAACTTATAATAAATAGACTAGATATATATCATATATATCACTCTAAACATGCATAAGATCTTTGAACGAATCTAAGTCCACTTTGAAACTAATTTATGGAAGAAACTATAATATCATTTCATGATATAAATGATACATATTATGGTTTCATCAAGGGCATGCTTAGTCCTACTTTTGGATTGTTTAAATATTTTGAATGATATTGTATTTTCTTGATTTTTTTGTTCGTATTTTTGGAAAATTTTAGGTTTATTCTCATAAATTTGATATAGGTCATCTTTTTTGGGATTGAGTCTATATATCATATCTTGTCCTTAAGATTATTGTAATCACATTGTTTCATCTTCCTATTCTAGTTTAGATTGTTCAAATTTTGTATTTTCTATTATCTCTAAATATTATGCTTTTTGATGGTAAGGAGCGTTATCATGTCAAATCATGATCATTATTCTTGCATGTGAGTGTTAGGAACCCATATGCTACCATTCTCTTTGCATTATTAGTGTATTAGTCATTATGGATGCATATATTTTGTAAGTCATCCCTCAAGCATATTTGAATTATCCCACATACATGGGAAGTAGTAGTTCTTAGAATAGATTTAGCATTTAAGTGTTGAGGCCCAATGAAGGCATCCATAAATATTATTGTATTGAGATTGCTTAAATTATTTTTCCCCCTCAAAGTGGCCTATGATCTAAAGGTTATTTTGGGTTATTTTCCAAAGTTCATTTCATTATTCATTTATTTTCTATAGTTCATAAATTTGTGCAAAAGGATCCTCACATCTAGTATCAGATCACTTTCTCTCCCTACAAGTAGATTTTGGAGAATGTTTTTTAGTTGTGGATTTCCAAGAGCTACTCCATTTATGGAAATATTTTCTTTGCCTCTATTTTTTACATATTCATTTTAGGTTTGGATAAGGTTAAATACCCCTCTGCATAACTATGGAAAGTGCTTGGGTATAAGCCCTAAAACTCACTATGAGGAGTACCACAAGAACCCTAAATTAGCTAGCCCATTGAGAGGACCTTCTAATAAAAAGGGTAATAACTCCATCTCAAAATACTAGTTTCCACCTATGAGGTAAACCAAGAGTTGTTGCTTAGGGGTAAATCTTTGGTTAAAACATTTTTAAAGAGCGGTACTCATTCAGGCAACATTGGTGGCAAGAGAGACTCCTTAAAACCCTTAGGTAGTCGAATAAACTTGGAGCCCATACCCAACATAATAGTTTTAGAATACCAACATTAGAGTAATCATAGTTGATAGCATTTGGTCACTTTGCACTTGTAAACAGGTTTTTGGTAGGAACAACCAAGTGACAATCAATTTTTCAAAAAATAGAGTAAAAATTTTCATTTTTTTCCATTTCTCTCCCTTTATAGTTTCATTGACTCTCAAAATTTCTTGAAACACGTGAAATTCCATTTTGCACATTTTTTCCTTGAGGGTCCATATCTAAATTCCAATTCTATTAGCCAAAACTCTCAATTTTTTTATTTTTTAAGGTTTTGCCATAACTTTTTTAGTTTTTTCCCTCTTGCTTCAAAACTTTCCCACAATGTTCCTTTCCCTTTTTTGATCCTTTTTCCCTCTTGGATAAATTTTCCAATTTTTCATTACAATTCTAAAATTGTCCTTGCCTTCATCAATCCTAACCAGGAGGTGCCAAAAACTATTAAAAGTACATTTACCCCTTCCAATTGAGCCCAATTTTTTAAAAAAACTTTACTAACCGTGTCCTAGAATATGTTTTTATATACCTTTCCAAAAAAATTAGTGGTTATGATATTTGCTCGTGTAGGCACAAAGATCTTGAGGAATAAATCACAACATTGAATCCCAGGTCACTAAGTTAATCGATATTATGCATGGACTAAATTAGTAGAATAGTCTTTTTCTCAATAAATTATAGGAGTCTTCTTCAGAGAATAGTTTATCTTCTCCCCACACATCATGTAGGCCCAAGCTAGACTTTCCATTATTCAATGGTATAGATCTTACCAGATGGATATATCTAGTTGAGCAATTCTTCAACCTTCAAAATTCTTATTCTATCAACAAATTCCTAATTACTTCCTTCCACTTGAAACAAGAAGCAGTCCAATCGTACTATTGGTATCTCAAGTCGAATGATGAACCTAATTTGAAAACCTTTACATACTTAATTTTGGGTAGGTTTGGTCTTTTGACATTCAAGGACTTTCAAAGATCTCTCACCAAACTCCACTAGATAGACATCATTCATGATTATCAGATTGAATTTGAGATACTAGTTAATCACATTGAAGGATTATCAGAAGACTTCTTCAAGAGTTACTTTCTTAATGGCCTCAAAGATCCAATCCACCTAGACGTGAAAATGTTTTGGTGTAATAAAATGATGGAGGCCTTGGGTCTAGATAATTTAATAGAGGATAAACTATCAGCACAATGTTACCCCCCCCCCCCACACCCACTTTCTTACCCATAAATAACACAACAAACTAGTGACTAACCACAACCACACCGATAAAGCACCTTACTGAGGTAGAGATGTGGGATCACAAGGAAAAAGTATTATGTTATAATTGTGATGATAAATGGGTTAAGGTTCACATATGCATCACACAAAATCTCTACATGCTAGACGTGGAATCACTGCTAGAGCAAGATAGTGAGCCTAATATTTAATAATTCTAGGATGCTCAAGCAAAATAAAGTCCCTTAGAGGACTTAATGGATTAGGAGACTCAACCCAAGATCTATCTATATGCACTAAAATGTGTTACCACCCCTTAAACCATGAAGGTCAATGGGTTCTTTAAAAATATTCTTCTAACAATCCTCATTGACTATGGCAGCACTAAGGATTTCTCAAAACATATGAGCATACACATTGAAACTTATTTTAGAAGAGGATGAAAGAAGAAATTGAATAGATGGTGTCTAAATGTGATATTTAACAATGCAACAAAAGTGAAACAATAATTATTCTTAATTTTCTCAAGCCTTTGCCCATTCCTACTAAGATTTGGACATATATTTATATGGATTTCATAGAGGGAATCCATAAATCTAGAGGAAAAATAGTGATCTTGGTCATGGTAGATCATCTCTCAAAATATAGTTAATTTTATTCCCTTAGCCATCCTTATACAGCCTCCATGGTCACACGAGTTTTCTTAGATCAGATCTTCTATCTTCATGGCATCCCTTCTTCAATCATCTCTGATCATGATGTAACTTTCACTAGCCATTTTTTGACAGAGCTATTTTGATGCATAAGCACACAATTGAAGATGAGCTCTGGGTATCACCCCCAAATAGATTGCCAGTCATAAATTGTTGACAAATTCTTGGAAACATTCCTTCATTGTTTTACCTTGGAACAATATAAATAGTGGTCATTGAAGCATTTTATGGTCAAGCTCCCCCAACACTTCTCCCATATATGTTTAATAGTTAACTGATTTAGGTAGTTAACACTACTCTCTGACATCAAGATTAGATTCTCCGTATCTTATGGGGTAATATCCATCTAGTATAGAACCAAATGAAGTAGCAAGTGGATCATCACTGCTCTGAGTGCACCTTTCAACTTGGTGATATGGTTTTTATTTGGCTACAACCATACAAAAAATCATCATTAAAACTAAAAGGGAATCATAAGCTTGATTCAAAGTTTTATGGGCCATATAAGGTTCTCTAGTAGATTGGGTCTATTGCTCACAAGTTGGAGCTTTCACCTTCCTCTCGAGTTCACCCAATATTTCATGTCTCATGTTTGAATAAAGTTATTGAAACCACCATCAAAGTGCAAATAATTTTACCAAAACTTGATAATGAAGGATCCATCCTTCTTGAATTGGAAGTAGTCCTAGATAGGCGCACCCACCAACTTCACTCCCACTTAATCATGAAAGCCTTAATTCAATGATACGACATGTAACCAAAAGATATAACATGGGAACCACTATTCCAAAATCAATAATGATTCCCACATTTGAAGCTTTGAGGATAACCATTTTTCTAAGGGGAAGGGGATGTGGTTATGAACCTATGTCCTACCCTTCTCTTTACATTATTAGTGTATTAGTTGCTATGGACACATATGCTTTATAAGTCACCCCTTGAGCATATTTGAATTCTCCCACATACATGGGAAGTAGTAGTTATTAGAATAGATTTAATATTTAAGTAAGTTTTGAGGCCTAATGAAGACATCCACAAATATTATTGTATTGAGCTTGATCAAAGGAGGTTGTGCCCTCAAAGTAGCCTATGATCTAAATGTTATTTTGAGTTATTTTTTAAATTTCATTTCATTATTCATTTATTTTTTGTAGTTTGTAAATCTATGAAGAAGGATCCTCACAGTGAGAAGGTGAGATACTAATTGGTTGGATTTAATGTAGCTTTCATTTATTATAACCATTATTACCCCAATGTGAATGGCACAAAAAAATTAAAATGCATGACCTATATATGTCTATCAACCACTTTTGGCCTACAAGCTATTGGTAGAATGGTGTATCCAAGGGGTTCTTGCCAATGTGTGTTATGCTATAATTCCTTGATGTCATGTCCCATCAATCATAAACCTCTAACAATGCATATGGATTTTTATTTGTTTCCATCAATCTAAATGTTATTATAATATGTAACTTCCATATATATTGTAATGCTCAGTAGCTATTGTTGAGGATGTATTTTGGTCTTTGTGTCTAACCTTAAAATATCTAGATTGGGGTTATATAGGGTTAAAGGGATAAAGATGGATTAGATCACTAAGATGATAAACTATCTCTAAATCAATTCAATTAAATGCTAAACTTAGATAAACATATACTAAATTTCTTAAACTAAAATAGGTTTAAAATAGTAAGTAAAATTATGCTAAAAGTAAAAATGACAAATAAGTAATGTACTTAGTCAATTTTGATGCTAATGCAATTTTGGACCTAGAAGTTAGGTAGAAAGCATACTAGAAGATGATTTTCTAACAATCATCAAATTTTGGATTAGATTTGTCTAGAGTAGTGGATACTAACATTAGATATGAATAGTTACATCGATGTTATTATCTAAACCTGACGCATGTGTCATGTACATAATACCAACTAAAAAGGGATGCAACCACTAAGATGCTTCTAGGTCTATCTTCACCTTCACTCTAGTGTATTCATATTTGGATCATGGACTGTCACTCCTCATGAATTTGTAAAATCCTAGTTCTTCATCTTCATAATGACCTTGAGGAAAATGGGTTAGAGGACACATGGTGTTGAGATGAACCTAAATACCCCTTCATCAATGAGTGTTTCCTACATAACTAATACTTTTAAGAGGTTCTTATATTGATGTAGTTCTCCCTTATGTGTTGGCTTATGTGTGAATCATGCAATATGTGTAAAATAAGTATAATAGTGACCTAGCTTGTAACTTGGCAAATATAGCTCTAGGGTTGTTCCTTCATTACTTTAGACCTATGTATGTGATGCCCCTATGATTAATATTTAAATAGGAGAAAATATGGAAGCTTTGTTTTGTTGAATGCTTGAATGAATGTTTTGCTAATTTGCCTTATGTCTTTTCTAGGTGAGGAATGAATGAGTGTCGATATTGTATTTATATCAATCCTTTTGGAGAAGTAACTCACATTAAATAACTTAGGCCAACCATTAAGATATGTTTCAAAAATGTCAATAGAAGAAAATAGGGAAGCTTTGTTTTTTTGAATGCTTGAATGAATGTTTTTCTAAGTTGCCTTATGTCTTTTATAGGTGAGGAATGAATGAGGGTCAATATTGTATTTATATTAATCCTTTTGGAGAAGTAAATCACATTAAATAACTTAGGTCAACCATTAGGATATGTTTCATTTGTAAATTATATGAATATAGGAAACTTGACACTTGCATCAGAGTAAGTGATGTAGGAACATCTAACCAACAAAGTCAATTCTAGTTTGAAACATTCATATGCTAGTCAAAGGGTCAAAGTTGGTCAATGATTGTAATGGAAATGTATGTGAAGGATCCTCTAAGATCCCTATGTTATCTTAGAATCCATATTGAGTCATAGGAATGATTTCATTAAGTGCTAGGAGTTTTCCCTCCAAAACTAAGAATTTAAATATTCAAATATTATAACAAAGGCTAGGAGGGTCATATGCATGGTTTGAAGTGGTTAGGTGTATCAAGTTGGTCTAAGGAGTCATGTTAAGCATGTTTTGAATTCATAAAATGCTTAATTCATTAGGGTGATAATAATCAAGAGTCAAATGGCCAATGAGATATAAGAGGATTGGTGAAGTGGTTTGGTTGTGCCCAGCCCCACCCAAGTTCGAATCTAAGAGGGCATTTATAGGTTGGATGTGGTTGTTTACTTGATGGTTTCAATGTGATCAAAGTATTAATGGTTCTATAGTTATATTGAGGACTGGGCTTCTAGTTTGTGCCCCATAATTGGTTATATCTCCAGTCAAAATATAAGCACCGATTTAAAAAAATAATAATCAAGAGTCAAATAGAATAATGTAACTCTCAAAACCTCACGTTAAAGTTGTAATGTAAGAGAGTTTTGACTTGTAACCACTTTAACCAACATTTGAGTTGGTTGAAGAAGATATTTTTACTTGAATGGTAGTAGAGGATAATGTGATAGAGGTTGGAGAGAGCTCCAAGGAGGATAAATAGGGAGTAATGAGGAGAATATGATACACCTCTCAAAAGAAGATGGCCAAGTCCTTTTATGGACTATATTTGGTAATCAAGAATGCAAAAAAAAGTGAATAAAGGAGGAATGATTATGTGTGTTTATATTATTTAATATTAATTGGACTCTTATAAATAAATCAATGTATTTTAAAGGCCCTTGAGGCCATAACTATGTTGATATTTATGTTAAATTGCAAATTTAGACAAAGAATTATAGGTTATAGTTTGGAAAAGGAGTATTGGGGTGTTTCTCCAATATTAGTGAGACAAGATTATCATGGCCTTGGTTATGCAATGTATTTTTATAATATAGACCTTAAAATTATTGAGGAAACTAATTCAATGTGAAGAAAATTAGTGTGAAAAGGTAACCCTGTTCATAAAATCTTGCAGACTCTTGTGACAATTAGATTTGAAGGTGAATGCATGTTTCTTGTAGAATGAGTTGGAGATAGTGGTTTGAGATCATAATCCTTAGGTAAATTAAATTTTAAGGATTAATAAATTACATAGTTTTTTAATGTATAATAATTTTAAACCTTGGTTACATAGTCATTATTAGAGTACCCTGTTGACATAGGCAGAAACCCTTGTTTGATAGTCTAATGCCAAGTAATGGGTATGTGTGATTGGAGGAAGGGTTAGTTAATTGAGTTGATATAAATTGGAGGGCTAATGTGATCATGTATGAGTATTGGTGGAGGAAAATACTATTGAGTTGGAGTAATCAAACAAATCTTGGGAACTCTATTATGTCATGTCTTGACACAGTCAATCATTAGGAAAGAAGTGTGTGAACTTGAGGAAGAAGATTTAATAGGTTTAATAGAGGGTATTTATGCATTTTTAAAGTGATATAGTAGTTATGCATACCTATGTAAGGTATTAAACCCTTTTGAACTTACCTAGAACTAAGTACATTGAAATTTAGAATCTTCCCTGTCTTGCACAATCATCTTTTTATGCATAAAACTTTGTGTTTGGGCTCAGTTTAAGACAATAAGTGTCAATCAAATATTATAACATGTTGGAAGAGTTGTATAAAGTGAATAAATACCTAGACATGGTTTTTATGTCTTTATAAATGTTGTCAAACTTAAAGAAAATGAATTTAAGGTGATCTCAGTCTATACAGTCTTAAACCTAGGGTTTGAAGAGTAAAGACCTCATATTTGGAGTTTTAACCATAGTAAATTCATGAAATTTTATAATATTCCTTGTTTTTTTAAATGAAGGATTCAAGAGGTTTGGGATAAGTATAGTATGAAAAATTATGAATTTTGTGAGTGTGGATGTATGATAGGGCTAAAAGGCCTACTTGAGGGGAAGATAACAAAGGAAGTGTTGTTTAGGTGTGGAGTGAGGTCTTGAAACTTAACACATGCCTCTAAGGAGATAGAGGGTGATGGAATATAGTATTAAATACTAAGGAAGATTGACATATTTGGAAAACCAAGTGAAAAGGTTTAAAAAAGGGTACAAGCCTAGTGTGGTCATTAAGAGCTTAAGGCATGGAATTGAGTGGTGATCTATGATTGATAAATTTAAGTAGGTAAAGGTAGGTGTAATATGATAATATAATATCATCTACAATAGTGGGTTAAATTATCAAGAGCTACATCAAAGTTTGGTGTTTGAAACCTATGAAGCATGCCTAATGGAGAGTTAGAGAAAGAGTTGAATGGATAAGAGAGAATAATGATATGAAATGAGTTAAGAATTAATGTGAGTGAAAATGATAGAGGTATAAGGACACCAAGAAGTGTCTCTAAAGTTTACAAGGAATAGGTACAAATTCAAGGAGGCTATTGATCCCAAAGACTAAGAGAAAGTCTAGATTGCTGATGAGAAATTCAAGAGAAAGCATAATATGTGAATTAGATTAGACAAGTTCAGAGCTAGGAGAGGATGTCTTAGAGACTTATTCCATATACCTCTGCATCATTTGGTATCAAATCAAGGTAATCTCTTGGTTTACTTTTGGTTTTGAAGTTTCTTGAAGCTTGTTGATTTGAGATTGATAAAACATGCTATGAGGTTTGCAAAAGATTACACTTGTATGGTAATGTGGGAGAAGAGAATGTTGCAGGTATGGCTTAATGAGGTCAAAATAGAGAAATTTCATAATTGATAAAAAGAATCATATAAAGCCCCGAAGTCTAATGAAGAGGACTTGAAGCTAGTCAAGAAAGGACTAGAGAAGGTAGAGAGAAAAGAGAGCATTAGAGCTCAAGTGAGAAAGAGAAGAAAGAAGACTCCAAGAAAGAGTCAAGAAGGATAAGGAGAGGTCCTATATATAGGAATAAAAGAAGAGGAAAGATCCAATAGAGGCCTAAGAGGCAAGTAGGTAGATTGCTAGTGATTGGTCTAGATAAGCCTAGAAAGTAAAGAAAAGTGAGAGAAAATGGATGTAGAAACAGAAGTGGAATATATGAGAAGAGAGTTGGGGTAGATTATTGAGAAGGTAGAGCTCATGGTGAATCTCTTGCAA
Organism: Torreya grandis; assembly: GCA_037957365.1. Lineage (NCBI taxonomy): Eukaryota > Viridiplantae > Streptophyta > Pinopsida > Cupressales > Taxaceae > Torreya > Torreya grandis. The sequence continues at coordinate 2,015,187 of JARHVA010002910.1, read as the reverse complement.
GGACAAGGAAGCCAATGGATTGGATGTAATGTGAAAATAAGGGTGAAGTGGCCACTAGAGTCACTTGTGAAAGAGAAAAGGCACAAGATGAGTGTCTTGAGAGGAGAGAAGAAAAGAAATAGTGCAACCCAAAGAGGCATGAGGAATCGAGATGTTTCCAAGTGAGCAATAGGAAAAGAGATAGATAATATGGTTCTCATTTAAGAGAACATAAAGGAGAAATAAATTCCAATAGGAGCACTTGAAAGAGAAGACAAGAAGAAAATATGTAGAGTATCTATGCAAAATACATTCAAGGAGACTATATGGTCTCTTATTTTATATGCTAATGTTGATTTTAAGCTTGTATATGCAGGTATGAAAAAAGGTTTAGTGAAGTCCAAGCATAAGGCCTTAAATCTAGTGAAGGATGGGCCAAGAACATCACCCATTAATTGGAAAGAGGATGACAAAGAAAGAGAACCTAGTGTATAATACAAAGTGATGGAGATTGAAGGCATTCAACATGTGGAAGATGAAGTAGAAGAAGAATACTATAATGCCTTGCTAAGAGTAGCAGTTGAGACCAAAGAAATGGTTCCCCAAGAATCCATAAAGATAAACCATGAAGACAATAAGGAAGAAATGACCTTTCAATAGTCATCTTTGGAGGTAAATGAATGTCTAAGTGTTGATTTTGATTGCACATATGAGGAAGAGGTAACTAATATCCAGATTGGGAGAACCAAGGATAAGGTACAACCCTCAAGGAGAGCATAAGGGCATGTATACGTTTGGCCTAAATGGACAAGCAAGAAGTTGGTGAGAAGGAAGCATTGAACCTCAAACAAGAGGTCAATCCAAGCAAGAACACAGGTGGAAAGTAAGAACAAATTTGGAAGCAAAGCATAAATGATAAAGTAAATCAAGTTAGCATGGTAAAATACCAAGGCAATAAGCATGAAGGGGATGCAATGAGAAGAAAATGGTAATATAAGAAGGTTCAAGTTAGTAAGTGGGTTGAATAGAGCATGAAAATGCCACAAGAGGATCATATTGCAGGTGTATCCCAAGAAAGCAAGAAGATTGAGGAAGATTACAAGCCTACTAAGCAAATAAGAGAGATTGGGCAAGCAAACCAAGCCAAAGAGATGAAGGTATAACTATGTAATCAATAAGATGAGTACAAATAAGATAAGTGTTTTCAAGATTTGATTTCAAATGTTTTTTATGATGATGTGCATGAAGTTGACTCCAAAATCATGAAGCAGATTTATTTATAGAAATAATTGCATTGATGAATGAGTTTGTAGAAAGGCAAGGTGAGGTTGAAGCACCTTAAGGAGTAATCAACAATCTTCATATGCATCAAAATGAAGTTGTTTTGATTTTCATGAATGAATGAATCCAAGGACAAGTCAAAGATCAAGTTTCATAAGAGGATAAAGAGCAATGTAGACCAAGATTTGATGAAGATTGTGAAGAAGTGGATGCTTTCAAATTGAAAAAATAAATGAAGATGTTAGAAGACATGTTCAGTCCATCCAAGGGGCTGAAAGAAGGTGGAGTACAAAAATTAAACTTCATGGATGATATCAAGGAATACATAGGTAAGGAGCAACATAGAGAAGCACAAGGAGTTGTGAAAACAAAGGCACAAGCAAGCAAGCTAGTTAGCAAGCAAAGGGAGTATCATCAAGTCAACAAGGTAAGTTATTCAATTGGTCAAGCTAAATTTGAGTTGATAGTTTATAATCATGGATATGGAAAGTCAAGAAAGTGTTAAATAACATTGTACTGTGTTGAGGATGAGTGGGGCAAGAAGTTGCTCTTGCAAAATAAGCAAGGTGATAGAAAGAGACATCAAGAAGTGGATAATTCTAATGAGGAGGCAAAAAAATAGAATATAATTGATCAAATGACAAAGGTTGAGATGCCTATTATGTCATTAGAATAAGGGATCAACATTGCAAAGAAGCTAGGACACCTAAGCAAGAAAGAATTAAGTGGTATTCATGATAAAACAAGCCATAAAACAAGTATAAGAAAGAAGAATTAGAACCAATGATTAGATATGGAATATGATGAAGACCAAAGTGACTTAGAAAAGATGGAATATGCATCAAACAAGGATCTATAACAATTGGAACACCTCATAGGGGTAGAAGATGTATTGACAAAGAGACTAGATAGGGCCAAAAAGAAGAGGTGCAAGAGCTTAGCAAATAAAAAGGAGCAAGAAAGGAAGAATAGAAGTCAAATGAGCATGAAGGACCCTTAAAAGATAAACTGGAAGGCAATAAAAAAATTTGGTGGCACTATTTTTCTCCCTCCTGGGGAGTATGATGCAGGAACATCTAACCATTAAAGTCAATTCTAGTATGAAACATTCATATTCTAATCAAAGGGTCAAAGTTGGTCAATGTTTGTAATGGAAATGTATGTGAAGGATCCTCTAAGATCCATATGTTGTCTTAGAAGCCATATTATGTCATAGGAATGAGTTATTTAAGTGATAGGAGTTTTCCCTCTAAAATTGGGAGTTTGAAAATTCAAATATTGTAACTAAGGCTAGGAGGGTCAGATGCATGGTTTGAAGTGGTTAGGTGTGTCAAGTTAGTCCAAGGAGTCATGTTAAGCATGTTTTGAAGTCATCAAATTCTTAATTCATTAGGGTGATAATAATCAAGAGTCAAATAGAATAATGTAACTCTCAAAACCTCACGTTAAAGTTGTAATGTAGGAGAGTTTTGACTTGTAACCACCTTAACCAATGTTGGAGTTGGTTGAAGAAGATAGTTGTACATGAATGGTAGTAGAGTAGGATGTGAGAGGTTGGAGAGAGATCCAAGAATAAGAAACAAGGAGTAATGAGGAGAAGATGATACACCTCTCAAAATAAGATGGCCAAGTCCTTTTATGGACTATATTTTATAATCCAGAACACACAAAAGTGAATAAAGGAGGAATGATTCTGTGTGTTTATATTCTTGAATAGTATTTGGAGTAGTATGAATAAAGCAATGTATTTGAAACACCATTAAGACCATAACTCTTTTGATATTTATGTTAAGTTGTAGATTTGGACAAAGAATTGTAGGTTACAGTTTGGAAAAGGAGTATTGGGGTGTTTCTCCAATATTAGTGAGACAAGATTGTCATGGCCTTGGTTATGCAATGTATTTGGGTAATACATAGCTTCAAATGATTGAAGAAACTAATTCAAAGTGAAGAAAATCAGTGTGAAAAGGTAACTCTATCCATGAAACCCTAAAGACTCCTATGACAATCATATTTGAAGGTGAATGCATGTTTCTTGTAGCATGAGTTGGAGATAGTGGTTTGAGATCATAATTCTTAGGTAAATTACATTTTAAGGATTACTAAATTACATGGTTTTTGAATGTATGATAATGTTAAACCTTGGTTACATAGTCATCTTTAGAGTACCCTATTGACACAGGTAAAAACATTTATTTGATAGTCTAACGCCAAGTAATGAATATGTGTGATTGGAGGAAGGGTTAGTTCATTGAGTTGATAGAAAGTGGAAGGAGAATGTGATCAAGTATGAGTATTTGTGGAGGAAACAACTATTGAGTTTGAGTAATCAAACAAATCTTGAGAAATCTGTTATGCCTATCTTGACACAGTTAATCATTGGGAAAGAAGTGTGTGAACTTGAGGAAGAAGCTGTAATAGGTTGAATAGAGGGTATTTATGCATTTGTAAAGTGAGATAGTAGTTAGGTAGACCTATGTAAGGTCTTAAACCCTTGTGAACTTCCCTAGAACCAAGTACATTGAAATTTAGAATCTTCCTTGTCTTGCACAATCATCTTTTTGTACATATAACTCTGTGTTTGGGCTCAATTTAAGCCAATAAGGGTCAATCAAAGATTTTAACCTATTGGAGGAGTTTTATAAAGTGAAAAAATACCTAGACATGGTTTTTGTGTCTTTTGAAACGTTGTCAAACTCAAGACAATGAATTTAGGGTTTAGAGAGTAAAAACCTCATATTTGGAGTTATAACCATAGGAAATTCATGAAACTTTATAATATTCCTTGTTTTGTTGTTTAATGAAGGATTCAAGAGGTTTGGGACAAGTACGATATGGAAAAGTATAGATTTTATGATTGTGGGTATATGATAGGGATAAAAGGCCTATTTGAGGGGAAGATAACAAAGGAAGTGTTGTCTAGGTGTGGAGTGAGGTCTTAAGACTTGACTCAAACTTGTAAGGAGATAGAGGGTGGTGGAATATAGTCTTAAATACTAAATAAGATTGATAGATTTGGCAAACCAAGTGAAAAGGTCAAAAAATGGCTACAAGTCTAGTGTGGTCATTAAGAGTTTGAGGCATGGAATTGAGTAATGATATGTGATTGAGAACTTTAAGGAGATCAAGGTAGGTGGAATATGATCATATAATATCATCTATGATAGTGGGTTACATTCCCAAGAGCTACATCAAAGTTTGTTGTTTGAAATATATGAAGTATGCCTAGTGGAGAGCTAGAGAAGAGTTGAATGGACAAGAGAGAATAGTGATATGAAATGAGTTAAGAATGAATGTGAGTGACAATGATATAGGTCTGAGAACACCAAAAAATGTCTCTAAAGTGTACAAGGAACATGTACAAAGTCAAGGAGGATATTAAGCCCAAAGACTAAGAGAAAGTTTGGATTGGTGATGAGAAATTCAAGACAAATCATAGTATGTGAATGAGATTAGATAAGTTTAGATCCAAGAGAGGATGTCTTGGAGACTTATTCCATATAAATTTGCATTAATAGAACACCTTCATCGACTTAGGTTTTTATCCCATATGCTAGTGTCCAGGGAGCAGAAAAGTAGGTATAGACTCAAAACTTGTAGAGGTGGAAGATAAGCAGGTTTTAAGCATTTTGGGCAAGATAGAAGGCCCAGGTCATCAACATAAGACTAGTCAGACTAAGAGATAGGAAAATGGGCATAAGATAGAGAGATTCAAGACTTTAGAAAGTGGGAAAGGTCTATAATCGAGAGGAACAACCAAGGTCTGAGTTTGACAAGTGTAAAAGACTGAGGTGCTATATAATCTATAAAACATTGTCTACACTTTGTCACTGTAGATGGTGTCTTTATGGATCTTGATGTGAGTGGATCTTGTCAATTTTGTAATACCTTTATAATTAATTCATTATTTTATCTTTAAATTTTTATTGTAATGCTTCATAATGATCTATGTTATGTCTCATGATTCTAGATAACCACAATATGATTTACCTTCTTGAAGTGAAAGACATCCCACAACTCGATGTCAAGTAGATGGTGAAGTGATGAGAATATGATCAAGTAATATCTAAAATATTATCCTTGGTTTATCTTGAAGACTTATTATTTGTAACAGTGTTGGAGTAAAAGTATATGTCATCTCCACATTATTTACTGAAATGTGTGACTGCTTCTTTTCCCAAATCATGTTTGACTTCAATGTTGCTTGTGCCTGGTGTGAAATAGTATTACAACTATTATTTTCATTTTGAATGTACACATGAATTTTCATGGTTTCCTTTCCCTTGTCCCAAGAATATTGTGCCTAAATAGGAATTTTTGATTTGTCCCTTTTATTTGTATATGAATCATCTTGATATTTTCCAACCCCAACAAGTGTGAATAGAGAATGGGATAAGTATTCCTTTGAAGAATTGAAGTTTAAATTCTATAATTAATCATATATAATATTTTCCATGTTGGCGTCTTCATCATCACTATCATAATAATTTGTGACAATGCCATCTTGATATTTTAAGTTCACTAGTAAAGGAAGATCATAAAGAAGTTGTTGTTGTTCCATACTAACTTATGGTTCATGATGTAATGTTGCTTGGTATGTTATGATTGGTTCCCTTTCCTTTTCTATACTTGATTTACCCACCTCATATGTATGCATCATAACTATTAGAATGGCTATGATCTTCCAATTGTGATTGTGATTGGTCCTCATTAGTAGATTGGGTCATTTTACAAAATAAAAAAAGGTCATCATTTGCTGGTTATGAATAGTAATAGCCTTCATGCATATGTTTGATACATTTTTGTAATGTCAATGGTAATGCCTCCATAGCTTGTATCCATGGTCATCCAAAAAGTAAGTTGTAATGTAACTAATTAAACATAACATGAAAAGTAGTGGGCACCATCATGGGACCTAGTCTCACATCCAATGATATGGTTCCAATTATTTGATGTAGAGTGTTATCGAATCCTTTTATGCTTTAATTTGATTTTTTAATAGTAGCCAAGTTGATCCCAATTATTTGTAAGAAGGTAGTGTTACAAATGTTCAATCTAGAACTATTATCTACCAACACATGTTTGACCAGTTTTTTTTGCACTTTAACTTGAATGAATAGTGGTAAATTTTACTCTATTGTGTGTTGCATAGGTAAGTCTTATTTATTGAAGGTGACAACTTTATTATTATCCTTGAATGTGTTCATAATGGAGGTAAATGATACAAGTTGTGTATCATTGGGTTGAGTTATTTATTGCATTTCCTTCTATAATACGTCTTTGCAAACCATTGATCCCTCAAGTAACTCCAAAATAGAAATATTAGCATGGGTGATCTCTAGTTGATTGATGATGTCATATCATTTAGGTTAGTTAGTTTTCTTAGCGGGAGATGGAGGGGGTTGAAGAGGAACATGTTGACTACCTTCATTTTTGTTGTGTAGGATGGGGCACCCTACCTTGTCATGTGTTAACAACATGGATTGTAGAATCCAAAATACGACCTATGTGAATAATGGGATAAGGATGGTAGCTAGTACAACTTTGATGTCTTGGGGGATGAGGAACAAAAAGAGTCATGCATGTCTCTTGGATGGTAACAATAAACATCTTAGATTGGATGTTGTAATAGTAGGATTTGAAGAGGTTCATTATTAATTTTAGCCTTATTAGTGTTCTTAGATTTGATCCTTTTGACACATTTTCTTACATAATTGATCCAAATAAGATACACTATCAATGTAAAACATTATGAAAAGAGTATATTCATGACTTATGTTAACCAATAGTGTTCATTCAATAAGGCCATGATTAATGTGTATGACTAGGGAACAATAATAAATCAAGATTGAAATTAAACCCTAATGTGTATGATTAGGGAATAATAAGAAATCAAGATTGAAAATTAAACCCTAAGGTTGAAATATGAAACTCTAGGGTCGAAGGTGAAAATATTCTTTTGTGTATGGAAATCAAAATTTTGATCTTGAAACCCTAGGACACAAAGCATGAAAAAGATTTGTGTATGGAAATCAAAAATAAAACTTGAAATCCCAGGACAAAACATCATAAACCTTGGAAGGATGAAACCCTAAAGGAAACTTAGGGTTTTGCAGGATTGGATATGTGTACGGGTTCACCAATATGCTTTACCCTAATTTAGATTATTGTAGTCAAGACTAACTATAATAAGATATAACACTATATAATAATTCATATATTAAGATATGGCATTCAGTCATACATTTGAATGTAAAACACTGAAATTGATTGCAATGATTCGACAAATGGCATATGTTAAATATAGTAAGTACCACAAGGGAGGAGTACCTAACTTTTTTGGATGACTATCTAATTGTGACTGAATTATAGAAGTCGAAATCATGATAAAGTAGGCATGTGGTTTGTTTAGTTTAGAAACAACTATTTGTGTAGGGTTGGTTTCATCAATTTGCGTCAGCATCATCAGTTGATAATGACTTGTGTTGGTTGGCACTAGCCTATGCAAAAATGTGGAACTGTGACTATATAGTCACCTTTGCATGCCTCTATATACTATGCGATACCAAACCTTGATGATGCATGCAACTCTAGAAATCAATCTCCTTTACCTTGAAACCCTAACTGTGCTTGTGAGCACTTAAAACCTGCAAAAATCAGAAACGTGTAATGGGTTGCGCTGACTCTAATCACCCCCATTTGATGATTGATCTCGCTACCTATGTATACAATACTTCGAGGAGGGAAATCAAGCCACACATAGTTCTTCTACCTAGTGTGATTGTGCAACTGTGCTCCTTTGCTATATTTATGTAGCTAATGATTTAGTTTTGATAGTTAACAATGCTTTTTTTAGCTTGGCTTTAGTGTACCTCAAACTTGGCTTGTCATCGCTGCTAGTGATAGATTTACAATTTGGGAATAATAGAGCATATATGCTCAATGTACAATAGTATATAGATGTGCACCAGATAAGTACCTAGTCCCTTTTGAATGAGACCTTGATTTGTTTATATATAAATTGCATTGGGTAATTTCTCATGTCACCGACACGCTAGGGTAATAGGTCAACCCTAAGGAAATGTTTGATTTTGAAATGTAGTTGTTTCTAGGAGACAGTGGATTCCAACCAGATTAGGGTAGTATTGATTTATGACATTGACCAAATCCGAAAGAACCCACTTATGTACAAGTGGACATAACTAAAAGTCTAGAGATGCCCATTCAAGATATTTAATAAGATTTGAAACATAAAATAAAGTTATTATAAATATATAACAACGTAAGAGAAAAGTTAACTCATAAGATAACATGAAAAAATGAGAAAATGACAAATTAAAACCTTATTTATTTCTATGATAAAATTATAGATGATAAATATGTGTTTAGCTTGACAATATCAAATACCAAAACCCACATTTTAATATCTACATTATAATGCTTAATTAAAGATAGACCTATTTTTATGTGTACGTTTTCTCCTATCTTATATATAAATCACTTTACTTTGAATGTACCATTTGGTCTTTAATGGTGGTAACATGGTGACCATGTTATAGTATCCCCTATCGTTTCAATTACACACGAAACCAAAGATGCTTCATGGGTTTGGAGCTACTGAAACATAAAAAATACAGAGCTGATTACCCCAATGCAACAATAAAACGTATAAAGAGTTGGATTCAAACCTAGGTCATTTCGTGGACATGGTACAATTACATATCTTCCGTTTTTGGTTTGCCGTGTACGGCAACTTATAGAATTTATGAAAGAGTTAAATATGCTGATGGTTATACGTAATCAACATTTACTTTGGGTGGGTGTGTATTTTAAGGAGAGACAATGCACCATCCCAATCAAGTCATGATGTTTACATCTTTATGGCAAAAACCAACATAAAACTTTTTACCCATGCAAGATTAGATCGATACCCTCTCCCATGTTAGAAGATGGAATGAATTGTTTGTCAATTTGTACAAGGAAAGAAATGAATGTCTATCCAAATGGTGGCCCCTTCCAAGGACCTCCTGTCAAATCTTGAGTGGAGTGAAAAGAAGAACCCTCCAAGCACAAATTCTAAAAGAGAGCAGAAGAATAGGCCCCAGAAAAAAGAGAAAAGGGTAGACAAAAGGACCAAGATGCCAAATTTTAAAAGATGGTTCTTTTTGAAATCTCTAAGATAGTGAGTGGAGACCATGAAAGCTTTAAAAGAAAAAGGAAAAAAAAACTGAAATCATTCTGCCTACTTCTACTTCTCATTGCTTTTGCTTTGGGCTTTCAACTTTTTTAGACAGTTGTTGATGATGTGTCTGGATGGATTCATGTGAATGTGGGTAACATTATAGTTATGTATAAAACACAGATGGTACAGCGAGGAAGAAGGCTGGGGTGCACGCCCTGCAGTGTGGGCCAAGGCAACACACATTCAAATAAATGTATATAAAGGGTGAAAAGGAGTGGCCACGTCCTGCTTTTTCAGCCTTGGAGGAGGAGAAGTGGATTCTGCAAGACCAGCAGTGGGGAGCATCATTGGCAGAGTGCCATAAAAGAAAAGAGAGAGGGCCACGCTCACATATATATTCAATATCATCTTGGGAAGTGTAAAAGAAGATCCCCATTGCTGGTTTGAAGGGGAACTAAAGGAATTCAAGCCCACCGGTGTTGTTATTATATAACTATAATTGTGTTTATTTATATGGGTTTCTTTGCACCCGTGCTCTGACAGCTGCCGGTCTTGGGAGGAGGCGCTTTGCAATGATGAAGGGCATGAATGACTGACTGACCGGGTGTGGGGGGTCGCATGGAGATCTTGCAGCATTGTTGGTCCTTCAAACCGTTAGGAGGTCCGAGTCCAAGACCAAGAAGAAGACAAAAGATATGGATTGGTGCCTTCGGTTTTCGTCACTTGCAAGAACAAGGAGAATTAGAAGAATTAGACGCGAAACAGATCATGGGGAGGACTTCAACAACATTCCCGTCCTTTGTCCCATGCTTTTGGACCACTGTCCTCTGTCTTGTTTGCTTGCTCTTGCCTCATTTGGCTGCTTCCCAAACCAGTTTCAATGTTACAGATGGATTTTCAGATACCAAATTGAAGAGAATAGGAAGACATCTCAAGAGATTCAACAAACCTGCTGTCAAAACTATACAGGCATGGATATGGATATTGATATGTTCATGTGTTTTTGTTATATTTCTTGTTGTTATATTGGTGTTGTAATGTGATTTTGGCTTCGGATTTGGTTTTCTCAAGGATGGAAAAATGTGACAGCAGAGTCCAGATGGAGATATCATTGATTGTGTGCTTGCGCATCATCAGCCTGCATTCGATCACCCTCAATTGAAAGGGCTAACACCTCAGGTCTGTCTGCTCTGCAACACAGCTCTATTTCATGTCATTGCATTACAAAGTATAAAAAAAAGCCAATCAGTAAATCCAGGAACTTCTGAACTCACTAAACAATTATCTTAGAATAAAAACATCTGATTTTTGAGTTATACCAAATTTGTTAACCGCCTTAAAATGTCTGGAAGATCTAAATGTTTTTTGCTTGTTTAGAAGATTATTCAGTGATAATTAGGCTAAAATGTTTTGTAGGATTATTATACCTGTTTACAGCATCGTTTCTATGCATATCAGAGTACTTGCTTTGATTTAAACCTTCTTTTACAAATATTCAGTCGTGTACCGAGGTTGTTTAAATATGGTCGTTTCTTTGTTTATTTGTACGAGATTTGAGATTTCATCATGAACAAGGTTATGTCTGCAACTACATGTGAAGTGTAACTAAATTGATGGAGTGTATTGATATTAGTTATGACAATTTTTTTCATAGATCTCGTATTGATGCAGATGCCATTTACTAATTTATATCTTCAAATTCATGTGCAAGTTTGTACTTGCAGTTTGACTTGATTTCCTGTCCTTAAAGATTTCTTCATCCATATACTTCCTTTGGTAGTCTCCATTAAAGATTTTCGCAGTCTTCACCAGTTTCACTGTCTTTGATATCAAAGTTTATAAAAATTACCCAAACGTTATCACAATCCATATATAAGGATTTTGTTTCTTATTCTCCTCCAAACTTCACTTGCTCCTAGCAGCAGCACCTCTGACTATTATAGTTAAACGACTGGTTTTATTTACAGAAACTGTGGGCGTGACCTATTACATGGGTAATAGAAAACTAAATAAATCATAACTCACGCTGATTAAAATTTTTAATACAAACCTATTTTCCATGGCACCCAAAGGGATCTTTCTGGTAGTTTGATTTTCTTGATTTAAGATTTCATTTACTAATTCTAGATGCAATATAATTATTAGATGAGTAATTTCGCAGGAAGCGCCTGTTAGGCGGCCCAATGGACACAGAACAGGAGCTCCATTGAAGAAGTTTCAGCCATGGCATCACAACGGAGAGTGCCCCGAAGGCACGGTTCCAATCAGAAGAACAACCCAACAAGATTTAATGAGAGTTGGCTCCGTAAAAAGATTTGGACGCAAGTCCAATCGCCATCCTGCTGCCTGGAATCCTAAACGCCGTGATTCTGTCTACTCGGGTGGCCACGAGGTTATTTTATAGCTCGATTAGCTCCAATTGCACATACAATAAACCAATAAACTGCTATTGCTTAGCTCCAATTGCACATACAATAAACCAATAAACTGCTATTGCTTAGCTCCAATTGCACATAATACAGGAAACCCCTAATTAATTGATATATGTATTGCAGCATGCAGTAGGATACGTGATGGGAGACCAGTACTATGGCGCCAAGGCCAGTCTGAATGTATGGACGCCACATATTCAGAAGCCATTCGAATTCAGCCTGTCGCAGATGTGGGTCATCTCTGGTTCGTTTGGCCAAGATCTCAACACGATTGAAGCAGGCTGGCAAGTATGTATACTGAAAAGACAAAAGGTAACCTCAGTAATATTCAAAAACCAATTTTATGGGTACAGAACTCATATATGATTCTTGCATTTGCAGGTGAGCCCCGAGCTATATGGAGATTCATATCCCCGCTTCTTCACTTACTGGACGGTCAGTGCCGGCCTACGTTTCACACTGTCCTTCCATAATGTATGAAGTCCACTCATAGTTTTTTAACTACTAAATTGGGTATTTTCTCTTTTACAGACAGATGCATATCAGGCTACCGGATGCTACAATCTGTTGTGTTCAGGATTCGTGCAGACTAATAACGTAATTGCCATCGGAGCTGCCATTTCACCAACCTCCGCGTTTAATGCTGGCCAATATGATATCAGCTTGCTTGTTTGGAAGGTTAGACGCCCATCCTAAAGCCTTCAACTTCCTCTCAAATATACCCACATTTTTTGGCCACTGGGCACGCACTTATATATGGATCCTTCTTTTTTACTTCGAGCATTTATGTGGATCAGTTTTTTTTCCTTTGAAATCGTGTGGAAGCTCAAAAAATATAAAATGAACGGTTCATAAAAGCTACAATAGTTGTTTACAGGTTTTACTAGATTTGGGAAAACTCCATTGCTAAGTGAGCTGGTATCTGGTTATAAACTTCATGGATATGGATGCTTGATGAGTATAACCTAAATTCATGTTTTCAGGAGTAGCACTTCTTCACCCTTGTGAGCACTCCTGATAACTTAAATTCATGTTTTGAGTAATTCCACTTCGTCACGCTTGTGAGCATGGCCAGTGAAAAAACTTTGGAAATTGTTACTCATAAAACATGGGGTAAATGGTTTCAGTAATGATACACATTTAAATTTGAAATAAATGATATCTTATTTTAAGAACAAGTTTGGAAATAACTATATAGGGAGACAAACTACATCGGAGCTCATTCTGATGGTGGGAAACTATATCCGAGAGGTATAGATGTAATCTCTCTTCCTAAACAGCTATTTAACCCAAAGACAAAATGGTGGGGTTCAAAGGAGATCCAAATCTATGAGTTTCTCTTCAAACCCAAAATTATTCTTTTTCTAACATTATGTATTGTGAAATCTTGAAATCTTTTTTTTTTTTTTTTCGTGTGGTCTGTTATCAGGATCCAAACCATGGGAACTGGTGGCTGGAATTCGGGGAAGGTCTTTTAGTGGGGTACTGGCCAGCATTTTTATTCAGCCATCTGGCAGATCACGCAAGCATGGTTCAATGGGGAGGAGAGATAGTGAACACCAGGCCAGGAGGCATGCACACCAGCACACAAATGGGCAGTGGTCACTTTGCAGAGGAAGGATTTTCCAAATCAAGCTACTTTAGAAATCTGCAAGTTGTAGATTGGGACAACAGTCTTATCCCCCTCACAAATCTCCAAGTTTTGGCTGACCATCCAGAATGCTATGACATTCAGGGAGGAGTGAACAATAAATGGGGCAACTATTTCTATTACGGAGGCCCGGGCCGCAATCCCAGATGTCCATAGTCACTCACACATTCTCTCTCAATATAATATATAATATACATGTCGGAATGAAATTCATATGTAATGAATCACCATTTGGGAAATTTTCCCGATTCTTGTTCTGCATAGCTTAGCAGTATTCCAGAATGGGTATATGCTCCTCCAATCTGTTTCTTACAAAATCAGCTGTCATTCTTTCCTGCACAAAGTACGGGCTGTGTGTTTCATGTGTAATTATCCACCATGAATGATAACAAATAGGATTTTTTTTTCTTACATCCGGAGAGTATACGGTGGTTAAATTTGGCGGGTTTAGCACCCAAATCTCTGATTGTAAAGATGCTTGATTGAAAATAAAAGTCGAATTAAGAGACAAGGCAGGATTGGAATTTGGGTGCAGGAGCCTGCCGACATTAAAGACCGGACTGTTCATCACTTTTTTATGTATGTTTGAGTGATAACGTAAGTAAATGCACGGGGTTTTACTTTGTTTGATCGGTTTTCTTGTGTGCGTGTCGAAGGTGGGAAGAAAGATTTGTAAGACAAGCCAGTTATGAGAGTATCTGATTCTCCATTATAAATGATGATAGTATAAAAAAACAATAAACTTTACGTCGCAGTCTCGCAGCTGTGGGTTTGTATCTGTCATTTATGAGTTGAAACGAAGTATCATAAATAACATCTCTGCGCACTGTGTCGCAGTCGGTGTAGAGAGGGACCCTCATTCAGTAAAGGTAGGTTGCTTAGATATGAAGCGCCCACAAATTTTCATAACGTGGAATAAATTCTAAGGTAAAATTGTTGGTGTGAGGCGTTACGTTTTGCCAACGTCACTTATAATCCTTACTGCTTGCTCATAAATTTTGCAGTTACGGTTGGTGGTTCTACGTATGAAAGGGATATTACAATCGTATTGTTGAATATCTATATATGATTCATAACTAAGTATTTAATAGTTATGGGATACGACCATCACAAAATTTTCACTTCTTATTGAAAGTTACTTCCAGTACTTTTCATTTGAATAAATTTACTTACAGTGATCGGACATGACCAAGAATTTTTCAGTCTTTGTTTTAAATAGGTACTTATAGTGAAAGGTCTTAATGAGATATGACCACCAGAATTTCCAATTTTTGTGTTTTGACTACTAATTTGTTAGGATATGTTAATAATTTATATTAATAAAAAAAGTTGTTATGATGGAAGGGAACATAATCTCTAATTTATATTAGATGCTTTACTTGTAAGAGAAGGTTCATAAAATATGACAGTGAAATTGATGAAAGTATATAAGGGACTTAATTAATAAAAAAAAATTGAAAAATATTTACAAGACAAATTTAATTTTTAATGATGGCTTTTAAATTTTTTTTGAAGTTAATAAATAAAAAAATAATAGATGTGATATATGAGCCAATAGTTAGAGGTATATTGATTTCAACATTATTATGGTTTAATATTTAACACTCGTGACATGTTAAATGCGACCTTTCATTTGACTTGTTTAGAGACTATGATATGTGTCATAAACTATCAAAAATTTTAAAATAAAATAAAATAATATGAAATAAACATTACATATTAAAATTAGCCTACATTGATGTCATCGACTACGTGAAGACACATAACAATGGTTAATTGGTTATGCTCATTTTTCAAGCATGGGCTATTGGTCCAAATTAGTTGTTATTAATTTGTTCAACTTTCTAAGCTTGGGAACCTCCTTAACATTTCACCATGCTTTCTACCCCACTTCACATTCTTCACACCCATGTATTGTGTCAAGATCATTTGTATGGTATTGGCATCTATTAGGGCCATGCATATGGACATAGCAACATTTTTACTTTCCCAAGTTAATTGGGGCCATTCTTCCAATTTCTATTCATTCGGAGGTTACTATCTACATCAATTTCTCCAAAGTTTGTATTCAATCTCTTATATATAGGCAAGTGATATAGTTCATACACACTTCACATTTATCACTTATTGGATACATGCATGACATATTCTACTTATCTTATGCATTTTATTTTAATAACATATATTTTTTTTTCAATAGTTTACACTAGCCATCCAAAACCTAATGCACATTACCAAAACTTTGTTTTCTTTAACAATCTAGATCACGCAAGATCAGCTCGTTGCAAGAAGAGACGAGTCACAACATGAAAATTAGGGTGAAAAGGAAAAATAAGATCAACAAACATACCAAAAAGATTAGATTTTAGTTGTTGACCACTAACCAAGAGCCTTTTTATGGTCTCTACGACGTGTCATGTGTATTGTATAGTCCCACTAGTATGTTACAAGTGTTTGTATGGTCCTTGCAACAAATTTTGAATTAGTCCTAGATTTGATGCAATAGAGATGACAAGTGCATATAAAAGTTTATACTCCAACAACTAGTTCCAAAACGATTCAAAATCTCTTGTGACATTTCCTAAACAAGATAATGGCCTCATGTCGTATATATTTCCTTGCATTTTTAATTATTTATTTGATTCCTTGTTACATTTCCTAAACAAGCTAAAAGCCTCATGCCTTCTATATTTCCTTACATTTTTAATTATTTATTTGATCCCTTGTGACATTTCCTAAACAAGCTAAGAGCCTCATGTCTTCTATATTTCCTTACATATTTAATTATGTATTTGATTGAGTATTATTTTTCATAATTTGATATGTTCATTATACTAAATTACAAGTAGTTCATCTTATACTATTTTTTGGTGCACCTACTAGGTATTTAAACTTTGATAGATAAGCATTGTGTAGGTTATCAGTGTTTTATCTTTGGATAAATTTGGATATATAAAGTCAATATGTTTTGCTATATGTTTTGTTTATTTGTGTTGGATCCCTAGAATTTTGTTACAAAATTTTAGATAGGTTATTTCAAACCCTAGGCATTGGTCATAAAATTCTAATTCATTTGTCTTCTTTTTATATATGCTTGAATTGTTTGACAAATTCATTCACAATAGATAGTCAAAACCCTTTTAGCCAATAGAGATTTGAGGTCTACTTATAGTGAAAAATATTCATCCTATCAAATCCATATCTTAAAATGCAAAACCTTAACATTTTGTTAGAAATTATTGTCAATTATCACATGTTAGATTCTATTAACGAACATATCCAACATACAATCATTATTATAAAATCTCAAAGAGCTTGAATCTCATTCTAATGTCATAAACTTGTCTAAATTCTAATTATATGATAAGAATGATAACCCTTATTTTCATTTGAAATTATTACACTTGTCTAAATTCTAACTATATGATGGCAATGATAACCCTTGTTTTCATTTGCAATTATTTTATGCCTTATGTCATATATTTAGTCATAATAATGAAAATGACATCAAATTATTACCGCCAAGTTTAAATAGTCATGTTTTCAAATGATATAATCATTATCCTGCAAATTATTTCCAAGTGTTTTAAAATTTAACTAAATTAATATTTTATTTTTTTAATATAATTTTGGTTTTAGGGTTCTATATCTATTTTGCTCAAACAATACATCTAAGTTCACATATCATACAACCTAGTTCCGTTAATTAAGTTTCAAATGATTATAGAAGAAGTACAAACATAAGGTTTCATGTCAAAAAATATACTTCTAACATAAGGGATGAAAAATGCACAATGATACAAAAATACATACCTCAAAATTTTGTAGTGCAAAAAATAAACAAAACAATATTCCTTAAGCCTTTAAGCTCAAAGTACGTGTGAACAAAATTATAATATTATAGAACAAATTCAAAATACTTAAGCAAACATATCCATCCTTGAATTACTCAAAAAATAAACTATTTTAAAGGATACTCTCTATAAGGTTTTGGAAGAAACTATTTTACCATGTAATACTCAACTTTCTCATTTTTTGCAATTATATTAGATATATGAAAGATTGTGAGAAGCTAATAACTTTTGAGAACCAAGAGATGCTTTCAAGTGATAATTTTTTTATCAAAATTTATCTTTACACACTCTAAATTTTGTTGTTAATAAAACAATCAAAAGAGTGCTGATAGATAATGTCTCAAGATTGAATACTTGTAGTAAAAGCTTCATTAAACAACTCGGTATAAATAAACACACTTTAAGTAGGTCAAATGCAAGCATAAAAGGGTTTGACAATGAAGGTGTAAAGGCACAATATATTTGAAATTAATTTTGGGACTAAAAACATTAGATACTTTGTGTCATGTCATGCCCAATAATTTTATTTATAATATTTTGTTTGGAATAATTTGGATTCATGTTATGGGTGCTATACTTTTTATTTTTCTCATGTGTTTGAATTTTTGCACAAAATTACTATTGGTACAATCTTAGATGATGATAATTTTTTTTCAGTTTTATAAAATGATTGAGCCTCAAGAGAACCTAGTTTCTCATTTGGATAGAAGTGAAGGAATAATTTTTTAGCACAAACATTATTCCAATAGATAAAAAAGAAACAATTGAGTTTGGAGAATATAAAAATAGTAAAGAGGATATTGAGGACAATGATGGAGTCAATAATATTAATGAGTTTTTTATTTTTATTTATTTTTTAAATCTAGCAAATTTAGGAGAGTACACTATAAATGTGGATATATTTGGTGTTGGTTTTATCTATATAACTCCCTAAGATTGTAGAAGGCCAAACTTCATTATGAAAGAAAAACAACCAAAGGAAAAGGAAAACAATTAGTGAAATAAAGTCATCATAAGGAATAAAGTACAAATGAAATTCTTACACAAAGTAATATAGAGAAATATCGATTTTAATTGAGAGGTGTGAAAAATATGGGTTATAAAGGTAAACAACTTGGAAAATGATAACAAGGTATAAGAGAGCCAATTATTTTAATAATTCTTCCAAATAGGCAATGAATTGACTATATAAACAATATTTCTTATTTGCATATACATGACGAGCTACATGATGATAAGCATAAAGATTATGAGTATGATAATGTCTGCATAATTTTTCAAAAAAATAAAAAGCAATGTCATCTCAAGTTTTTTTTTACTCAGATAATTGATCCTCCATAGAGCATAAGATGTCCTATTTTGATGCTTTCTTTATTGATGAAGCTTTATCAAGATGATGATAATTTTTTTTACTTTTATAAAATGATTGAGCTTGAGATTACTTAATGCTTCTTTTAGATAGAAGTCAAGGAATAATTATTAAACCTAAACATTAAATTCAAACAGACCAAGAATAAATATCTGAGTTTGGCGATTATATCCATAATAAGGATATTGAAGACAATGATGGAGTCAATGATATTGATGAAAATTTTATAAGAATAAGTGTTACTCCAATATATCCCAAATAGTACACTTGAAATATCTATATATTTGCTTTTTTGTTCTCTATATGATTCCCTAAGCTTATGGAAGGCCAAATTTCATTATGAAAGAAACAATAATTAAAAACAAAGGTAAACAATCAATGGAAGATTATAGTTATCTCAAAATCAAAAATGAAAAATATGCTAATCTTACACAAATTAAGTTATAAGATTTTCACCTTCTTACCTTAGATGACAAACAATTTGGTAAGCCCAATCACCATCATGCATCTAAAGAGTTTTCATGTTTGAGCCTCACATTATTATGTGTTTACATACTATTGCATGTTTATATTAGAGAAAAATGAGGAAATAAGTGTGTTCATGTGCATGTTATTCCTTCATTTATCTTTATGTACCCATTAGGAAACCAACTAAGGGCGTAGGAGTGTGAACTTATTTTGACATGACATTAACAAGGCATATACTAGGGATGAAATTCTATTTCATAACATTGAAATGATAGTTGAGTCTGATGTTGGACATGAGATGATTTCAATAGTGAATGGTTTTTCTAGTTTCAATCAAACTAAAATAAATTCATGTGATCAACATAATAATTTTTTTACAACCAAATTGTCTAGGACTATTGGTTATTATAGAAAGGCTTGGATCACCAGCATATCATCTTTCTACCTTTGAAGGAAAGTCTTTTAAATTCCCCATCAATATTATGCATCTAAAGAGGTTTTATGCTTGAACCTATTTTGATTCCATATTTCTCTACTTGACTTAGGGGCATGTTATACTCTTTGATTTATATAGATTTATATTTTTTTACTTCTTACTTGAATTGTTTCTTTTCAAATTTTATTTTATTAATTTGATTGGCAATTTTTTTTCATATTTTCATTATTTGTGATTGCATGTATGACATTGGATTTCATGAAGTTTAATTGATTTATTTATCCTTGAAACTTATTTGTTTCAAATTGTGTGTTAATTCTCCTTGAGACACTTACTTCTATATAATTTAATTGTGCATTGTAAAGACCTACAATGACTTCTAAATGATGAATATATATTTTTTAATATTATAATTATATTTAATATAAAGAATATAAAAAGTGGGTGATTAAGACCCCTTTTATTTTATTTTTCCTTATTTGTCTTGGCTTGTGAATCTTCTAATCTAAAGTGGCCCAATTGTTTTTTATCCATTTTTTGCACACTAGTTATACATATATAATTATTGAAATTATGTTACATGAATTTAAATGATATGATATTAAAATGCTTCATGATGAATCATTTCTATGATATGAATATGATTTTGTAGTATACATTTTTTAGTATACTGTAATATGTGACTCAACTATTGTTTTGAAATACCTTTCTATGAGTTTCTTTGATTTGATTTCACTTGCTATATGTTTGTTTTCTTGATTTCCCTTAAGTGATTTTGTATTGATCTACTTTTGTTTGTTTTCAAAGTAAAGCACATACATTTTTACATTCATGTCACACATGCAAATAGGTAGATGCTCAAGAATTTATTTTCCATATGTGGTCTTTATGCAATTGGCAAGAGAAATATATAATCTTTCTTAGGTCACATATTCATTATTGTTACCTTATATTAGGGCACGAGGTAACTACCTATCCACTTATATATATATATATATATATATATATATATCATACATTGGAAGCCAATCACCTTGGTAGGCCTAGTCAACATCCTGCACCTAAATAGTTTTCATTTGTGAGCCTCACATTGTTTTGTTTTACCACACTATTATGTGCTTATCTCAAGGCAACATGGGGAAATAAGTGTGTTCTTGTGTAGGTTAATCCTTCCTTTATCTTTATGTACTATGTTCCAACAATACTATTTATAATATGTTATCTATGATGTGTATGCTTTATAATATTTCTATGTTGCTTCTCATATTCATTGTGATTTTATGCCTTATGTGCTCATGTGTTTAAAATTATTATGTTCATGAAATGTTGCTTATGATATTATATATGATTATATGTATTATGAGTGTATGTGTTGGACGTGTTTATGTGTCTAATGTACTTATTGGTTAGATGTGCTTATGGGCCTGATTTGATTATGTGTGTGATGTGTTTATGTCCACGCCATGTTATTTTTCATTGTGCATACATGATTTATATGTTTATTATCTTGTCCATTGTGTCACTATTTTTTATATTTCCATTATCCTTATCACACTCATGTTCATTATGTGCTTTCCATGTTTCCATGATAATTATAAGCTGTATTATGCTCTATAAGGAAATTACTTAGACGATTCACAAAAATAGAATTATATATGGTATAATTAAGAGCATAATAAGTATATCCATAACAATAATTGGTGAAAGAGCAAAATACTAGAATATTATAGCTGAGCCACTTCGAGGGGAAAATCTCCACAACAATGCAATAAGAACAAAATTCACAATATGATTATAAAATACTAACCACTACCTCACACACACACACACACACACACACACACACACACACACTCTACTTAGCCATGGTTATTCCATAGGCCAACCATACTAATAACATCAATAAATATAACAAGCTAATATGAAGGTGTGTAAGCCACAAGTTAGCCACACATATCCTTAGATACACTATAGGTTAAGTGCATAACATGACCCTCTCGTTGAAAATAACTTTGTCTTCAACATGGAATCAAAAAATGATATTCCTTTAGGAACACTTCATCCTCACATGTTGTATCTTCATAATGCATGTTATTCCATTTGATCAAATACTGCTTAATGACTTTGTTCTATAGTTAGTGCACGTGTTAAGGATATCCTTAGGATCTAGAATGAATCGACCATCTTCATCCAATTCAGGTAACTCATTCTAATTATAAACTCTGTGTCTAATTACTTTCTTCAGGTAAGATACATGGAATACTAGATATATGCAAGTGGCTGGGGGTAATTCTAGCTTGTAAGCCATACTACCAGTTTTCTGCAAGATCTAGTAAAGGGGCATAATACTTAGGTGATAGATTTTTATCCTTTTTATGTTGCTTCAAAGACATCTATTTATATGTCTATAAATACACAAAGACCCAATCACCTATGTCAAAATGCCACTTGATGCTTCATTCGATTTTGTGCCATTGTTAAATTCTCTTGCAAATTGACTAAAACCTCTTATTGATGGTGAATCTATTCATCAAAAGCTTGAACCTTAGGATGCACTGATAAAACTAAAGTGATGGATGGGGGGTGATACCAATACAATGTCATAAAGGGATACATATTGGAAGAAGTGTGAAAAGAAGTGTTATACCACCATTCAACAAGTGGTAGCGAATGAATCCATTTATCATGCTTGTCAAAAATAAAATAATGAAGATACCCTTTGAGACATTTGTTGACTATCTCTATTTGTCCATCAGATTAAGGATGATAGGATGAGCTATGAGCCAACTAGGTACCCAAACATGCAAATAATTCAATCCAAAATTACTAGTAAATATGGGATCTCGACTACTTATAATGATATTTAGAGTGTCATACAATTTTTGAATTATATTGAGAAAATTAAAAGCTACTATACAGGCAATAAATGGTTATTATAAGGAACAAAAATGAGCATACTTGGTGAGTCGATCCACAACTACCATGATAACATTTTTACCCTCAGACTGTGGTAACCTTGTAATGAAATCCATAGAAATCTCTTCCCAACACTGGCTAGGGATGGATAAAGGTTGAAAAAGAACTGGGGTCTTAATGGTTTCACCTTTATTTTGTTGGCATACCATCCATTCCACCACATATTTATGAACATCTCCCTTGAGTCCTTCCTAAGAGAAATCTTATTTGATTCTATGATATGTTTTCAAATATCTCGAGTGACCTCCAAGTGGAGAGGCATGAAGTTCTTCAAGAATTTTATGTTTGAGGAGAAAATGCTTACAAAGGTATACTCTATCTTTATACCATAATGTGTTCCATTTCCATGTACATTTTTTAGATTCATTAGAACCCTGTCGAATATTATAAATCAAATCCTTGGTAGCATTGTCATTCTCCCATTCAGATCTTGCTTCCTCTAGCCAATCTACGTACCACATGGTCATGGTGCATAACAATGCTTTAACTAATTCATCCCACCAAGAGAGGGCATATGATACCACCTTATCTTTTCCTTTCTTATACACTTTAAAAATCATATCTTAACATTTTAGTCACCCATTTTTGTTTTTCTTCAAACGATAATCGTTGTTCCAAAAAATATTTGAGGCTATCATGATCAGTCTTTACCTAAAAGTGATGACCTATCAGATAAACTCTTCATTACTTCATTGCATGTAAAATAAACATCATATCTTTCTCATATATTATTTTGAGCCTACATTTTCCATTCAGTTGGCAACTTTCAAATGCCAGTGGTCTACCTTCTTGCATGAGTACAACCCCCATGCCATATCCTGATACATCACACTCCACAACAAATTTTTTTGAAAAATAAAGAGTATCTAAAATTATAGTTATGCACACAACTATTTTCAATTATTCAAATGCCTTGGTAGCTAAATAATTCCACTAGGAGTCTTTCTTCAATAAATAGGTAAGTGGGGCTGTAATGCTACCATAATTTTTGACAAACCTATAATACTAACCAGTTAGCCCTAAAAATTCATGAAGGTTATTGAAGGTCTTGAGAAATTGCCACTCCATTATCACTTGGATTTTCTTAGGATCAAATTTCACTCCATGTGAAATAATATGATCCAAGTAATCAACCTCTTGGACCTCGAAAGTGCATATGGAAGGTTTGGCATAAATATGATGTTGTTCCAGAATTGAAATCACTTGTTTCACATGATTTAAATGGTCTTCCCAAAAAAATTTGTATATGAGGATATCATCAAAAAACACTAATACAAACTTTCTCAAAAATGGTCTAAAAATGGTATTCATCAAACTCTGAAATGTAGATGGTACATTTGTGAGGCCAAAATGCACGACCATAAATTAATAATGGCCTTCATGAGTTATAAAAACTATTTTAGATATGTCCTCATCGTGGTGGAAATATGATGATATCCAGAGTGAATATCTAACTTGGTAAAATAAATAGCACTATGCAATTCATCTCGAAAATAATCAATTATTGGAATAGGAAACTTATATTTGATATTGTATTTATTGAGTTCTATGTAGTCTCAGCATATCCTCTAACTATCATCCTTATTCTGGACCATGACTATTAGGGAGAAATATTCACTTTGACTGTGTCAAATGATTCTTGCCTCCAACATCTCTTGTACCATATTTTCAATTTCACTCTTTTAGACATAGGGATACCTATAGGGTCTGATATTAGGTGGTGTACTTCCTAAAATGAGTTTGATGACATGATTATGTGCATGACTTAAAGGAAGTCCTTTTGGCATTTCACCAAAAATAATAGAATGGTCATCTAACACCTTTTTCAAATCAAGATGTGTAGACTCCTTGGTTGGTTGAACCTACATGGAAAATAAGCATGTCACAAAACCTTCTGCATCTTTTCTAAGAATCTATCATCTGGTGGGAACTAACCAGTTATGGAGATTTAACTTGTAATCCATGTAGTTCAAAAGTCCTTTTTATGAATGGAACCTCATGAATAATTCCTAAAAATTCATCTCAATAGTTGACCAAAGTGATGAGTCACTATACTCCTAAAATAGTTTCAAATCCTCCCATGGGAATAACAAACATAGGGAAATCTAATAAATAGTCTCCCATAGTAAGCTTAATACTATGGAATTTTATAAAACAATTAACCATACCACCATCTGCAATCATGACTTGAAAGTCTGGAGCTGGGTAAATGAAATAATTTAAATGAGTAACCAAATTATTATTGATGAAGTTATGTGTACTCCCAGATTCAATTAACATAGTCACTTTTTGTTTCCTTAAGAATCCCACCACCTTAAGAGTTTGAAGAGTACTAATCCCTAAAAGTGCATGATAGGAAATAGTAGGTTGAAAATCTTCAAATTCATCCTCAGGGTATTGTAACCCTTACCTTGAATCCTCATTAGCACCATGAATGTAAAACAACTTATTTTTAGCACATTGATGCCTTTTGCTCCATTTAATATCATATTCAAAACATAAACCTTTTGCACATTTTTCTTCCATTTGTTGAGATGTCAATTTGGTAGGCTAATGAAATGATGGTGTTGGGAAGGTGCGTTCATGAACATTAGTGAAAGGTCTTCACCTAATCAACTCTTTTTACTCAGCCATGTGTACCCTTGGTATGGTGTCAAATATAGTACTGGAATGAAACATGCAAACCTTAAATTGGATGTTATCTTTGAGGCCACCCAAAAATAGGTCAGTCATATTTTCCCCAGTGATATATACCAAATGTAAGGAGAGATTCTAAAATTTATGAATGTAGTCCTTGATAGTCCTGATCTATCAAAATTTGGATAACTGACTGAAGTAATTTTCAAAGACATTGTTGTGATAGTGGAGATGAAACTCCTCAAAAAATACTGACCATGAAACTGGGACACCCTTCTTTTTCTTTTGAGCACATATTCAACAATACCAAATAAATGACTCAGTTTCTAGATATAGAGAGGCCATAACCACTTTTTGTAGACATAGAGTTTGATGTAGATCAAATAAATTTTCAATTTGAGTGAGATAAATTAGTGGATCATTACCATCAAAATTATGTAAGTCCACTTTTGACAACATCGGATAGGTCCAAAATTAGTGTTGGTATTGTTTGGAGGAGGAAAACCAAACTGAAGTGGTGGAGGATTATTTTGTAGTGGCTAAGCTAATAAGTTAGCCAATTGCCCAAATATTAGTTGTAATTGATCCATCATGCTATCCAAGTCCCCTCTTAAACCTATAATGTCTCATTGAACTGTATCAAAATCATCTTTTTTCACCATGCCCTATAACTTTAACTTAAGTTGCTGAACTACCTCTGAAATAAATGAATCACAAGTTATAGATTTCATGTCATCCTTGTGAGGAGTTTTTGGAGTTTCTTTCCCTTTTTCATGTCCTCAAGTGTTTGGACCAACTATGCACAAACTTTAAGAGGGTTTTAGCCCTAAAAAATGTACCATTGGAATACACCATTGTGATCATCTTGCCAAGATGAATCCAACTACTGTTATTGTGCATAAGGGTGAATAATTTTGACCCTAAAAAGTGTACCAATAGAATATACCATTGCATCATCTCGTAGAGATGAATCCAATGATTGCTAATTTGCACAAGGTAAAAAAGTTTATAGGATTTATTTTTTATTGAGAAAAATTAGTTTTTCTTTTTTTGTAAAAAAAACCTCATGAAAAAAATTGTGGTGATGAAAAAAGTCAATTCCTCCCAGATCATAACTTATGTTTTTTTGACTTTCTAGTGCTCAAGACACTAGATCTAAAAAAACAAAAAAATTGTGCCACAAAAACTTGCCCAAATCGAATCTCTGATACCACTTGTAATGAAATTACTTAGATGATTCACAATAATAGAATTATATATGACATAATTAAGAGTGTAATAAGAATATCCATAATAATAATTGGTGAAAGAGTATAATAATTGAATATTATGATTGAACCACTTTGAGGGGGAAACCTTCAAAACAATGTAATAAGAACATAATTCATAATATGATGATAAAAGACTAACCACTAATTCTTATATATACTCTACTTAGCCTTGGTTATGCCATAAGCTGACCATACTAAGAACATTGAGAAATGCAACAAGATAATATGAAGGTGTGTAAGCCACAAGTCGGCCAAACATATCCCTATATACACTATAGGTTAAGGGTGTAACATGCTCATATCCATTCTGCTTATGTTCTTGTTATCTTTCCATGATATATCTAGTGCATATGTTGAAATTTGTTATCTTGCCATGATCATTTTCATGTTCATATATTGTGGAAAAACGTTTTGTATATCTCATTCTCTTCATTCATATATCTTTAAATACCATTGACTTAGTGTTAAACAAATACAATGATTTATGTGTCATGATTTCTACATCTTGAGCCCATTGCATGGAACAATATATCTTGGTGCATATTCTCAAATTTTACATATTTCATGCTATGATATTTTATCATATTTTGGATATTTTTTAATTTTACATATAATATCTTTCTTTTGATAAATTAGGTTCACATGTTCACCTCCAAAGATAAAAATAGGGGAATAAATACCACTCATTATAGTATTTGAGGCATTTTTATTTTGATGGTATAATTAACCCAAGAGAGTTTTATTGTAATTAAATGACAAAGGGGAATGTGTATTATCACATGAGTTTCATAGGTTCACCCAAAATATAAAAAATTGGCATATATAATACTCATTATATAATTAGAGGACATGTTTTCTTTGATGGTAAGAATGACCCAATGGAGTTTTGTTGCATATCAATGATGAAGGAGCATGTGCACTATCATATTTTGTATTGCAGAATTAGAATCCTACCACCTTATTACTATAGGGTTCCAAATTTAATTCCATTACTACCTAGTAACCTAGTGACTCACTAACATTATTTATGGAATTTAGGCCCATCACTTGTTACTATAGAGTTATAACTTAATTTCCCATTTTTATTTAGTGATTCAAATTTTGGTTGTATGTGGTGGTCCATCTCAAAATGACTATAGGGCTCCAAAATCACTCCATCTCTTTATATAATTCAATGGTATGATGATACCATGAGGATTATATTTCATATGATGGTAAAATGAGCTATCTTATTAATTTATTTAATGTTTAATAATTTACTATTTTTGCACTTACCTATGTTTTTGCTGAAAAAATAAGTTGTTTTGTAGGCTTCAAACTTAGTGGCCAAAGATCCAATTATGTAATATTATTTTTATATCATTTTTATGTGTCTTTAATTTGAAATGTGTTCTTAAATGTTATAGATTTATCCTTTTAGTATACTAGGGTAAATAACTCTGATACAACTTGATAAAATGGTTGCATAAGTAGATCTAAGATAAATATAATATAGGAAAACAAATTCAGATCATGTTCATGGCTTACAAATAGTAAAAACCATAAATTAAATACATGAACAAGCAATAAACTAATAAAAATAGAGAAAGCGATGAAAAAATGCACCTGAAAAGAATCTTGGGATTCTAAGAGTGAAGGAGTGATCTAGAAGTGATGATGAAGCTCTATTTGAAACCTTGACTATCAAAAAATAAATTTGACATCCATCAACCTACCATCGAATACGCCTTGGGAAGATTTGGTTGCCAAATATTACCTAACTCTATTATTGTTAAATGTGTTCTATTATGCTAAATTTGTACTAGGATCAATTGTATATTTTAAATATTCTTGTGCAAGTGTGCTATATGAATATGTACATTCTTGTGTCTTCTCTTTCCTTAGTTCATAAGAATAATATATGATTTTATCTCTTCATTTTATTCTTGACTTAGCTTGACAAAAACACTCAAATGAAGAACAACATAATGGTTATGGGTTGGGAAACCAAAATAGAGTTGAAACTACATATCCCATATGTTGGAATTAGAGCCAATATAGATGGTTGTGCCATGCAAATAGAATCTTGATCAAGGGATTTTCCTCCTCTTTATTACATGTGTGATGTAATTACATGAACATTAACCTAAAATCTCTTTTGGTAAAAGTGGATGATGCCACAATAGACTGACTAACATTGAATTATCAAGGCGGAAGACTCCATTACAAGTGTAGCAATAAATTTAGAAATGAAGTCACTAAATTGAATTGTGAAGAGGGATTTGCCATTCAAATGATACATAAAATGAATTGGAATGACTTAATATATATAGGGATACCTATGACATAAATCTCACTAAAGTTGACCATGGAGAAATGTGACATTCTAAAGTCACAGTGCGCTCAATTAAGCCAAGGAAGAAACACCCAAAAATACTATCAATATGGAAATCCACTGTATATACATAAGGTAGAATCAATAGTCTAACTATAACCACCAAATATGTCCTTGGAGAGCTTGATTCCATAATGAGGGGAAGCAACTCAAAAAATAAATAAGGCTTAAAGGCTGAGATGGATATATGTTGAAGACATCTAGAAGGCTCAAATACTAGAGAGAGAGTAGTTATGGGTAGGAAATGTTACAAAGTGTCTAGTACAAATTTAATCGGTCTAAAATTCATCCCTTTAATACAGTGTTGAAAATGTTAAATTATAAGGATAGAATCTAAAATTTGGTACATGTGATAACAAAACTTGGTGTTGACAGCTTTGACCCAAATGTGTCATTTGATCCATGTGAAACCTATAAGAAAACATGTACAAATAAATTTATTCTCAAGATAAGAAATATAAAATAATCTATATTATTGAATCACATGAAATTGAAAATCTAAGGAATGAATACACCTTATGGTACATGAACCAATCTGCTACTCATTGAACTTGTTAGGAGAATACCATGGGATGTCCATGCCCCAAGGAGATGTAACTACTAAAATCATGAATTATAGAGTGTAAATACCTCAAATACCATTGGATAAGGACTGATATAAGTTGAGTGATGCATAAAAATCAACCATACTAGTTATAATATCATCATAATTATTTTTTGGAACCCCAAAATTAGGTTTGTGTGTCAAATTGGAACCCGAACATATGCTCACATGTAAGAGTAGAACTCTAATTTTTTAAAAAATGTATAATGATCAACCACTATAGATGAAATATAGACCCAAAGTGCTTACATAGTACCATCATTTCCTATCAATACATAATTTAAAAAGCATAAATGTGTTTTTATGAATTTAACATTTGTGCTACAATCTAATCTATCTATACCTCAAAGTGATATAGAGTGTCATCATATATTTTTCATAATGTCATAGAATAACATAATTATTCCTAATAATCATGTAGAATGTTCCACATATGTCTTAATTTGATTAATGTAACCCATATGAATCACATGATTGGACCCAATCTTCTCAATCTATCTCAATTTTATCAATTTACCCCATCTGAATTACATAATTTGACCAAGATGTGAACTATCTATCTATCATGTCATATATATCTAAGAAAACCCCACTATATGCCATATTTTTATAATAGGGATGAAGCCAAAAAATAAATCATCTCAAAAGAAAGAGTTATGCACACCATGTGTTATATTGAAAGATATAATCATGTAAAGTATGTGTGTGTGTAAAATTTAAAACATGCCTTGGGTAGGAATTCCCTGCGTGAAAGTATGAGCTTAATTCAAAATAAAAAGAGGAAGGAGATGAGGGGACCTAGTGGGACCCACCCGACCTAGGAGATGAAATAATTCAAGGTTAAAAAAGGTGCATAATGATAAATTAACTAGGGTATACAGACTTGTGGGAAGAAAAGTAGAAAATCATCATAAATCACCCCAAGCAGAGACAAAAATTGTTGAAGGAGAAGGTGTCAACCTATAGATCCCTGATTACTTGGTAGAAAGAGTTCATTATAGAATGGATAATTTGTTGGTAGGAAAATTCATGGGGAAAATCCTAGCATTGATGTAATCAGAGAATGAGAAAATAGGAAATGGAAACCTAAGGTTAGTTGGATATCGTAACATGACAAGAGGTTTTTTTAATTCTTCTTCTCTAACCTAAAATGTTCTACTAATTTTTTTTTAAAAGGGCCATGGTTCCTTGGAAAATAGGGTTTATTATGATAAGATGGAAATTTGCTTTCAATCCAGATAAGGAAGATATCAATAAAGTTACATTATGGGTGTGACTTCTTAGTTTCCCTTTAGAATACTAGGAAGATGAAGCTATGTTTGGAATAGCTAAATTTTTGGTTAGCTCACATCAATTGATATAGTTACCAAAAATAGAAGAAGACTAATTTATTATATGCTTTATATAAATTGTTAATGGATAAAGATATCCTTCATCTATAAATATTTCTTCTAAGTATGGATCCTAGATTTATCAAATAAAAAATGAAAATAATCCAATTAAAATCCAAATATGAGGTAGAGTGGGGAATGGATTAATGTCATGCCCAGTTAAAAATAAATAAACAATGGTGTGGATGAGGGGATAGTCTAGAAACAAATCAAGAAATGTGAAGGACAAGATAGAAGTGGACAATTTACAACTATGATAAAGAAAAGATGGAAGCAATAGTAAATAAACATATGCCTAAGTGAAGGGAGTCAAGCAAGACTTGTTAGATAAATATAAATTAGTCCAAGAGGCTCCTAGAAATAACCCAATAAATCAATAATTTAATCACAATACAATCTTATAAACTATTCTAAATCAATCAAACGAGGACAAAGATAAAAAAGGAAAAAGGTTGTAAGTGGAAAGAGTAGTCATAATAATCTAGTCAAAATAAAAATTTATGGAAAAAACTAGAACACATAGAAAGATAAGTCTAGATTAATGGAATGGATCATGAAAATTTTTTTAGGGATAAAATTTTATTTGATAAATACCACTCACTAGAAGTTAAAGAAGAGTCATTCCAGAGATAAAATTATATATCTTTGGTTAATAAAGGGGGATAGAAACTAAAAATTCTTCCATATCCCCACCTTGAGAAATATAAGTTTGAACAAGATAAGAGAGATCACTAAATTTGATGTTACTCTAAGTAAGGACAACTTAGGAAAAATGTATTTTGGGTATTGTCACTAAAAATATTGAGATCGAAAGAGGTATACTAGATAACATCTATTATTTCACATCTCAGAGTGAAAATTATGCTAGATTAGCTCCTCCGTCAATAAAATAAATACATTTTGTGGTGTTTTATATGGTAGGAGAAAAGGTCCCAAGGTTAGACATATTTCCCCTATCTTTTACTAACATTTTTGGGATATCATATATCATACAAAATAACTAGCTACAATTTTTGATGAGTTCATCACCTCAAGGAAAATTATTAGAGAAATCAACAATACCTTCTTAGTCCTAACCCCCAAAAATATTGGGCTATCAACTTTAAAGACTTAAGACCCATCAACATGTGTAACACTATCTATAATCTATTTACTAAAGTTATTGTTTTGAGACTATATATGATTCTTCTAGAAATCATATCTCTATATTAAGGAGTTTTTCAAGTAGGCAGGCAACTTACTAGAAACATTATCACATTTCATAAATTTATTCACTCTATGGACAAAATAAAGAAAGAAGGGATTTTATCAAACTAGATATGAACAAATCTTATGATTAGAGTGTCATGAAGATTCTTGGATAAGATATTGAAGACATGGATTCCAATCCAAATTCAATTTTTTCTAGCCATCTATATCTCCTCTATGATGTTTTTGATCCTTGTTAATGGAATCCTTATTAGATTATTTGATGTTTAAATAGGTCTTATACATGGTGATCCCATCTCCCCCTACCTATTCATGATCATGAAAGAGGCATTTAGAATAAGTTTTACCTCATCTCTTGCCAGTGGTAGAATTATAGGGTTTAAGCTTACTTCCTCAGTGGACCTAATTTCTCATCAAAAATTTGTTGAAGATAGTATAATTTTTGGGAAAGATCATATTATAGAGGATAAATAAATAAAAATACTATTGAAGGAATATGAGTAAGTATCAGGATAATGCATTAACATGGACAAAAGTATTATCTACTTCATTAATACTCTTGTGGCTTGATAGAATAAAATATCAAAGATTTTGGGTTGTCAAGTGAAAGATATCTTGACTCATACTTTGGAATGCCATTGTTTAAAGGAAGGATGAAATATTATACATGGGACCTGTTAATTGATATATTCCAACACAAGTTAGCAGCTTAGAAAGGTTGTCTTCTAAGTTAGGTAGGAAAAATCCATTTTCTCAAAATTTCTTTCCAAAGTTTTTTAGATCTAATTTATGTCAATATTTAGAATCCCAAAGAAGGTTGTGGAGAAAATTAAACATATTAAAAATATATTTTTATGGTCTAGTTCTAAAGAGAGACATAATTTCCATGGTAGCTTGGGATAGAGCATGTATTCACAAATTACATGGTGGTCTTGGGATCCAAAAATGAGGACTATGAAAAAGGCTTTGATTACAAAAATTAGTTTTGAAAGAGGAGAACTAATGGATAAATATTCTTAAGTAAAAATACGTGGAAAATAATGAGGTAGAATGGTTCTTATTGACATAGGCCTTACCTCTCTATTCTTAGTTTTGGAATAATCTCATAGACAACATTTTTTTGGTGGAATGCAAGTCAATGAAACAAAAACTTGGATGAAAAATCACTTTTTTGGGATGATACTTCGATAATCATTTTTCATTTAAGTTATATAAATCCTTGGGATAACCTTAGCTTAGTATTTAATAGTGATCTGAGAGAAAGAGTAAAGGATTACATAGAAATCAACCTTGGTGGTAAATCCTAGAGGACACTTGCGTAGAACTTTGTGTCCCAAGATGACTTTGTCAATATGATATTATTGAATGAGACATTCAAAGGGTATAATATCTTCAAAAAATGTTCATGTAATCTCTCCTTTCATTAGATATTGTGGGAATGATGCAAGTTATCATTATGACATTTCATGCTAGACATTTTTCACCATCATCAAGAGCTTGTCAAGAACACTGTGACAACTAGGTTGAAAGGCTATATTTATTCTAATAATAAGGGAAATCCTAAAAACTCCATAGGTGGAGGTAGGGTGAGAATTGAACTAGAGGCTTGTGATTCAATCAGAAATAATTCTACCATATAGCATATTTTGAAACAGAGAGGGTTCACTACTTTCATGAAAATATTAAAAGGTTTCAACCTTTTTTTTGAATAATTTTATAAATCATGGAAGTTAAGGATTGTTATGTTTAGTGACATTCCCTTAAATTTTTTTGAATAAATCATCACTCAAACTAATAGAATGCCTATGGAAAGAGCCAATGTTTTCAAATCTATAATATCTAAAGATGATTATGTTAACACATTTCTCAGGGGTAAAGTAAAGCTAATACCTTTTGCAGGTAAGGTCCTTTGTGACTATCTTTCAACTCTATGAGATAATGAAATATTATAAATACTTATGTATGTGACAATTGAAGGTAGATTTAATTGGGTTTTAACATACCATTTAACTCTTATTAATCATTTTAGGCACATAAATCTCATAAATATTCCTTTCTATGTGTTGCTATCCTTAGAGAACTCTATAACTGATGTCTAGTTAGGGAAATTTGAAACTCCTATTCACCAAGGTCTTATCCTCTTATTAATCCATTCTTATAAATCAAAACATACAACCTAAAATATTTTTATTTTAGAGAATGTTACAAACCCATTTCCTTCATCTTAGGTCCCATCCCACCCCAGATCCAATTATAAAACCCAAAATAGATAACTATTCCCATCCCACCCAAAAAGAAAGCCAAATTAGGAATCAATCTAGGGAAAGGTGAGGCTCCAAGCCCAAATAAGACCAAATTTGAGGACCACGTTGTTGAATTATATGATTCAAATTACCCCTTGGATACCCATTAGTTTTATCCATCTATCCCTTCCTATTCTATAAGATCCCAATATATACTATCCTATTCAATATGACCACATGAATATACTATATATATTCAATTTATGAATAAAATATATGTCAACACCATGTCTTTAAAGAAACATGATGTTGTAAATGATCAACCTTGATTCATCATATATAAACAAACACTTAACACCCTTATTTAAGATATGTACCTAAATAAAAAGTGGTATATTTTGATCTTTAGTATGTTGAGTAGGTAAATCTTCTTTCTCAAAATAAATTTTGTCTTCAATGTCCTTTGATGTATTAAAAATTAATGTAAAATAAGATAGTTATATATTTTTTGGTAAAGTTTCATCATGTGGTATTTTATAAAGAATGTCCTTATAAATAGTGGATCTCTTGAGTAACTCTAATATATGTATTCATAGTAATATTATTTAGTTGATCCATGAAATCATAATATCTAGTTGCATTGGCTGGTACCTTAGGCAAGGGCAGAAGATTAGGAGGGGAATTTATATAACCTCCACTATTACATATAGGATTATGTACCCTACCTATTCATGTTATGATATCATGGACCTATGCATCCAATATAAGACTAGGGAGAATAATAGGGGAAAGATGTTGGCTATCACTATCATGAGGTCTTGATAGAGGAAGAATGAAAGGAGTCATACATGCCCTTTAATTTTTATTAGTAATTATAATCATCTTATATTAAAAATTAAAAAATATATGTGTTACTAAGGAGAGTTAAGATTTAATCATGTGTAATATCATACTTAGTTTTAATATAGATGAATTTAACCAATTTTGCTACATGAATTATAAATAAATTATATATTTTAGGAAAGAAACATGCAACCAGGACAATCATAGCTTGAAACAAAAAATATAAATTATTATAATCCTTCACAACTATGTTAGTATTTTTATTATGTGAATAAGAGGAAATAAGAAATTATATTTTAAAGTCAAACCCTAATAGAGGATATATTTGAAACCCTAAAGTAGAACAAGCCCATGGATTTTCATTCTCAAGTCAATTATTGGGTTCAATAGACTATATTATTATTATTTTTTGATAGGGTAAACAAAAGGGTTTTTATAGAATCCATAATCAATATAAAAAATGAAAGGTATACAATAAGGACTAGATAAAAGATGAACAAGAATCTAGAGGCTCATGGGCTCTTCTAAAAATCTACTAAACTTTAGTAAACCCCTGAGGGATATGATCAATTAAAATTCAACAAAAAACCCAAAAACCAATATATAATTGAAATGGAACAAAAATAACTAGCAAGGGACTAAGAGTAAGATTCCTTAAAAATTGAGTAATTTACCAGTGTAGTTATCTTGGTACCCTCATTAGTATTCTTGTGCACCTTATCTTTATAACCCTTAATATATTAAAATTACATACTAGTAACTTAAAAAAAAACCTCCTCTATGATTTTAATGTGTAAACCCTTCATTTCAACAACCCTCCCCTCTTAGCCCATGGAAAAATCCTTCAATATTTTAGGGTCAAAACCAACAATCCACAACATGAAGTTTTCTAATCCTACTTTCATCATAATGCACTAGATGGAGGGATCATATTTTAATTTAGAACATGAAATATGTTCTATCTTATCATGATATCCTCCCATTACTGTAATTTTTTCCTCCTTCAGCCTCTGATTAAAACTAGTTTTAAACTTATCTCCTACGAGCCCAACATTGATTCAAGTGACAAGGAGATTGATTAAATACTTGATTAGTCCTCACTTAGGCTTAGACATCATTGAAAGGTAATTCAAATTATGTGTATTTACCCATTAATCACTTGTAATCATTAATTGCACTCCCCTTAGGGGCTTAGGAATTTTGACATGTATAACATGAAATTTTGAATGATGTGGCTAGGTAGATCATCAACCTTATGCCAATAATTATAATAGGGGCTACCAACTACTAAGTTTTCCATCCCATCCACCCCATTATTTCCCTCTTTATGTATATGAGATATCTTAACCTTATTTAACTATTGTAGGACGAATTTTACATAATCAATTTTCCCTTGAATTGTTTAGGTGGGTTTAGATTTACCAAACAAACATATTAGAATATTTAATGAGTCCCATTCCATAACAAGATTATTAATTTTAAAATTCATTGCCATTTGGATACCCTAAAGGGTAGTTCTATCTTCCACCACATGATTAGTTTAAAAAACCATAGGTCATGCATAAGTAACCATAACTATACCATATGTATCCCTAATTACCCCCCTCCTATTACATTATTAGGATTACCTTTGGAAACATCATCAAAGTCTAATTTAAACCATGACCTCAAATGTTTGGTCTATTTTACATGGATTGTGTTTAATCAGAGGATGATATTTAACTAAAAGAGTAATATTCTAGTTATTAAAAATGGTGGAACCAATTTCAAAGAGGGAAGGTTTGCCTTTAGGGGAAAATGCCTATAAATTTTATTTAATAACAACTAAGATCCTAAGATTTTTAGACTTTTGGTACATTTTCTTATCTTCAAAGATACGCTTATTCCATACCTTCCAAATTCCCCGAATGAAATGGGGTAGATCCAGATGCCATAAAAATCCCAAGGATGATAGATTTGAAGGTGAAATCCATTGTTTAATGAAGTCAAAAAGTGAATTTGGTTTTACCCAAGCAATATTAAACAATTTAAGAAGGAAATCCATTGTTCTTGATGCAAAAGGAAAATCAAAGAACAAATGACTTACTATTTTATCTTTGCATTTGCATATAACACACTTATTGGGATGAACAAACCTCTCTTGAACAAATTATATATAACAAGGATTTTTGTGATACTATCTAGAAAAAATGTTAACTTTTGGAGTAAGGTTAATTATCCATAAATCCTTCCAAAAGTGTCCATCTTCCTCTAGGTCAAGCTCCACCAAATATCAAGTTTTTATTGAGAACTCTCCATTGATGTATGCTTTGTATATAATTTTGTCTTCTCAAGGAAATATGGTAATGATTTTTGATTAATGCAATATAAATAATGTAAAATTATGGCTAATTTAGATCATATAAAACATAGAAAAAATGCATTAAAAATGGAATAGATAGATATTCCACCTATATGATTCTAATTGATGATGCAAAAAAAATTTAGATGTACTTATATTATTTCCCTTACAATAATTATCATTAATTATAAATTTTTTATGTATGCACTGTCATTTTTCAAATCATAACATTGTAGCTTAAACCATTCTTGGATTCTAGTGTAACCCATATGGCAACAACTACTATCTTAGATCTGCTAGAAGTCTCCTTATGTGTTGTATAGATATGTAAATCCTTAGAAATATGTTCCTACACTTGTCTATATTTCATGTGTGTGTGATCCCATTTATTCCTTTTCACTAATATATGTTTTACTTATAATTTTTTTGAAACTTTAATAACAATTTCAACCTCAAGGTGACTTTAAAAATGGGTTAGTTATTTGGGTTGGAAAACCACAACCACTCCATGATAAATGAATAAACATCACCTACATTCCAATAATATGAAGAGGGATCAAATTAAACATATTTATTCCACGTGTGTGTGTGTGTGTGTGTGTGTGTGTGTGTGTGTGTGTGTGTGTGTGTGTGTGTGTGTGTGTGTGTGTGTGTGTGTGTAGCATCATTATCAATCTATAATGCAATTTAATGTTTTACTTTTGATACTTGCACCATGTAACTTTGAATTTCATTTATATTCATACTTAGCTATAGGGATACTAATTTGAGGGATTTTTCAAATATGTATGCCTTATAATAGTTTATAAAAATATTTATAGTGTATTTATAAACTTTTTAAATAATTTATAATATGTTTCTAGGTGACTATAACCTTAGGATTTATTTTCATTTAAATCCATCTCATCATTATTGCTCACTATGATTGACCCATGAATCATGCATAGGTCAAACTAATGGAGACTTCCTAATTTGAAAAATAAACATTGAGTTTTCATGGGCACTACTAATAGAGGAATAAAACTATAGTAACCAAAACTATATATCCATTAACAGTATTATCATGGGATTAAAAATTAGTGATATGAGATATGTCAAAGATTTATGTGGGATTTTATACTATTTATATATATATGTCAATGATATTGAATATGTGTATCTAGATAATAGAGTTTACTAGGACAACATGTGGGCAAACATGTACAAGGAAAGATTTTATATAAGTCAAATGTGTATGAAATGTCCAAGTATGTCAAAATATTCCAAAGTTAATGTTTCCAATGTCTAATACCAAAGTTAGGCACATACAACTAGGGTTAATTCCTCCAAGTGGTAAAGAAAGGTAGGGATAAATAACATACCTTGAAATTTGAAAATGTACCCTTAGTAGGGATATTTAATGTAATGAGAAACACAAAAGTAGTGTGCCTCCATTTATACATGGTAAATACCATAGAAACATAGGAACTGAGCATATTAATACTAAAAATAGTAATGTGCATAGTAAATAACATGACACAAATCATAGTGAATTCATGATGTATATCATGGAAATAATAATAAAATATCACAATATATTTCATAAATATCACACTGTATATTTCAAAAATATGTAGTTACATATAATAAATAATCATGTAAGGACATATGCCTCACCTGACATGATGACACAACATGACATGCCAAATATAGGATCCTCTATGGATAAGGACATAACAAGACATGAAAAAAAACATGGACAAAAACACACAAACATACACATCCAACAATTAAACACACAATGGTACATGAAACTCAATATAACCAATATAAAAACTATATGTAACCACATAATGTAGATATACATGAAAACACGTAATGTGTATGTCTTAGTAAGATAAAATACAATCAATGTAAATATTTTAATATGATAAATGGAAAGATAGAGATATATCATCACAATTGTTTTTGTATAGATATGCCCCTAAGGTAGGGAACACCACATATGCGATCATGCTCCCTAGAATGTGGGAAAGAAAATAACCACATAACAATTTAAAGTCCATAATCATATTTAAATTTTGTATCTTGAATCTCACCCATTTTTTGAATACCAATGAGAAACAGTGTCTAACATGTATAAGAAAAACCTATGACATAGGCACTATATACATACAGACATACATACATACATACAGACATACATACATACACACACACACACACAAACACACACACACACACACACACACACACACACACACACACACACACACACACACACACACACACACACACACACACACACACACACACACACACACACAACACACACACACACACACACACACACACACACACACACACACACACACACACACACACACACACACACACACACACACACACACACACACACACACACACACACACACACACACAATGAGAAGCAAAATAAGTGAAATCAAACAAAAATAGAATCCAAAAGGCACAATCATAAATGAATGTTAATAGGGAGGCCAAAGGTCACAATCAAGAAGAAGAGGAAGAGGAAAATTCCAAATAACCCAAAACTTCCCTCATAACTTAATGCATTATAGGGAAAAGGATATAGATATATATGTTCTCATCATCAGGAAATATTCATAAATATTTGGAACACCATAAAAAATAAAGGGGAAAAGGCTAATGAAACATAGCTAGAAATAAAAACCAAGTGGTTGATACAAAATATAAGGCTAGTACCAAGATGCAAAATATATAAAATGGATGAATAATTAAATCAAAATCTAGGGGGAAAATCACATGAAAGGTGTGAAATGTAAAAGAAAGAAGCTATACAAAATAAGAAAAACTATAGTACAATACAAATTTATCAAAAAACATGAGATATAGGCTATCATAGATAACAAACTATCTCATATATAATGTGAAATTATAGACTACATGAGTCATATATGTCACTCAAAGTATCAAAAAAGTAGTCACAAAAGGTGTAGTAACAAAAAACATCATCCCAAAGAAAGATATGTGATGTGTGCTTGAAATGTCATTGTAACTAAAAAGTATCATAGTCATGGTAAGTAAATCTTGATCAATGTATCATCAACTAGGTAAAAGTGATATTTTAATTATATTTTCACTTCAACCATTGTAAATCATAATGCTATGTGTGTTCAAAATATTCTAGTAAAAAAACTATGAATGTATAAATGACCATTAATTGATTCATATTTAGGTATCTCATGGTTATAAAATGTAATGGAAGGCACTTATTGTTAAGATCTCAGACCATGCTAATGATATTATCAGTATCAAACTCACATGGAATAATCAAATTATGTATGGATATCATCATATACACATTGTCTTATTTTTGGTATTATGATTTGGTTATAAATTGTTAAATATTTTCAAGCATTGATTAGGTGTCATGAAAATTGTTATGCGGAATTATGGGCTTCAATTTTAATAGTGTTGTTATCAATGAGATCTTGGATCTTATGTTAAATTTTGAAGCATAAACTAGTTGAATGTTCAAAATCTCAATGGTAATAAAAACTTAAGTTTGTGTTATACCCTTTAGGTAATGCTTGAATAATATTTAATTAGTATGGATTAGGTAAAGTAATCACATTACAATCAAGTAAACATTGAAGTAATTTGTCAGGTGGTCTATAAATATTTTGAGATCTCGATTGTTCCAAGAAGTAGGAAAGATACTATTATTGGTTGGTTGTGAAACTCTATTTACAGTTTTGGCTCATTGTTATTTTGGAAATTATTCACATCATTAGTATTAGGTTTGAATATTATCTTTCCATAATATTTTGAAGTAGTGGATTTAGAATAAATAGATGTATATGTTAACATATTAGCATCCATGAGTATAATCTCAATGTTGCATAGCACATGGAAAAGTTTGTCAAGAGATTCAAAAGTATTAAACATGAATTTTTATTTAAATGGTGAGAGCAAACTATTAGAGAGTATAGTTTGAAGCACACTATTATGGATTTGATGTGATATTTTTGTAAGAATGGGTTTAAATTTAATCACATAGTCAACAAGAGGTTCATTATATCCTTATTTTATTTTATAAATCTAATAAAATTTGACCTTTTAAGTATTTTTATATAAAAACGTGACAATAAAATATTATCCAAATCATTGAATTTATGCACAAATTCTATAGGTACAATGTGTAAACAATCTAAAACACATCCAATGAGACTTATATGTAATAAATAGGTCCTAAGTAAATCATTATGGTGAAAATAAAATCAAGGTGAAAAATTATCCTTAGCATAATGTAAAGGATCCAATTCCCACTATATAATGTAAACAAGGAATTATATAGCTAATAAGTTGTGTAATATATCATAAGATGAAACCACATGACTAGGTTTTTTATATGATTAGATAGTTGTATAATTTGTAATTGTATATCATCAAGTTTATATTTTACTATTATATCAATATATGCACCATTAAGTGTCTGATTAACATTGGTATGTGTATATGTATGGATTGATGCCTTTTTATGATTAAAACTAGTTGCGATCGAGGCATTATTGGTTTTTTGACTATGTCAAAGACTAAGGGATGGTATATAATAATGCAATCATGGTGGAACATTTTTCATTGGATTGGTAATAATAAGAACTATAAAAGCCTTAGGTTGTATAATAATTAAAAGGATTTACCTAAGAAATGGGTGTAGAACTAGGTGGAGGAATATAAGGATCAATATTTTCATAAAAACCACTAACCTCACCACTTTCCAACCTCCAAGAGGTGAAGTAATATCATCCAATGGATCTATCGAAGTATGCTCATGAAAATATTTATTATTCCTAATTTGATTAGTCCATGCTTTAGTAACTATTAAAAACATAGCATAGGTGTAGTTGTAATATATGAATTAAAATAAATTTTAAGTCCTTAAATTTTGGTACATAAATGGAAGCATGGAGTGTATTATTACAAGCATTGTCTCTATCCTCATTAGATTATCCTTCATATGAACAAGCATTATCATAA
Organism: Torreya grandis; assembly: GCA_037957365.1. Classification (NCBI taxonomy): domain Eukaryota; kingdom Viridiplantae; phylum Streptophyta; class Pinopsida; order Cupressales; family Taxaceae; genus Torreya; species Torreya grandis. Next base: position 1,972,624 of record JARHVA010002910.1, on the reverse strand, counting down.
ATAAACATAGTGTCTTCATTAACATAGTTAATATTTTTCACACATAAAGGGGTATCAATACTAGGAGGCATCTCAATAATGATTCTAATTTTTGAAAAGCGTATGGTATACAACGATTATTATGTCATATTATAAGTAGCACCACTTAATCAAGTATTACATTTAGTAGTTTATTTAGATCTAGGATTTATAAGCATAAGATATAAGAGTGAACAATGTGAAGGAAGATAAGAAAATGATTAAGTGATGTAAAAAATGCAAACAAGATGAAAATATAAAAGATAGATTTGAAAATGGAGGATCAAACCCTTGAAAACCTCATAATATGCATGTGTTCAGAGAACGAAGGTGTCTGCACCAAATTATAAAAATTAGATGTAAGACAAAGGAATAAAGAGGTGAGTAGAAGATATGGTTTTATAAAAACATGTAAAACAAGATGTAAATATAAAAAATAAAAACTTAGCCATGAAACCTTAATGAACAAACACTAGAAGGTATAGGCATTCTAAGAACATATGAGTTCACTAATTTATTTTATATTTTTAATGCACTAGGGTAAATAATGTTAAGGTGTTGTCAATGATGTCTCCAAGGTGGATAAGGGTGTTAATGACGTGTCAAGTATGCTAGTGGGTCAATGACAAAGTGTGCCTTGGTGATCATGCATGGACCTTATAGTGTTTGCTTGGGTAGGCAAGATGATGGATGTTGATGATGTGTTGACCATGTTTGGAGGGTCATGTGGGGTGTAAGGAGTGATTGGTGTAATTGTGTAAGTAAAATTAATTAATCTAAGTAGTCTTGTGAATTTCTAGGTTATTCTAATCATCTTGTCAAAATTTATTGAGTAAGCAAATTGATGACATCAACATTCACATGTGTGAGGTGTCAGAAGAAAGTGGTCACATGGGTTTGTTTAGATTTATTCCTAGAGCATGTGTTTAAAATTTAAGTTATTGAAATGATTTATATCAAAATTTATGATGGTTAAAAGGTGATCTATTATGTATATTTCACAATTTTCCATACTTAGCCAAATTTACATTAAAAAGTGATCGTTGGAATTCAAATATTTGAATTTACAAAGGAAAACCAGTCTGTAATGTTTTGCCTATTTTTCTTGATTATGAATAAATTTTATGATGTATTAAAAATAAAAGTGGTAGATAAATTCAAGGTAAATCCAATAAAATTGATTTATAGGTTTTAATGGTTGTACATTTGCATTTATTGTAGTTCAAAGTTGATCAAGGGTTTGACTTTCTTCTATAAGTGACCCAAGAAGGATGTTTGAGCTTTTATTGATAGTGTTTGGATGTTTCATCATGAATTATCTATTGTATAGTGTTTTATACTCCATTAGAATCATCTATATAGATTTTGGAGGTTTGAACAATTCATATTTAGTATGAACCATTGATTGGACGTTGACTATTTATTCATTCATGGTGTTTTCATGCACAAGGCAATTGATTGAAATGCTTTGCATATGTAGAGGAGTGAAGTGATTAATAGAATAATTTGAGGGTGTCTTAGGGGTCATGTGTCATGGAAATATGTGCTTTGAAGTGGTCTTGTGTTTCTATTTTAGCTTGGTGAAGTTTTAAAGGGGTGAATATGTCTCCATGGACCTAAAAGGGCTACTTAAGCCTAATTGAAAGGTGTTGTTGCTTAAGGGTGATCTATCAAAGCTATGGTCAACCTATGTAGATTGTGTTGATATTTTTATAAGTGGGATATAATCCTCAAGGGTTAAGGAATGTTTTGTGGCTGATCAAGAAGGTGGTGATCATGAAGGCTCTATAAAGAGCATAAACAAAGATGAAGGTTTCTAGTGTTGATGTGCAAAGTATAGTGAAGTGTGAGTAAGCTTGGTGGATGGATTAAAGAGAAGAAAAGTGTGAGGAATATGTGTGTGAACTATATGTCATATTTATAATGTTTTAATAGTGTTTTATTTGGTTTATGATTGAGAATGAGTGAAGAAGTGTAAAGTGATCCAAAAAGTTGTTTTGTATGCATTGCTTGTGTGTGAAGGCTTGAGAAAATATGAAAGATTGAAGAGAGATATTATTAATTATTTTTAAATAAAATTAGAAGGAAATTAGAGTTCTGTATGTCTTGATATCATAAGGTGTTATGTGGGTGCTAAACATCTAGGATAAGTGGGTGCTTGTCCATGATTAGGGGTTGGTGCTCCTTGTGAAGTGGGTGTTTCACTAAAGTCTCTTGTTTGTGATATTTTATAGGATTATAGTCCATGTGTTTATAGTATTGAGAGTGGGTTTTATACCCCCATGAGGGTTTACCACATAATTCATGTGTTATGTGCTTTGATCTTGCATGGTTTTCTTTGTTCATTACAATGAATGGTTTATATGCTTCATGACTTCATATGTTGAATGGTTAAGAGCTTGAAGGATTAGAATTAAAGTTAATTTTCTTGCATCATTGATTCAAACCTACCTCTTAGTGTTTTTACCTCTAATAATTTGTATTAGAGCCACACCTTCTTTGCAATTTTAATTACTTGAAGGTGGTCAAAGGTATGGATGATAAAGAGGTTGAGACATACCTTCAAGGTAAACTAATATATGCTCTATTAGAGATAAAATATTAGAGGAAGAGAATGAAATAATGAAGAATAAGAAAGGAATTAAAAATTTAGATCTGACTTCCTCAATATGTTATGATATTAATGCAGGCATTGATGGTGTGAAGACACAAATAGATAAACTCAAAATAATAGTGAAGAATTTGTAGGATATGATGGATAAAGGCTTGAATCAAAGAATGGATCATATGGAAGGTAAAGATATGAAACACACACACACACACACACACACACACACACACACACACATGTGTGTGTGTGTGTGTGTGTGTGTGTGTGTGTGTGTGTGTGTGTGTGTGTGTGCTTTTATCTAAAGACAAACATATTCATACCTCTACCAAATATTTTAATTATGAAACTTCTTAGATTATTGATGGTCAAATAAAAGGAATGTCTAACATGAAAAACTTTAGTTAAATCTTCAATGGGTACTATTACACTTGTAATCAATATGGTCATAGATATAGGGACTGTACTTTATCTTCAAATTATAGAAATGAGGTTGTATACTACAACTAAAATCAACAGGGACATATAGCCAAGTGCTACAAGAGGGATATTGGAAAAAGGATGCACAAGTCACTGACACCATCAAATAGTTTAAGGAAGACAAATCCAAGATTGAAGATAAGAAGAAACAAAATTTAAGGAGTGAACCAAAAGAAGAGTCAATGATTTTTCAAACTACTTTACATAGTCAAGATAATGAAAATAAATTGGTACATAGACAATGAATTCTCAAGTCATATGATAGGAGACAAGAGCAAGTTTATCTCTCTCAAAAACATAATTCAGGTTCAGTAAGATTTAGTGATAATAATTATGCTAACATAGTTGGCAAAGGTTTTTTAAGTTTGGAAAATGGTCATACTAAAAATGAAAATGTTTTATATGTAAAAGGTTTGAAACACAATCTTTCTAAGTGTTATCCAAATGTTTAAGAAAGTAAATGTTATGAATTTTGATGATAAAGGGTGTGAAGTGAGAAGAGAAAAGCCTAGAAAATTGGTTTCAAATATTCACAAGGAAGACAACAACTTGTATGTGTTCCATGAATCCAAAAGGGAGGAGTGTTTCATGAATAAATTAGAGGAAATATGAATTTGGCATAAGATACTTGGACATCTAAATTTTGATAATTTTGTGAGGATCAGTTCAAAAGGGTTAATGAGGTATATGCCTAAAATCACTAAGATTCCTCATAATCCTTACAAGGCATGCCTTTATGGGAAGAAAACCAATATAAGATATAAATCTAAGGATAATTTCACCATAATACCATTGTAATTGATCCACACTAACCTATGTGGACCTAAAATAACTAAAGGTATTCAAGGTAACAACTACTTCATGATATTAATTAATGAATTTAATAGGATGACTTGGATATATTTCCTCAAAGAAAAAATAGAAGCCTTTGAAAAGTTTAAAGATTTTAAAGCTCTTGTTGAAAATGAAAAGGGATCAAAAATCATGTGTGTGAGATCAGACAGAGGAGGTGAATGTTGGTATTATAAGTTTGATACTTTTTGTGAAGATTAAGGGATTAGAAGACATTACTCTACTGTTAGGACACCCCAACAAAATGGGATAGTCTAAGGGAAAAACACAACTATCCAAGAGATGAGTAGAACCTTTCTTCAAGATTCCAAACTATCAGATGGATTTTGGGAATAGACTAATAATACATTAGTATACATCTTAAATAGATGCCAAATTAGAGTAAATAGTGATAAGACTCATATAAGCTATGGAAAAATAGGTCAACTAATGTCAAACATTTTAGATTGTTTAAGATCAAGTGTTTTATCAAGAGGGATGAAGAAAATCTTGGAAAATTTGATTCAAGATCTGATGGGTATGATGGGGGCATCTTCTTGGGTTATTCATCCATAAGTTCTACTTACATATGTTTTAATAAGAGACTCCACAAGGTTGTTGAAAGTTATAATGTAAGACTTGAAGAGGTAGGTAAAATCAATAAGCCTAACTTATAGATAAATTACACTACAAAGAATCCTAATTCAAATAATAAAGGCATATCTAATCAATAAGATGATGAAGAGGTAAGATAAGACACTAAATATCTATATAGGAGAATACAGAAGGATCATCTAGTTTTTTAGGTAAATGTAGATGTGAATGTTAGTTTTTAGACTATAAGGAGAATGTTGATCAATCAAAATCAACAAGACACAACTTTGTTATCCAAGGTTGAACCTAAAACATTCTTGGAAGCTATCAAAGATGAAAATTGGATATGTGAAATGGATGAAGAACTTGATCAAATAGTAAAGAATGAAACATGGAATTTAGTACGTAGGCCAAAAGACAAAAATGTGATAGGAACTAAGTGGGTATTCAAAACAAGATGAATGAGAAAGGAGAGGTCACAAGAAATAAGGCTAGATTGGTTTGTAAAGTATATACTCAAGTTGAAGGGATATAATTTGATGAAACTTTTGCCCATGTGGTAAGAATGGAAGCAATTAAACTCTTCTTATCATATGCAAGCGTCAAAGGTTTCAAAGTTTAGCAAATGGATGTGAAATCTACTTTTTTTAATGGAAACTTAGATGAAGATGTCTATATTGAGATACTTAAAGGTTTTTCCATGACAAGTAATCAAGACTATTGATCCAAAACTTAGAAGCTTTGGTTGAAAGATAATTCAAGAAATAATAACAACACAATAACAATAATTCTATCTCTGAGAAGAGATGTTTTATTCATCAAAATTTGTAGATCCAAACATATGCTTATCTCTAGGAAGAGATGTCTGATTACCATTTTGGGTTACATATTCATTTATCCACATTTGGAAGGTAAGAGGATGATGTGGAAGGTCACAAATCTTGAGGGAGATCAAGTGGTTTGAATTTCATGATTTACAACAATATAGAATTTGAGGAATTAATATTTTTAGAAACTTACTATTTTTAGACTGCACTACTAAAATTAAAATTTGGGGCACTTCCATTGGGTTTTAGGGGGCCAAAATCTATCAAGCAAAGCCCATGCCATCTCACCACATTTTCCTAGTTCTTAGCTTTCCAATGGTTCAAATGATGAGTCTATTAGAGCTACGGTACAAAAGTGATGGCTTTGAAAAGTTATGTCATCAATTGGGGTAGAACCATCACCCGAATTATTGCTTAGAATGTTTCTCGGATCATTCTTCCCTCCTTGAGAAGTAATGGTCCCCATTGCATTAATATTTATCATCAAGTGTGGTAGTTGTGTTTTGATTTGATTTATAATGCATACTTAGAATGGACTATGCTTTGTGGAGCTATGTAGGCCTGATTGTTCACCATTTCTATCTAACCATTCATTTATGGATAAAAGGCTATGGACTTCTTTAGCTTGTTATCTATTTACTTCTGTTCTTGTGTTGTTTGTGTAGTCAGGGCTGCAACATCAGCCCTTTTGGATTCCTATGGCTTGACCACCATGAGAATGAATTTCTTGGCACTAATCAAGGAGATAGATGTAGAAGGTGGTACCTTTGGTACCCTATAGCATCGTGTTCCAATATTGATGGTGATCTTTCAAGTTCTTGATTTATAAATGACATGTCGATCATACATTAATAACTAACCAAAAAGTACATCATAAACATCCATATTGACCACATCACATAAGACCTCATCTTGGAAAGGTTTTATTGCATATGAGAGAATACATTGGTGGGTGACATAGAGGTTTCTCCCTAGACTCAACCATCTAATACTGTATGGCTTTGGGTGAGGCTTCATGGACAAATTTAGGCTTTTTACAACATTAATAGAGATTAAATTCTTTTGACTCCCACTATCAAGAATGAAATGCAAAGGCTTACCTTTCACCCATAACTTAGAGTGAAACAACCTTTCCTTGTCATCTAGCCTCTCCTCGTGGGTCTGTGATGAAGCAACGATGGAATTAGTCTCAACATCTATAATCTCTTCTTCATCCTCTTTGACTATAGGTTGTGTATCAGGCAAAGTAGTAGATGTTGATGATTGTGACTTAGAAAGTAGGGACTTGATGACTCAACATTCTTCTTTAGAGTGCATTCTAGATTTGTGATAATCACACCATTTCTTAGTCTTCATTTCTTTCTTCTTCCAATTTTGGCCCCATGTTTAACCTCCTTTGTCACTTTTCCATTTTGAAGGCTGACTCTTTGTATTCATTCTTCCATGCTTCTACTCAATCTTCTATGTGAACTTGTATGCCTCACCAAGGGTTTCCAAATTGAAGAGTTCCATCTCCCCTCATATATACCATTGTAGTCCACCATGATATTTAAGAACCTTATTTTTCTCACTTTCCTGGATGCCCAATCTTGCAAATAGAGAATGAAAAATGTTAGTGTAATCTTGAACAGACTATTCCTTACCTTGGTGAAGTTGTTACCACTCTATTTATAGATCATCATATGCTTCAATGGGGTAGTATTCTTCCTTTATAGCTTTTATGACATCATCCTAGTTAGGTTCTACCTCAAGGCCAATATAATCTGTACTAAATCTCTTCTTGTACACTTCCCACCAATTTTTGACAGGTAATGATGCTTTCAAAAGAGCAAAAGTTATCTTCTCTTTATTGGTAAATTTATTTACCAATAAATATGAAGACAATTAATCCAACCAATTTTCTACTACATCAGCATTGATTTTTCCTTTAAATGTAGGGATATCAAAATTCACCCGAGCCTTGAAGGGTGTTGGGGCACTAAAATGATGTGGGGGTGCAGATGAGGAGCCAATATTTCCAATGGAGATTTGTTTGATAATTTGGGGAAATTGTTGTAGCATTTTCACTTGCTACTATTGGAGGGCTTCATTCACCATTTCCTTAAAAGGATCGGATGTCTTAGTGTTGTCTTCTATTTGAGGTTGTTTGGAGCGAATAGGTGGATAGTCTGTTGGTTCTATTTTCCACCCAAGCTTCTTATAATTTGACCTTGTCCTTGAGATCATACACTCTAAAGATAAACCACTCTGATACCACTGATCCAAAACTCATAAGATTTGGTTGAAATATAATTCAAGAAATAAGAACAACATAATAACAATAATGCTATCTTTGAGAAGAGATGTTTTATTTATCAAAATTTGTAGATCCAAACATATGCTTATCTTTGAGAAGAGATGTCTAATTTCCCTTTTGGGTTACATATTCATTTATAAACATTTTGAAGGTAGAAGAAGGATGTGTAAGGTCACCAATATTGAGGGAGATCAAGTGGTTTGACTTCCATGATTTACAACAATATAGATTTTGAGAAATTACTATTTTTAAAAACTTACTATTTTTATACTGCACTACTAAAATTGAAATTTGGGGAACTTCCATTTGGTTTTTGGGGGCCAAAATCCATTTAGCAAAGCTCCATTCCATCTCACCAAATTATTCTCATTCTTAGCTTTCCAATGGTTCAAATGATGAGTGATTAGAGCTATGGTGCAAAAGTTATGGCTCTTGGAAGTTCTGTCATCAATTGGGGTAGAACTGTCACCCGAATTATCACCTAAAATATTATTCGGATCAACTATGTTTGAAAACTAAATAAATATTTATATGGTCTTAATCAAGGTCCTATAGCTTGGTATTACATGTTAGACAAGTATATATTGAGCCAAGGCTTCAAAAGAGGGGTAGTTGACAAAAAATTGTACATTAAGACAGAGGGCAATCATCAATTATTAGTGGTAGTCTATGCAAATGACAAAGTTTTGGGATCTGACAATGACATGATGAGTAGAGAGTTTACAAATGCTATGAAGACTAAGTCTGAAATGTCAATGTTGGGAGAACTTAATTTCTTTTTAGGATTGTAGATTAACAAAATTGATGTAGGGATATTCATTTCATAAGTAAAATACATCAAAGATATGCTAAGGAAGTTTGAAATGTTGGATTGTAATACAATGAGTACTCTAATGGTCACATGATGTAAGTTAAGTAAACAAGATGAATCACTAAAGGTTGATCAAAATTTGTATTGATTCATGATTGGAAGTCTTTATACTCTATTGCTACTCATCCTAATATCATGCAAACAATAGGCCTTGTAGGTAGGTGCTATGCCCTTAACCTTTGGTGTGTCTATAGATATGTGTGGTTGACTTGTGGCTTACATACCTCTTTTATATTATTATTACACTTATCTATGTTCTTATTTATGTCAGCCTAAAAAATAACCATGGATAAGTAGACTATATATAGGAGGTAGTGGTTAGTCTTTGATCATCATAGCAAGTATTCTGCTTCTATTGCATTGTTATGGAGGTTGCCCCCTTGAAGTGGCTTTGCTACATTATCCACTATTCTACTCTCTATTAATTATTATTGTGTGATCTCTTATCTTTAATTATTCTATGTGAACATCTAAGTAATTTCATTACAAATGGTATTAGAGCTTTGGTTTGGGCAAGTTTCCTATAACTTTTTTCCCTAGATCTAGTGAGGCATGACTTCTATAAGCAAGAGTAAAAAAACATAACTTGAAATCTAGGAAGAATTAATTTTTTTGTCAGCGTAGTATTATTTGAAATGCTTTTTTAAGAAAAAAAGTTTGAATTTTTTGCCCTTTGCACATTTGTAGTCATTGGATTCATCTCAATGAGATGATTACAATGGTATATTTTGTTGGTACACTTTTTTGGTGCCAAAGTTTTTTCACCCTAGTGCATAAAAATAGTTATTGGATTCATATTAGCAAGGTGATCACAATGGTACCATCTCTTGGTACACTTTTTTTGGGGAAAAAATCCTCCTAGGGTTTGTGCATGGTGGTTCCTACTACTCGAGGAAAAAATGGGGGCAAGAAACTCCTAAGACTCTTAGGGATGACATGGAATATAGAACTTTATATATGATGATTTCTCAACTTTAGGCTGATATAAAGGGTTTGGTGTAGCAAGATGACTTTGATATAGTTTAAATTGATGTTTCAGAGATGTGTAAAGAGATTAATGGGGTGCACACTCAATTTCAATAGATCACTACATAATTGGATGTCATTTCATCTCAGTTACAGCCAAAAAACCCTCCACTTCATCATTTGGGTCCTCCTCCTCTTAACACTCGTAGCTCCAATCCTAGTGTGAAAATGATGTTACCAAAAGTGGAGATGTGTAAGTTTTATGGTAAGGATATTCTCACTTGGATTACCTAAATTTAGAATTTATTTGATCGTACCAAACTCCTAGTTCTCAGAAGGTGATAGTGGCATCTCTGTATCTGCAACTTGAGCAGTTCATTTGGTATAACTATTTTTGTGTTCAAAAGAAAAATAATGGTGCTGCTATTACATGGTCTATTTTTATTGATGAATTTTTGGCTCATTATGAAAAAAATCTCTTTGAGAACTACTTCAACTAGTTACCCAAACTATGTTAAACAAAAACTATGAAGGATTATATTCATCAATTTTAGAATCTATCTTTACAGGTAGAAGACATCACTAAGGAAAATTTGACTAATATTTTTCTAGGGGGACTCAAAAATAACATCCAATTGGAGGTTCAGATGTTTAAGCCATCATCTATATCAAAATCTATCTAAGGACATGCATGGTAGAAGAAAAAGATATGGTCAAATGAAAAAAATTCACTACTAGTCATGATTGTACCTTTATAACACCATCATTTCCTCAACTCACTAGATTGACACCTCAACAAATTGAGGAGAAGGGAGCTAAAGGGTTGTGTTATTGTTGAGACAACAAATGGAGTAAAAGACATTGCTGTGCAGAAAAGAAGTTGTTTTACGTCAAAGGTGCCAACGAGGATATAGATGACGAGGAGGCAATTGGTTAGGATGTAGAAGGACCCGAGGAGAAATCTGAAGACTCTCAGCCTACTATTTCCTATCATGCCATTTTAGGTATTAATACTCCCCAAAATTTTAAGGTGGTGGGTTTCCTTAAGAAACAAAAGGTCACTATATTGATTGATTCTAGGAGCACACACAACTTCATCAATTGTAAGTTGGTTACTCATTTGAACTATTTCATTTATCCTACTCCATAATTTTATGTCATGATTGTAGATGGTGGTAATATCAGATATTCAAGAAAATTCCATAGTATTAAGCTTAACATGGGCGACTACCTATTATATTCTCCTATTTTCATGAGTGGAGCTGACATTGTTCTAGGAGTAAAGTGGATCACCACTTTAGGCACTATTGAGATGAATTTCTAGGAATTATTATTATGCTTTCATTCTAAGGGAAGGACATTTGAGCTAAGGGGATTAAGGGATAAATCTCAAAATATTTTTAGATCCCATAAAATGACCAAGATTCTTTGAAAGGGTGATGAAGGGTTTGCGGCTCACTTGTTTTCCATTTAAGTCTAACTAACTCAACCATCTACACCTTCTAATCTAAAATAAGTGATTGACGCCAATTATGTTGTTTTTGGTAACATAACAAAAGGAATTCTACCCATATGCAACATGATTTTTCCATCAGAATTATTCTTGGTAGTATTTTTGGCTAATTTTAGCTTACATATGGAAATTTTCCTAGATGGATCAATGTATAGAGGCCTTGGTATGGAGTGATCAGCTGAGCAGAGTTTCTAATTGAGTAAGTGATCAAAAGGCTTGGAAAAAAGTCTAGGATTGAAAGGTGAAAAGTATCACCATGTTCTCATGGTAATCATGACCTTCATGGACATAAAATAGGTTTCACAAGTCTCAGAGACTCATTTTAAGCCTAGAAAGGTTAGACTGTCACAAGCATGTCATGTAGAAATGGATAGATTAGTCTAATTACATGTTTAATAAATGTATCTAGAAATCCTCTCAGACAAAAATATTACATAGACATGAAGTTATTCATTCCAATATTATCCTCTACAAATTTGGTATCTTGATGACCTTGTTACCTCAAGATATAACACTTAAAAGTTAGATTTATAGAATGAAACGTGTGTAGGGACATCAAGTTAAAGATACAATAATTAACCATTTGGATTTAAAATTATTAAACATGCATGCAAAAATCAAATTTAGGCCCCTTTAAATATCTATTTGAATTCAAATGATCCAATATCAATGGTTGATATTCAATCATACCAAAGATCTAATGGCGGGCAGTAACTAGATAGTGTTAGTGGGTCCTAAAGATGTAATGGAGTGAATTTGATCATGCACAAAAGATAGATGGTGAGAATCAAGTCAAAATTTCAACATAAGCATGAAGCAGACAAGTGGAAAAATCTCAGGTACCTGAGAAAATATCTAATGGTGCATGATGATTGACAAAGCCAATGGGCTCAAGCAGGTTGATGGTGCACATGTAAGCTAACAAGGTAGATCTAACAATGAGAGATGGGTCAAAATGTTAGTGAATCTCAAAGACAAATACATGGGTGACAAGTGTCTCAACCACATTAAACTAATAGAATATCTATAGATCACATCTATTCATATAGAGAAAGATCAATGGTGTGTATGTATGTTGACAAGGCAGATCCAATGGTGTGCAAAAAAGCTAATTGATGATCAATATCAAAAGTTGATAGATAAGGTATTTCAAATAAAGGTTTAATTAAACTCAGGTCAAACAAAGTTAACTTTTTCAAAGAACACCATTAAAGCTCAGTCGAGACCTCTATTGGAGGATCCAGAGCATAGAGACTCAGTTTTTTGGTGTCTTCAATGTCACGTACATAAGTCTTTAGCCTCCACAAGTTTTAGAGGTAGAATAGGTCTATTTAGACCTAATATAGTTCAAAACTAAGATTATGCAACCTCCAAATCTACATTGACATATTAACTATAGGAAAACCAATAAAATGGATTGGTTTTTGATCTATAGTAAACCTATGCTCACGTTTAGAGTAGGGGAAGAGGTGAAGGAGTGTCTTGTTTATTGACATGGTCATATTTTTGATAACTAGGTAACTATAGCCACTCAAAGCAGACATGGTATGGCTCTGTCAAGTCCATAGATATGGGGACTTTGTCCCTCTAATAAAATTAAGTTTGAGATGGCATAGGAATTCATAGAGCAGATTGGGGGATTGGAGAAAGTAGTTAGAGCATTCAATGTAGTTCATAACCATAAAGATATTTTCCCAAAAAACTTAGTCATGAATCATTACCTTTAGAAAACTCTTTTCCATTGTGTGTTTCTCAATCAATAAAATTATTCGGAGGCTATTGGGACAAATGAAGACTATCTTACATATGATGCATTAGCTCTAATTTGATCAAAATATGGTGGGGGCATTCATAAAAAGTTGTCAACTAATTAAATGACCTAGGATGGTGTTCTCATTATCTCCCTCCCATTTCTCCTATATCTCCCATTCTTTCCTATTTTATAAGGGCTTTTTGGTATTTTAGAAGGAAACACTCTCTCACTTTTGAGAAAAAAACACTCTCTCAGTTTTGGAAGAGTAAAGACCCTCATTTGATATGGATAGGCCTTATCAACACTTGTATGAAGTACCTCTTTAAGCTAATAAAGAATTTATTTACCTATCTCTCACTTTTGAACTATGTTTAGTAAGATTGTGCATGATGGCATTATGAAGGAGAATCTTTCATTCCATTTTCCTTCTTTCTTGACTATTTTAGGGTGTTTTCTAATTGATTATAGGTTTGCATTTGTGTTCTTTCTATCATCAATGCAAGCTTTGTGTGAGTCTTAGAACTCCTCTTAGCTTCATTCATTGCTTCCTGAACCTAGTGTATGAAACACTTATGCAATTAACTAGATTTTAAGAGTGTGTGAGCTAGTACTGTCTTATGCTTCTTTAATGTATATTTCATGCTTGTGTGATTTCTCACTTAAGTTGGTGAACCACCTTGTTATATTTTTTAGGAGCCCTATTTCCCCTTTCTAACATTTTCCTAATGCAAACATTAGTATAGGTGATCCATCAAGAGGAATCCAACCTTCTCCAGATGTTCAAATCCACTATACGTGACCCATAGCCTAGGGTTATTCCCATAGTGTAGCTCAATTGGAGAGAGACTAAAGAATCCTCTCCAAGGGTGAAAAAAAATACTATAATATCTTTTGGCATGCCTGGTGGGACTTTAATTTGAAGAAAACATTGATCAAGTTTGATGCTAGTTTGATCCGTTTGTAGTAGTTATAGATTCACACAATAGTATCTGGTTACTCCAAAAGAATAATCGACACTCTGGTGCATAGAAATAGTTGTCTTTTATGTCAAAGGTGACTACAAGATTAGCTTCTAGATATATTGGTTTTGAATTTGTTGAACTACCTTTAAATTCAACAAAGATGTTAATATTAGCTAATACACACCCATATAAAGGCAACTTTATTCCTAAATCACTTTCAAGCTTACCCTTACAAGAAGATCCTTGTTAAACCCTTTCATAGCCATGGTAATCCCTAGAGCTTTTATTGATTTTAATGGCTAAAGTCTTCTAGACCTCCCTAAATATGATCTTATTGTAGTAGCAGATCTTAAAAGTGTCCTTTATTTTATTGGAGACCAAGCTACAACCCATTTTGAACACCTCATGGATATAGCCAACTTCTACAAAATTTATAATATCAATGAGGAAAATGTGGCAATTAGGTTATTAGCCATCTCTTTCAAAGGTAAATGCTTAGACTGGTATAGAAGCCTTGTTACTAATTATATTTCCACATGGGTCCAATTAAGAGAGGATATGTGTAAAATATTTGAGGATATATGTGACCATTTGCCACATGAAGAGCAGTTAACCACAATAAAAAGAGCCCCTCATGAAGTCATGAAATAATTCAATACAAGGTTCCAAAATACTTGGGATAGAATCCTAGTCTCTATTAGGCCTACCCCTAACTTTACCTTCCTAGACTATTTAAATGCCCTAAACATTGACATTTTAGTAATGATATAGTCTATGGGAGGAAACACATTGAAAAATGAATATGAGGTGGTAATAAGAGCATAAAATTATCTAGTGTAGGCTGGAATGTTATACCTAAACCACAAATTCCTTTGTTCCTTGAGATTAGACCACCCCTTGTTTTTATTCCTCCCCTTGATGTCATTATTTTTGTGCCTAAAATTATTTATATACCCTTACCAAAGCAAGAAAAGGTTTCCATTAATAAATCTTGTAGTTTTCAAGAATATAAGAACTCTTAAGAGCTTAAGAGCATGTTTCAGTCCTTAGGAAATGAGCTAGTAAATGTTAAGAGGCAAAAAGATTTCAATAGGATTTTCCAAGACTCATATCAACCTCAATAACAATCTTATCAATAAAATAGGCCACCTTACAAAATAAACTTCCAAGTCCAAGGCCAAGGTCAAGGCTAGGGACAAGGGTAGCCTAGCTATAATAGACAGAGAAACTATAATCCAAATGTTGCAAGCACTTCCAACACCTTGGTCCCTGTTCAAAAAAATGTTGCTTAGGAAGCTAAAGGAACCATGCCCTAGAATAAATATTTTGGGCAATCCATTTTCCCAAACATTGAATTCAACCAAAATTTTAATGATCAATGGTAATAAGCAACCAATTATGGGCACAATCAAGCTCTTATGGCTCAGAACATAGAGGTACCCATGATGACAAAACCAAAAGAGCCTTAACAAGGTCAAATCCTTGATTAAGGGCCAATCTAGTTAGGTGCTAAAATGATACATTATGAGCAAGAAGAGTGTTATGCACTCAACCAATAGGCTAGTTCTAGCCAGACATACATCCCAGTGGTAGCAAATACAAGGTTTAAAAGAAGGAACATGGATGGTAATCAAGAAGTAGTCAAAGAGATTCCTATTGTTACTCCTTCAATATCAAACCCAAAAGAATTTATTGCTACTGCAAAGGTTCTAATAGCTCCAATGAATCAAAATTATGGGAATGCCTTTATTCCGTAAAACTCACAAATTCAAAGTATAGTTGTGTCTCCCAAAGCACAACTAAAAGTTGGTGGTTTACCCATCAACATTATGGAACAAATTAAAAGGTCCAATGTGAGTATGACAATGTGGGATATGCTCTCCATGCCTAGTTAAGTATACATCCTCCAAGAAGGGTTGTCAAGAATCAATGCTTTTGAAAACCACCACTCAAGGAGAATGTGGTTCTCACCAATGCAGCCAAGGGACCTAGTGAAGGGTAACCAGGTAAAGTGGTCAAACCTCCTCCCTTTTACATTATAGTAATCATTGGTGACTCTTTAGTACATAATATATTGGTAAAAAGTAGGGCTATCACCTCAGTAATGCCAAAGTTCATAATTGATTAGCTTGGTCTAAAATATGAGACCTAGTCTAAAGGAGTTCTACAACTTGATGGTTCTTCTACCAAGCCATCTAACATAATCAGAGATATTAACTTGACCCTGCATGCTTGTCCTAGTGTCTCAATGGTTCAAGATGTGCTAATCCTAGATGTACCTCCTCATTTTTCCCTATGCATATCTAGAGAATTCACAACAATTATTGGAGGTTATTTGGCAATAGATTGGTCATACATGGTATTCAAAACAAGATATGGAACCAAAGTGTCCATCAAGGTTGAGCCCATTGAAAAATTCCACATATAACCTTATGGGCTAGAAAGCATACACCTCAATTGCACCATCCTTGATGAGGATAAATTCATAGTTATTCACTAACTAAACACTCACCCTAAGGAGATACCAGACATGTTCTTGGATTAACTATGGAATGATAATCATTTGGTTGATCCCTTGGAAGGATTTGAAGAGAGGGACATGGGTGTCTACTACTTACATGAAGAGACTCAATCCATGACATCCCTAATTAGACCTCAGGGAGATCCTAGTGGCTTGTGAAAGTTATTATTTGATGATTCAAGGAAAAAACACGGAGTGGGTGTAGGTGCAATGCTAGTATCCCCTTACAATGAAAAGTATTTCTCTTATTATAGGTTATAATTTAGTTTCTCTTGCAATGAAACAAAATATGAGGGCCTTATCCATGGCCTTCAATGGGTTAATAAGAGAGGATTCAAAAAACTACAAGTTTATGAGGATACTGAGTTGATAGTGCATCAAGTTAGAGGCTAGAATATCACCAAGAACCCCTTGATGAAGTCTAATTTGGGACCTAATTAAGGAGTTTTAGGCTTTTAAGATCCATGTAGTGCCAAGAAACTAGAATGGACATGTTGATAGTTTGGCAACTGTGGGAGATAAATTTGATATCCCAAACAAGTTAAAAAAGACCAAGGTGTAGCCACATGTCAAAGTGGTGGTAATACCATCAGTGTTAGACAATGAAGCTCATTGGTAGGTCTTTGATAATGACAATAAAATTGTTTGTTTCTTGTAGTAGGAAGTAGAAATCTCTTTAATGAACCAAGAAAAGTTTCAACATTAATAAGAAGAGAAAATTATTCAGTTGAGATCTAACAAGATTACTAAAGGGATTATCACCCTTGAAGGTCTTTTCCATGAGGGAGATCATATGAGAAAAGATAAGGTAGTGATGTCAACAAGTCAAGAGAACTATGAAAGAGTCCTTATATTCAAGGATAAGACCCTCAAGCCTAGGAAGGGAAGCACTAAAGCTAAGAGGCATGCTTTCATAGATATTTGAAAATAATATGCAAACATATTTGGTTGGGAATACAGTGATCTAAGAGGTTTTGATCCCAAGTTAGCCAAACACACTATATAACTAGAGGCTAATGCCAACCCTATCAAGTAGAAGTAGAGGCCTATAAACCCCAAAATTGAAGAGATTATGAGGAAATAATTGACAAAGTTAATTAAATCCAAGATCATATTTCCCATTAAGCACTCCTCATGGGTAGCCAATTTGGTACCTATGAAGAAGAAGAGTGGTGAAATCAAATTGTGTGTTGACATCAGGGATCTAAATAGGGTCTCTTTGAAAGATCACTACCCCTTACCATCCATGGAGTAACTCCTTTAGATAGTTATTGGTTCATAACATATTGCCCTTTTGGATGGGTATTCAAGCCAGAAATAAGTGCTAATAAGAGAAGAATATCAATATAAGACTGGATTCACCACTAAGTGGGGCACATATGGTTACCAAAATATAAATTTTGGGTTGTCAAATACATGAGTAACTTTCCAAAGAGTCATGGACATATATTTCCAAGGGTTGTTGAATCAAATGGGACTGGTCTACTTGGATGGCATCAAATTTTTTTCCAAGAAGGCTAGTGATCACATGGACCATCTAAGGTTGATCTTCTAAAGATGTAGAGAGTATGAGAGCTCTTTAAATCCCAAGAAATATGTGTTTTCTATTCATGAAGGCAAACTTTTAGGTCACATTGTTTCAAAGGAAAGATTATCTATTGACTCTAGAATAAGTGCCACCTGGCTTTATATTTAACCAAATAGAAGAAAAGAATCTAGAGATTCCTAGGGAAAATAAACTTTTTGAGAAGGTTTATACTTGGTTTTGAAAACCTAGTCAGATCCATCACCACCATGCTAAAAAAGAGCCATGTATTTGCTTGGTCAAATGAAGGTAAAGCAACATTTGAGGTCATCAAACAAGCCATTGCCCAAGCACCATCATTCATGAATCCCAATTTCTCAAAGGATTTTACATTATAAACCTTTGCCAATATTGATAATATATCAATGATGTTGATGCAGAAGAATGGTGAAGGACTTGAACAACTAATTGCCTTTTTTAGTCAAGGACTAGAAGGGTATGAGGTGAGATACACTTTTATAAAAAAGTAGGTTCTTATAGCCTTGAAGAGCCTTAAAAAATTCAGACCAATGCTCTCTAGTAGTAAGGTTCATCTTATGGTGTCTGATCCTTGAGTTAGGGACTTATTCCTTAACAAAGACTTGAATGAGAAGAGAGTTGGCTAGATTATGAAGGTTATGGAATATGATGGGGAGATCAAAGTAACCAAGTTAGAAAGAGGAAAAGTCTTGTGTGAGCATATGGTAGATTATCTTCAAGAAGATAAATAAGTTGTTTTGGTGACATAAGAAAACTCACAAGCAGATGCACCTCCACTTCATAAAATCTAGCTCCAAGACATGACACATTTCTTGATGACAGGAGAATTCCCTCAAGGTTTGGACATATCAAAAAGTAGGTATTTTAGGATTCAATCCATATATTATGCATTAGTAGATAGTGTTATTTTTATAAGAGACCTCAATGAGGTAATTCTTAGGTGTATTGATGATAATCAAGTGATAAAGCTCTTAGGTCAGTTTCATTATGGACCTACAAGAGGCCATTTTACTCCAAAAACAACATCAAAGGTAATGAGAGCTAGTTATTATTTGCCCAATATCTTCAAGGATGCCTATGCATGGGTCAAGAAATTTTAGAAGTGTGCTCTATTTACAGGTAAAAAAATATTAGCATCTCTTTCACTCAACCCAATCTAAGTAGAATAACCCTTCATGCAATAGGGGTTAGACTTCATAGGGATGATCAATCCACATTCAAGTGTAGGGAATAGATGGGTGCTCATTACAACTGACTATTTCACTAGGTGGGTGGAAGTAATTACCTTGAAAGAAGCTAATGAATTAATAGTGTTGGATTCTATGACAACATAGTGACCAGGTTTGGGGTCCTAACTACTATAATTTTAGATAATGCCCTAGCATTTATTGGGATGAATACAAGTGAATGTGCACTTAAGCTAGGCATCTAACTCAATACATCCTCTAATTACTACCCCCAAGGCAAGGGATTTGTGGAGTCCATAAACAAGAAATTGATAAGGGTTATCAAGAAGACTATGGAAGAAAATCAAAGGGTTTGGCATATAAAGATAAAGATAGCTTTATGGGCTGACAGAGTGACTCCCAAAGCTATCATTGCCAATTCTCCATATGTTCTTGTATATGTAAGGGAAGCTAAATTACCCATTTATCTTAAACTACTTACATTGGAGTTAGCCCATTAGCTTGAGTTGATGGAGAGTGAGCCTATGAGTGTAAGGATGATAGAGCTCATGGAGCTTGAAGAAACTAGGGACCTTGAAATGAAGACACTAGAGTCACACCAAGCTCAGGTATAAAAAGCCTTTGAAAAGAGAGACACAACAAGGGAATTTAAAGAAGGGGACTTAGTCATCAGGTGGGACTCAAATAAGGCCAAGCCAGGCAACCATACCATGTTTGATAGCTTGTGGAGTGGTCCTTACTTGATCCATAGATGAAAACAACATAATTATTTTCAACTTGCCCAACTAGATAGATAGGTATTACCTATCCCAGTCAGTGGAATTCATTTAAATCCTTGTTATTAGAAAAATTTGTAGCTATTGTATGATATTGTAACATATTAGAGTAGTTTTATATGCTTTCCTCTAAGTGCCTTGTACATATTTCTTTCAGTTGTGTGTTTCCTTTTCAATAAGTGCCTTGGGCACATTTTTTGTTGTTTTATTTATTTTTGGTCCTTGTTGGTTCAAGAAGAGGCTTTCTAGAAAGGGTTAACCTTCTATCAATCTCACAAAAATTTTAGTTGGGAAGAAAATTTGAGACTCCATCCCTAATTGATCAATTTAAGGCCACTAGTCTCTTGCATAGTAGGCATGTAACCCCAAGCTGTCACCAAAAATATTGGCCAATTTTGGCCTACATATGGAAATTTTCCTATATGGATCAGTTTCTAGAGGTCTTGGCATGGTGTGATCAGTTGAGTAGAGTTTCTGATTGAGTATGTGATCAAAAGGATCAGAAATAGGTCTAAAATTATAAGGTGAAAAGGATTAATAGATTCTCATGGTGATCATGAACTTCATGGACATAAAGTAGGTTTCATAGGTTTTAAAGACTCATTTTAAGCCTTTAAAGTTCAATCATAAATCTAAAAGGGCCAAACCATCACAATCACATCATGTAGAAATGGATAGATCAATCTAATTGTGCATTTATTAAATACACATGGGGATCTTCTCAAACCAAAATATTGCATACACATGAATTTATTCATGCCAAGATTATCCTCTACAAATGGTGTCTTGATGAGCTTGCTACCTCAAAATATAAACTTTCAAACTTAGACTTGTAGAATAAAATGTGCATGGGGACGTCAAGTTAAACCTACAAAAATTAACCATTTAGATTTAAAATAATTAAACTACATGTAGACATCACATTTGGGCCTCATAAAATGGCCATTTGAATTCAAATGATCCAATATCAATGGTTGATGTTCAATCATACCAAATATCCAAAAATGAGTGGTAACCTAACAATGTCAGTGGGTCCCAAAGATATAACTAAGTGAATTTGATCGTGCACCCAAGATCAATGGTGTGCATCAAGTTAAAAAGGTCAATATAAGTGTGAAATGGAAAAGTGGTAAGATATCAGGTACCTAATCAAAGATATAATGATGTGTGGTGATAGACAAAGCCAATGGGCCAAAGCATATTGATGGTGCACATATAAGATAACAAGGTAGATCTAACAATGAGTGTTGGGCCAAAAGGTTAGTGAATCTCAAAGATAAATGTGCAGGTGACAAGTGTCTCAACCATGTTAAACTGATAGAATATCTATGACTCACATCCATTCATATAGAGAAAGATAAATGATGAACATGTAAGCTAAAAAGGTAGATCTAAAAATGAGCAAAAAAGTTGATCAATGGTCAATATCAAAAGTCAAGAGCTAAGGGACTTCAAATAAAGGTTGAATTTGACTCAGGTCAAACAAAGGCAATTTTTTTAAAGAATGTTATTGAATCTTAGTCGAGACCTTTGTTAGAGGATTCAAAGCATGTATACCTAGTTTTATAGTGTCTTCAACATCATGTACATAATTCCTTAGCCTTCACAAGTTTCAAAGGTAGAATAGGTATGTTTAGACATAATATAGTTCAAAATCAAGATTACACAATTTGTAGATCTGCATTGACATATTAACTATATGAAAACTAATAAAATGGATTGGTTTTTGATCTATAGTAAACCTATGATTAGGTTTAAAGTAGGGGAAGATGTGAAGGAGTGTATTTTCTATTGACATGGTCATATTTTCAATAACTAGATACCTATAGCCACTCAAAGGAGACATGGCATGGCTCTGTCAAGTCCATACATATGTGGACTTTGTCCTTATAATAAAAGTAAGTGAGAAATGGCATATGAATTCATAGAGTAGATTAGGGGTTTGGAGAAAGTAGTTGGAGCATTCAATAAAGTTCAAAACCATAAAGATATTTTCCCAATAGACTTAGTCATGACTAACCACCTTCAGAAAACTCTTGTCCTATGGTGTGTTGTTCAATCAATGAAATGATTCAAAGGCTATTATGAAAAATAAAGACTATCTTGCCTATGATGTATTAGTTCTAATTTGATCAAAATATGGTAGGGACATTCATCAAAAGGTGTCAACTCATTTAATGACCTAGGATGGTGTGCTCACTCTCTCCCTCCCCTTTCTCCTATATCTCCCATTCTTTCTTGTTTTGTAAGGGCTCTTTGGGATTTTAAAAGGAGACACTCTCTCAATTTTGAGAAGAAATGCTCTCTCAATTTTTGAAGAGTAGATACTCTCATTTTATAAGGCTAGACCCTATCAAAACTTGTATGAAAGACTTCTTAAAGATAATAAAGACTTTCTTTAAATGTCTCTTGCTTTTGAACTATGTTTAGTAAACTTGTGCATGATGGCATTGTGAAGGAGAATATTCCACACCATTTCCATTATTTCTTGACTATTTTAGGGTGTTTTCTAGTTGATTACAGGTCTATATTTATGTTCTTTTAGTATTAATGCAAGCTTGGTATGAGTCTTATAAGTCCTCCTGGATTCATTCATTACCTCCTGAACCTATTTTATGAAACACTTATGCAATTAATTATATTTTAAGAGTGTGTGATCTAGTATTTAATTATGCTTCTTTAGTGTATATTTCATTCTTGTGTGAGTTCTCACTTAATTTGGTGTATCACCTTATTAGCTTTCTTAGGATCCCTATTTCCCCTTTCTAACCCTTTCCTAGTGTAAACATTAGTATAGGTGATCCATTAAGAGGAATCCATCCTTCTCCATAGGTTTAACCCACTATAGGTGACCCAAAGCATGGGGTTGTTCTCATAGTGTCGCTCAATTGGAGAGAAACTAAATAACCCTCTCCAAGGGTGAAAATTGATGCTAAAACAAGTACACAACCCAACATTAGGCCATATAGGCATCCCTATGCCCATAAAAGTGAAATTTAAGAGATGATATAAGATATGTTGGACACAGGAATCATTTTCCACAACCAAAGCAAATATTATTCACTAGTTATCATGGTGAGAAAGAAAGATGACACTTGGAGGATGTGCCCCAACTATAAAGAGATCAATAAGTACCTTATCAAAGATAAGTTTCCTATTCTTGTCATTGATGATTTTATAGATGAATTGAATGGTGCTCTTTATTTTACCAAGTTAGATCTATGATTTGAGTATCATAAAATCTAGATCCATGATGGAGATATACCCAAAACAACTTTTATAACTCATGAGGGCCATTATGAGTTTATGGTTATGCCTTTTGGTCTAACAAATTCACCATCCACTTTTCAAATTTTGATGAATACTATTTTTAAGCCATTTTTGAGGAAATTTGTTTTGGCATTTTTTGATTATATCCTCATTTATAGTAAAAATTGGGAAGACCATTTGTAGTATGTGAAATGGGTATTCTCAATTCTAAAACAACATTAGTTATATGCCAAACCTTCCAAATTTATTTTTGGAGCTTGTGAGGTTGAGTATTTGGGCCATATGGTTTCACATGAAGGAGTGAAAGTGGATCCTAAGAAATCCAAGTAATGGTGGATTGGATAATTCATAAAACACTTAAGTAACTAAGGGGATTTATAGGGCTAACTGGTTACTATCACAGGTTTGTCAAAAATTATGGTAGCATTATAGCACCACTCACCTATTTGTTAAAGAAAGACTCTTTATAGTGGACTAATACAATTACCAATAAATTTGAACTATTGCAACTAGCTATGTGCACCACTCTAGTGTTGGTCACACCTGCTTTTTCAAGACTTTTGTGGTTGAATGTGATGCATCTAGATATGGTATGGGCGTTGTGCTCATGCAAGAAGGTATACCAATTTTATTTTAAAGTCACTAATTAAAGGGTAAGAATAGGATCAAACCCATCTATGAGAAGGAAATGATGGCCATTTTAGATGTAGTTAAATAATGGAGACCTTCTTTGATAGATCATCACTTCCAAGTAAAGATTGATCATGATAGTCTCAAATATTTTTTGAAAAATGGTTGTCATTAGAAGAATAATAAAAATGAGTAACTAAGATGTTAGGCTATGATTTTGAAATAGTATATAAGAAAAGCAAGGAAAATTTAGTGGTATATGCACTATCTAGGAGGGATGAATCAGTTGAGGCATTTCTATGTGCCTTGATCATTTGGTAGAGAAATTGGTTAGAAGAACCAAAATTAGAAATGGAAAATGATAGTGCTACCCATGATTTGATTCATAATATTTAGCAAGGTTTGGGTGGATTTTAAAAATTGACATGGAAGGGTAATGCATTATG
This sequence comes from Torreya grandis, assembly GCA_037957365.1. Lineage (NCBI taxonomy): Eukaryota > Viridiplantae > Streptophyta > Pinopsida > Cupressales > Taxaceae > Torreya > Torreya grandis. Next base: position 1,948,511 of record JARHVA010002910.1, on the reverse strand, counting down.
GTATAAAGACATATTATACCTATGTAATAATTCTCTTCTCAAAAAAAAAATCCTTCAGGAACTTAATGACACTCCACTTTAGGGTTATTCAAGATTTTTGAAAACCTATCATAGAATCAAGTAGTATTTTTTTGGGAAGGACTCAAGGGGGATGTCCAAAAATATATGGCTGAATGTATGATCTATCAATAAAATGAAGATGAAACCATCAAATCCTCAAGTTTTTTTGACCCTTTATCCATCCATAGCTAACATTGGGAAGAGGTGTCTATGGATTTCATTAAAGGGTTCCCAAGATCTGATGGTCAAAATATTATCATGGTTATTGTGGATCATCTCAGTAAGTATGATCATTTTTGTTCTTTATCAAAACCATTTCTTGCTATTACAGTAGCTTCTACTTTTCTCAATATAGTTTAGAAAATACATGGTACTCCTAAGATCATTATCAATGATAGAGATCCCATTTTCACTAGTAATTTTTGGATTGAATTATTTGAATGTTTGTGCATAAAGTTGGCCCATAGCTCATCCTATCATCCTCAATCAGATATAAAAATTGAGGTAGTCAAAAAATGTCTGGAAGGATATATTTATTGTTTTGTTTTTGATAAACAGGATAAATGGGTTCATTGGTTGCCACTTGATGAATGGTGGTATAATACTTCTATTCATAGTTCTTCCTAAATGTCTCCATTTTTGGCCTTGTATGGATACCACACTCCATCCATCACTTAAACCTTGAAGGTCCATCTTAAGTTTCATGTAGTTAAGGAACATATTCACCATTAATAATAGGTCCTTGTAAGTTTGCACAAAAATTTAGCCATGGCCCAAAATCGCATGAAGCAATAGGCAAATCAACATAGGAGTGAGAGGTATTTTGACATTGGTGATTAGGTATTTATTTGATTATAGCCATATAGGAAAATGTATTTGAAGCAATATAAAAAGGATAACAAGCTATCTCTTAAGTATTTTGGGCCTTATCAGATCTTGAAAAAAATTGGTAGTGTGGCTTATAGGTTAGAGTTTCCTTCATCCACTCACATACATCTAGTATTTCATGTATCATGCCTAAATAAATTCATTGGACACATATTTGATACTTAAAATGAGTTACTAAAAATGGATAAGGAATGGAGATTTAATCTTGATCTTAAGGTGATCCTTCAAATACACACTAAGTAGCTACAATCTAGAGTGATTAAGGAGTACTTGATCAAATGGAAGAAATTGCCATGTGAAGATGCTACCTGGGAGGATGAATCCTTTATGTAGCAACATCCAGAGTTGATTCAATATTGAGGAAAACATTATTTTAAAGGGGAGGGGCATGCTATGCCCTTAGATTTTGGCATGTTTAGGGATATGTATGGCTAACTTTTGGCTTATATGCCTCTTTTATATTCTTATTACATTTCTCTATGTTCTCAGTTAGGTCAGACTATGGAATAACCATGGCTAAGTAGACTATATATAGGATGTAGTGGTTAGTCTTTGATCATCATATCAAGTATTCTTCTCTTATTGTATTGTTGTGGAGGTTACCCCCTTGAAGTGGCTTTGCTATATTATCCATTATTCTACTATGTTGTCAATTATTGTTGTTTGATCTCTTATCTTTAATTATTCTATGCAAACATCTAATTAATTTAATTATAGTAGGTTTCAAGATGATACTAGAGAGTCTCACTTGAAATAAGTCAAAAGGATCTTGAGGTATCTCAAGAGCACCATAGAATATGGTTTATGGTACCCCAGGCATAAAGAGTTCACTCTAAGGACATACACTGATACAAATTGGGTAGGATGTGTGGATGATAGGAGGAGTACTAGTGGTGGTATTTTATTTATGGGTGAATACTTGGTGTCTTGGATAAGCAAAAATTAATCCTTTGTATCCCTATCAACTGTATAAGCTGAGTATATAGTTATTACTTCCTACTACACCTAGGTAATATGGATGAAGCAAACCTTAGAAGACTACAAGGTAAGACAAAATAGACTTTGTCCTATCTATTATGTCAATAATCGTATAGTTAGTAACTCAAATAATCCTATTATGCACTCAAAAACTAAGCACATTCATATTAGATATCATTTTTTGAGATAAAAAGTGAGTAATCAAAGTGTTAAAGTGGAGTTTGTGCCTACAAAAGAACAACTTTTAGATATTATGACTAAACCATTGACAAAAGAAACATTTGAATATCTAAAAAAAAGTTTGGGAGTCATATACTCTTTTATAAATCAATATAAGGTCACTAGTTAAGGGTGAGTAACAAAGTCATGTGCTTGATCCAAAGGTTTGTGATGAAAATCTTCAAGAAATCTATTCAAGGACATTGGTCCTAAAGGCAAGTTTTCGTCAATATTTAAAGCTTGGTTTAGTAGGCTAAATCATGAAGAATGAAGGTAAGATTTATTAGGTGTGTGGAGAGGAATTTTAAAAGTGTATTCCATGGGTTCATATGTTTTCAATTGGTCAAAAGAATTATTCATGATCATTTGTTTAGTTTGACCATTTTACTTAGTGTTCATTGCCTATTGAGAGATCATCATGCAAAATAGGTGTATTTTGGGTCTATAAGGATAAGAAAGGGTTGAGGTTAGTTTTATTTGATGTGTCCAAGTGAAAAATGTGCTTTAAAGGTGTAATTTTGATCACATGATTAGTTGAAGGTGTTTTGGCATAGTGATAAGGGTATACACAGGGTCTACATGCACAGTCATGAGCTTTCTAAGTTTCAAATGAAGATTGGTGAGTGTTCAAGGTGAATTTATGGAATATAAATGTGTGTTAACCTCATAAATGTGTGATATATATTTTTTCAAGCTTTGAAGGCCTCTTGAGGGAAATTTGAATATTTTTGATGGCTCTCGGATATGATAGTCTTTGCTTAAGGGCTAGTAAGACAAAAACCATGTTCATGGTTCAATGGGTTACATAAGGAGTCAAAACTCAATAATTGGTCCAATGGTGTGTATTGGTGACCTCTAGGTGTGAGAGAAGTTTTAGGAGATATAATTGACTAGAAGATGGTAAGTTGACCACATTTCTCTTTGATGCCCTAATGTTTTAGCCCATGTGGGTTAATGACCTTCCAAAAGGAGTTATGGTATGGGGATATTTAATATGTTGAAATGGCCAAATGGGTGCTCAAAAATTAATTTATAGTCATTTATAAGTGTATGGTTTATTCTATGGTTGAACATTTGTGAAAATGAAGGGCTAATTAACAGGACAATTTATGAAGGAGCTATAGTACAGAGGAATAGTTGGTTAATGAAAATCAACATGAATGAGAAGACATATGAGTGTACATTAAATATGTAATTTCAAGTCATGAAGGTCTCTATATAGAAATTCATGGGCTCTGCAAGGTTTAGGTAGGGCTACTAGGCCTCTAGACAAAGCTAGGTGATTCATATGGACATTTTGGTCATTTAAACCAAAATACCAAGGTATGTTTATTTTTTTATGAGTTTTTAATTTTATTTTGAGCATATTTTATAATTTAAGAATGGATTGAGCATTTGTTAGTGATCATGGATTTGGCTTGTGAGAGAAAATTTGAAGGAAACTATGAAGTTTTATCATGGTTAGAGATGGTCTGAAGGTGTTCAAGGGGTTCCTAAGATTAGGTGACTTAGGGGGAGGCCCTATTAGTTTTATTAAGGTGTGATCACTCCTATTTGATTGATATTTATATTGTTCATTTATTCTTCATAGAGCAATACATGGTCAAAGACGAGTGTTGTCAATGAGCATGATTAAGGTCATCATGGTAAGAAATGGTATATATAGTGAAAGGGGGAGTTTATATCATCTCTTAGAGGTACCTTTATTGATGTTGGATTTTAAAATATTTATAGGTTCTTATGATCAATAGGTAATCCCACTTTATCTTTGTTTCAAAGTAGTAGAAAGTGTTTGTAGAGGGAGAAATAATATTTGCATAACTCTATAATGGTGTTTATAAGTGTTGAAATCAATGACAAAAGGGGATATTATTGAGGTGTTTTTAATTATGTCTCCAAGGTGGCCAAGTGTGTTCATGTGGTGTCAAGTATGCTAGTGGGTTAATGGCAAAGTGTGCCTTAGTGATCATGCATGGACATTGTAGTGTTTACTTGGTTAGGCAAGATGATGGATGTTGATGATGTGTTGACCATGTTTAAGGGGCCATATGGGGTGTAAGGACTTATTGGTGTACTTGTGTAAGTGGAAAAAATTCATTTGATTAGTCTTATTAAGGTCTAGGTTATCCTAATCATCTTGGAAGAATTTCTTGAGTAAACAGATTGATGATGTTAGCATTGTCACGTGTGAAGGTGTTAGAAGAAAGTGGTCACATGGGTTTGCTCATATTTGTGCTTAGATTATGTGTTTAAAGTTTAATATCTTGACATAATGTATATAAAAAATTAAGATGGTTCAAAGGTGCTCTCTTAGGTAAATTTAACTATTTTCTATACTTAGCCAAATTTGCATTAAAAAGTGATCGTTGGAATTCAAATATTTGAATTTACAAAGGAAAAATTATCTGTAATGTTTTGCCTATAACTTTTTATGGATGAATTTTATGATGGAGTACAAATAAAAGTGGTAGATAAATTCAAGGGAAATATAGGAAAATTGATTTTGAGGTTTGAATGGTCATATATTTGCATTTATTATAGTTTAAAGTTGAGTGAGGGTTTACCTCTCTTTTGCAAGTGACCTGAGAAGGATGTTTGAGTTTTTATTGATAGTGTTTGGATGTTTCATGGTGAATTATATATTGGAGAGTGTTTTGGTCTCCATGAGGATCATTTATATGGATTTTCAAGGTTCGAACAAACCATACTCAGTATGAACCATTGCTTGGAACTTGATTGTTTGTTCATTCATGGTGTTTTCATGCACAAGACAATTGATTGAAAGGTTTTGCATATGAAGAGGAGTGTAGTGATGAATGAAATCAATTTAGGGTGTCTTAGGGGTCATGTGGAATGGACCTATGTTCTTTGAAGTGGTCTTGTGTTTCTATTTTAGCTTGTTGAAGTGTTAAAGGAGTGAATAGGTCTCCATGGACCTAAAAGGGCTACTTAGGCCTAATTGAAAGGTGTTGCTACTTAAGGGTGATCGATCAAAGCTATGATCAACTTATGTAGGTGGTGTTAATATTTTTATAAGTGGAACAGAATCCTTAAGGGTTAAGGAATGTATTGTGGCCGACCAAGAAGGTGATGATCATGAAGGCTCTATAAAGAGCTTAGATAAAGATGAAGGCTTCTAGTGTTGATGTGCAAAGTATAGTGAAGTGTGAGTAAGCTTGGTGGATGTATTTAAGAGTAGAGGAGTGTGAGGAATATGTGTGTGAACTATAGGTCATATTTATAATGTTTTAACAATGTTTTTTAGGGTTGAGGATTGAGAATGAGTGAAAATGTGTAGAGTGGTCAAAAAGGTTGTTTTGGATGTATTGCTTGTGTGTGAAGGCTTGAGAAAGTGTGAAGGGTTGAAGAGAGATGTTATTAATTGTTTAGCCATTAGATTTGAAGGAAATTAGAGTTATAGAGGTCTTGATATCAGAAGGTTTTGTGTGGGTGCTCAACATCTAGGACAAGTGGGTGCTTGTCCATGCTTAGGGGTTGGTGCTCCTTGTGAAGTGGGTGCTTCACTAAAGTATATTATTTTTGATGTTTTATAGGACTGTAGTCTATGTGTTTTTAGGACTGAGAGTGGGTTTTATCCCCTATGAGGGTTTCCCACATAATTCATGTGTTATTTACTTTGATCTTGCATGGTTTTCTTTGTTAATTGTAATGAATGGTTTATATGCTTCATGAATGATTATGTTGAATGGTTAAGAGTTTTAAGGATTGGAATTGGATTTGATTTTCTTGTATCACTGATTCACTCCCCCTCTCAGTGATTGTACCTATAACTGATAACTCTAACACAACATGATAAAATTATTATATAACGATATCAAAGAAAAATACAGTCCAATAAAATAATT